>JAODUP010000958.1:0-142475 GCA_025642065.1 Paralvinella palmiformis | reverse complement strand
GTCAATATATGTACTAATATACGATGATAATTATATTGGTAGACAGTTCTGAAATACAGAAAAACCATAACGATAGGGATATACTTTTAAGGGCCATTATGATACGTTTCTCTCGTATGTGCACCCTAACATGAACGAATTCCTGTGAAACTACTGACACGCTAGATACACATCATAAAGGATACATAACGCTCATATCATAATGGATTAATTGTGTGACAAATTATATTATTCTTTTGTATGCAAATAATAGACTGGCAATAAATAATTATGCTTATGCTGATAATAATGATACTGTTGTTTTTGTTGTTGTTAGTGTTGTTGCTACTGAAATGGGTTTATCTGTTGACAAATTGCGTTATAAATGTCAGATCAGAAATAAATGTCAGAAACGAAATTTCAAATTTCGAACTAAATATAACATAACAAACAATTATTTTATTCCCTATCAGATACACTGCCACACTCAAAAACAATTCTAACCGCCAACTATCATATTTCCATTAAAATGTTCCCAAAATCCTTAAATTCCGAACGTTCACCAGCCATTTCAAATGTTAAATTTTTACCTAATGTTATAGAAAGAGCAGTTGTTTTCCATCTAGACAAATATTTAATCAATAATAACCTTATTGAATCACTACATGTGGTCAATGCACTGAAACAGCATTGGTTTTGGTGAAAAATGACACTATGATGTCAATTGATCAAGGTAAGCCAATGATACCTGTTCTTCTGGACCTGTCTGCTGCATTTGATACAGTTGACAATAAAGTACTTTTTTCTAGGTTAAAAGACGTGTTTGGTCTGTCAGGTAAAGTACTTGGATGATTTCGATCCTATATGGAACAACGCTCGCAGAGAGTGTCTGTTCATGGTATTTTATCTGACGTTCAGTTTTTGTTATCTGGTGTACCACAGGGTTCAGTTCTTGGTCCTCTGATTTTTACAATGTATACCCGTTCTTTTGGTATCATTGCGCAGCGATGTGGGGTTAAATATCGCTTGTACGCTGATGACAAACAGTTGTATATATCACTGGATTCTGAAAATAAGTTAAATTTCTCCTCTCCCTTGAAAAACTTTAAACATTATATTGCTGATATTCGGCTATGGATGACTCAAAATATCTAGGGTTATTTTTGTCCAATGTATTAACATGTATGAAAATGTCGCATTAGTATCACTTCAATCTTAAGAACAGACATCCACTGTTTAAAAGCATTCTTGACACAATAAACACTTGTAACTGAGTACATTCCATTGTTACTTCTAGTATAGACTATAGTAACTCCCTGGTATATGGCATATCTTATTATAACGTCAATCGCCTTCAGCAAATTCAGAATAGTGCATCTTGCATTGTAACAAATACTCGAAAATATGATCATTCACCCAATTCTTCAAAAACTACATTGGCTACCTGTTATACAGCGTATCCATTTCAAGATTTTATAAATGACTTTTAATTTTGGATGAGTGATTGATTGAGTGGGTGAGTGAGTGCAAGAAAGTTCCTAACATCACTGACTCAATATTATTATTTACTCAATTTTGGCCTTCAATGTCGGCTGTTCGGTAATTATGTATTTAGTACATAATGATTCGATGTTATAGGCGGACGCTAAAAGTGAAGTTTGAGAGCAGTTGGCACAGGGCATTTATTAAATTTTGAGCCATCAATTCAAATGAGTAGACTGCATGTCAGAACTACCATAGTCAATATTTTACAATACTAAGATCAAGGAAAGGATGAATCAAAAGACCGTCAATGAAGTGATTACATAAAAGGGGATTTCCCGTCAACAACTGTTAGTGTAAACAAAGATGTAGCTCATCGATTTAATAATTTCATTTGTAAAAGAAGTTAACTCTACATAATAGAAATATACCGACTAATTTATCATTGGATCATCCATTGATAGAAGTGTCCATTATAGGTACAGTTTACCACACATAGCAGTTGAGGAGATCCTCAAATACTTTATCAAGGGGTGTCAAAACGTTAATAAACAAATTCCTATTTGGTATTTCTGTGTTCTAATAAATAAAAGACCCCGTCTCACATCTTTAAAACAATTATATATCGCCCATTTTCCGATATGTCAAACCGCCTGATAAAATAGAACAAACTTAAGCCGAATAAAAACAAATGCCTGCAAAGTACTTACGAACTATGTCAGCCATGTTTGCGTCTTGTTCAAAAGGACCACAGTTATTTAATGACGATTCAACTGTAAATAAGTTAGAGAAGGGGAGTATGTGTTTTAAATAGAACTCATTTGCACAACAAGTAGGGTATCACGAACAATCTGGGTTACGCCCCATTGTATAACATAAAGCTACCTCGGCTGGTAACCGTGTTTTTAACAAGCTTGTACATTATTTTGTGCACGTTATGTTCGTCAGTCAGCCTGTGTCTTAGTTGAGTTTAACCTAGCTATACATTCTTCCTCATTTCTTCATGATCACTCATAGATACAAAATCTTAATCATCGATTTATCCATACGTGTCACTGTCTTTCATTGGAACAAACGTGCAGTCAGTAAAGTTTGGATGTCCTGTTTTTGACATTGTGGAAAATAATTAAAGCTCGTTAATTCGCAACAAAACTTGCCAAATAAAGTTTCTATATTTTATACGAAGTTATAAATAAGTACAGATTTCTTTGCATATCATGAAGGTACTAGGAAACATTTGCGTGAATAGCTGATCATTTTCTACATAATATCAAAGTGTTGAGCTAGATTTTCAACATACTTTTGAAGTTAGTTTGACATGGATATTTTGTCAATCATATTCACGTATTTACGACATCATTATTCGTGTTTCACTATTCTGAATTCGCAGAAAGTGATAGATGTCATAATCAGATATGCCACATAACAGGGAGTTGCAATAGTCTATACGAGATCTAACACTGTGAACCACAGAAACAAGTGTTTATTGTATCAAGAATGCTTTGAGTGGATGTTATTAAGATGTTAGTGGCCAGCTCGGCATTCTGATGTGGCATGTTCATCCATATTAATACATTTGTCAAAAATAGCCTCTAGATTTTGATTGACTCATTGGGTATAATGGAAGATGCACCAATCTGTAATTCAGCTGCTTTTAGAGATTAAAAATAATGTGGTGAAGCCATGATAATGTTTATTTATCAGCATTTAATTTTAGAAGATTTCGGGTCATCCTAAAGCGATTATCATCTATACAATGTTCTAAATTCTTCAAAGAAGAGGAGACATTTAGCTCATTTTCAGGATCCACTGATATATACAGCTGTGTGTCATCTGAGTACAAGTTATATTTAACCCCATATCGACGTACACTGATCCCAAGAGGATGGGTATACATTGTCAAAATCAAAGAATCAAGAATTGAACCATGTGGTACACCAGATAATAAAAACTGAACATCAGATAAAATACCACGAACAGACACTCTGCATGGTTTTATTTTTTTTTAAAGAAATAACTTAATTTGGCAGATATATATCGCCAAATCCTAGTGATATTCCTCTCGGGAGAGCGACAGACGCTGAAAATGTTATTTACATGTGGTTCCATTAAGAATCAATCGAATCAAACACCAAACGTAGGTTCAGTATATTTGATCTTGAGATCTACTCTTAGATATATATATATAGCGCAACAGATTATGAATAAATATATAAGACAATGCCTTTGTGTGACCCTTCGGTGTGATTATGCTACTTGAGATACAGCATCTACTGAGTGTTAATATCTAGATTCTAGAATCCCTACGACACATATAACTCGACTCATATCCACTAACTACAGTAGTTTAATTTGAGACGAAATTCTTTTACATGGCACCAACACGCCAATAGGCGTACACAGAAGGTTGTAGGGTAGATGAGTAATATTGCTTTAAAGGAGGAAATATCCAATTTTGAATAAGATTAACTCGATGTGTTCGTATTCAACTGACAATTTAATGGCATAATTACTTCAAGAATTGATCCATGCCTTCGAAACAAATGTAATATTAGTATCTAAAGAGGGGAATGATCTCACCACCGATCCCCCCACCGACAAAAATGTATTACATTAGTAACTACGGGCGCGAAAACTTAGACGCTGAAAGATGTGTTGATATTCGACTAATATATATCTGTTCAAAATTGCCACAATATGCATTTTTCATCCACAAATTAACAGCAATAACAATTGCAACATGAAAAGCTAAAAGAAATGATAAATTTTACTCTCATCCTGCACATAGTTATTGGCAAGTAAAGATATCGTGTCGACATACATTTAACTATAGACTATATACAGAAAAAAAGAAAACCTGCAGCAAATTGTTGGTTTTAGTAGTATAGTTGTTGTACCGTTAACGTTGGGTTTTGCTTATGGTTTGTGGTTTGTATGAGAGTGTGCTAGATGTTCCGCTTCATTATCACCGCGATATGGGCCACATAATGAGGCGTTACCCAAAATGTTTGTGAATACCCTGGAAGAGACAATTCTCAAGAACTGTGATGAAACTCATTAATTCACTATCTTACACTACCCGCAGGTGGATAGTGATATATCAAAGGACATATTGATTTTAAATATAATATCCTGTTCGACAGAGTGTGTAAGTATTCCATTGTCGTCTTTATTACCGAGCTAGTCAGTACTGAAGAATAACTAATTTATCGGTATTGTGTACATTACAGCGAGACGTTATCCGAACAAAGCCATAATATTATGAGTTAATATTATTTTATACCCGAAATTTATCACTTCCCCTCCCCGCTCTCTCTCTCTCTCTCTCTCTCTCTCTCTCTCTCTCTCTCTATATATATATATATATATATATATATATATAATATATAGGCTAGATATTGATATTATAAACAATTGCCATACGGTGCACGTGCTTTTGTTTACTTCCGATCGTTCACCGAAAATCCACGAATCGTGTGTCGACTGTGTCACAATCCCAAATGACGTAATTGATTCACTAGCGGATTTAATTGTGAATAAATTATGCAAAACCTATTTCAGTACCGCTCTGTGTCCAATCAGATCGCCATGTTTACTTCAACCAATCACCTAAAGTCACACCAACAGACGAAAAAGACGATCAATGTCTCGAAAAAAATAAGACAGAACCAATCTTCCCAGTACAATATATATATATCTTTGACGAACGTAACAAACAATTGTCATATAAACAATTGTCAAAAATAAATTACAGTATGAATTTATTTCCAATTTACATATACATATATAACATTAATTGTAACACAAAGATAATAAAATGCCAAGAGAATGTAAATTCGGGGACCGGCGTAGCATAATTGCCGTCTTCCCGCTGGCCCCGAATGACGATGGGCGGCTCACTGTGTGCGTGACAGTCGGAAATCATCATAATAGTGGGGAAGAGGCTGGACTGAGGAATTAATAGTAATGAAGAAAAAAAAAACTCATAACAAGTTTCCGGTAGAGTTCACAAAAAGAAAAACAGGACATGATACGACCTTATGATATAATAGAAATATAAGAGTTATCATTAATATCAACCATTTATCTTATCAAACATTTGCATTATTAGAAATCCGAATTTGTCTGAATTTGTGATGTAGTATTACAGACTTGCAGCCTTTATTGCCTTTATTTAATCCATTCATACCCATGCTAATAACATCCCCTACAAGTCAGCATGATTAATTAAGTGGTGCGTTATTTATCTGGAAAAATCGGTGATTTCAATCGTTGGGTTATATCCTTTGGAAGACACAGTCGTTCAGCTAAAGTACTAGTCTCAGCCTTTATGTAATATGTATAATTTGCTGAAAGATTTCTAGTATTTGCCGTTAGTGAAAAGTTGCCATTCCCTATTAACAGTGGACGCCGTAGCTGTTTCTAACCCGAGACCGCAGTCGGTAACCGATGCAACGCATTTCGCCTGGATCGGTTTATTACATCGAAAACGGGGGCATGTAGCAACACAGGCGGGGACAACTGAAGCAACTGAAAATTTGCAGTCACTTGCCCTGCTGGAAAGCAATAAAATCAATTAAGGTGCGTGTATGTGTGTGTGCGTACGTAGGTGCGCTTGTAGGTTGTGTGTCTGTTTGTGAGTATGGGTAAATGAAGGGGAGTTCAATATCAGTTTTATAATTGAAATATACCACTATACCATTGAATCATAAAGATAATTTATGGCCCGATAAAGGAGAGTGGTATTCGATAGCATCGAACACCTAGCAACGAGTTGCGTCGGTGACTCGATAAATGGCAGGTGCGCGCACTCGCACGCGCGCGCCCACACACACACACACAGAGAGAGAGAGAGAGAGAGAGAGACAGAGACAGACAGACACAGACACACACACACACACACACAGAGAGAGAGAGAGAGAGAGAGAGAGACACACACAGCGAGAGAGAGAGAGGGGGAGAGAGAAACATACACACACAGACACGTTACGGTTCAGAATGTTTCCAGGTACTCGCATTCTAAGAGAGGTGAGACCTGTATATTCCGTGCACTATTTGAGCCTTTGGAGGGACGCCGTTCACGTGTTTAGCCTGGTTATCCATCATTTAGATGACTGTAGCAGGCACAGTACGCTCTTAAAGCATAATAAGTAATCCTGACTCAGGAATTAAAACACTGCATCGCATCTTGAGCGGTGGCACTGGACACAGCTCGCGTGATTTGTGTGTGTTTACATAACAACTTTAGTTGCTTATATACAATTAACCTTAGAGCTATGTGGGAATAGAATTATCTGACTAAGGTCCAGTTATGTTAAGTCTATACCATGGTGTTTAAGGCTAACTAGTCTGCTTGTCATAGATAACATTTAGGCAAGTTATTATGACTATAGTTAGAAAAACAGACATTAAGTCTGGTTTGATAATGTTAGTATATAGTTTTAACAGTACCGAAGCTATGACGCTATCAGAGTCTGCTTCAGCACATGTGTCATATTTTAAATAGCAATTAAGCTATCAGTTTTAACAGTAATCGCTCCATGCCGCCTGCCAGTTGTACAAACTGACATTTAAAGACACAATGTTATATATTTTAAACTTTTATTTGAAATAACTATTAAATCACATTTATAATCACATTACAACGTACAATCAAATACATCTACCAGAAAATGTACAACGGATCATATGTAACTTGTGTGAATGGTAATGGGGCGACGTCAAAACTTCCATCCGTGAACCAGGAGTCAGAATTGGCCAATGCGAGTATCAGTTATAAAAGAAGCCATCCACTGCTATTGTCAGGAATAATATGGATCTAATACCATAATTACGGTGGCTTCTTGGTCTACGGGATAATCACAGCTATCTCAGCAAAGCAGGACAAAAGCTTAATCAAACAACATTTAGTAACTATTATTTTGTCATCTGAACAAATCTCAAGAGTGGGGTTATGTCCGAAATGTGTATTAGTAAGTGGAGTTTTGTCCGAGTGGGATTTTTTGTTTTCGGAATGCGGGTTTGTCCTGGATACAAATATTTACAGTTACTTTAACTAGTAGATAAGATTAGTCATTACTATTTCTTGTTGGGTTTTAGATGCGTCTTATTAGATCTATTATTGTACAACAACTTCAAATGGCTTCTCTTAGTAAGGGTCCTGAACTAAGTCTACATTGTTGTTATTATTATCGTTATTATTATTATTATTATAAGTAGTAGTAGTAGTATAAAATAAGGTATTCACTGATTCACTTATTGTACTATAATTGAATAGATATTGGATTCTTTATTATGTATGACTATTATAATGGTGTAACGGCTTCTTTCTATAGACCTACCTTATTAACAAACATCTGTAATAAATATTCTCATGGGTATTCATAATATGTTTTATTCAATTATGAATACTTTACACTGAAAGTATTGAAATATCAGCACATCAGTTAAATATTTATTACAAATGCTGAACATGAATATCCCTTGCTTAATGTGTGCTCGTAAACGCAAACACTTGCGCGTGCGCACGCACATACACACGCACACATACACACGCACACATTTGCATTCATTAATTCAGTGTGGATTCTATTGTAACTTTAGTAAGGTGTTTGTCAGAGATGTATTATATCCTGTTGGAGAAATATGTTCCTCGCTGTTTATGTCATTCTTTGTTTACTGGAATAGTTATATTCCATATGTGTTTAGATGAATGACTGTTACACTGTTACATGATTTTGAAATGTATTAGTTACAGTTATGTTCCAAATTTGTTTAGATGCATTTAGAGAAAACCAAAGATATTGATACTTACAGCATGACAAATTATGTTTTGTGTGTGCTAAAAATCAATTATATATATATATATATATATATATATATATATATAATATGATGGTTGTTGTTTGCATATATTTAGATATAGGACAGTACAGGTTGGATTGGGTTGGTTTATTCAGTTGACAATAAACATAGTCTGAGCTTTAGCTAATAAAGTGCTGGCAACCAACAGCGATGTGCAATTGTTGACCTTAATGATAATTACCTTGATATGGGTGTGGAAGTTGCTAGTTGTCTTCATCAGTTCAGTTGATAGTGTTGGAAAATGTTTACACGTGCGCTTTTGAACCTGCCCTTGGTATCCAATGGATAATAATACCAATAATACTAATAATGCTAATACTACTACTACTACTACTACTACTACTATTAATAATAATAATAATAATGTATATTTAATAAAGTGCCCATATTAGCAGGAGCCATTCAAAGGCGCCGTACAAATAATTTATATGACAAATGATATATATGACAAATCTATTCCAGGTTGTTTAGTAATTTAATTCAATATTAGCAACCACGTCAGTGCTCATGAATACAACATGTCCTACAAATCCTGTATTCTAAACGCACTGTCATTAGACCTGTGCGTGCGTGCGTGTGCGTGCGTGCGTGCGTGTGTGTGTTTCCGTGCGCGTGCGTGCGTGTGTGTGTGTGGGTGGGTGGGTGGGTGTGTGCAACTCCTCTCTGCTGAATGGTGTAAAACGGAGACATGTCATGCCATTATCTTTGTGGCATCGTTTTGATTCTTCCCATCACAAGAAGGCACTACAGCAGTACTTCAAGGAACACGTTCATCAGAAGAGTGATTACGATATGGAAGAGGACAGAGACGTACATAATGATGAACTGATAGGTATGACCATCATCAAATGATATCACTAGGCTGTCGGTTGAGAATGATAGAAATAGAAATGTAAATGTTGCTGTTTTACGGCCACTTTAGCCCACACTGTAGGCTAAACGGGCCGAGCGACCCCCAAAGGTAATGAGGCGAAGTGAAAGACGAAACAACCTTCTGACATAGCCCAGCTGGGCTTTGAACTCAGGTGCTATAGATCTGTGGCCAACCGCGCTATCAGTTAGGCCACCGATGCACCCCTTGATAGCGATACAGCATAGCAAGTTGCAAATAATTAAGATAAACTAGTTATGTTTGTAGTACCCTATTGCAGCATATCCTAAATGTGTAGAGAGGTAAAGTCACCAACATACTTTAACAAGAAGTAAATTTTATAACTTACAAAATTGCCGACTGAAGCGCTGTATATTGAATTTGTGCCGTGTTATTATTCAGTGGACTTGGATGATTTAAGAAGGGAAGGTGTGAACAATGTTAAAGATTCTGGTGCGAAGATTAGTAGAGTAAGTAATAAAATGGGATGCACGGTAGTGTGAAAGTCTACAGAGTATAATTAGTAAATTTAATATACTGTAATATGTAAGTATACACATTAAGTTATACAGTAGGCCCCTGTTATAATGCGGATGTTGGCATACCCAAGCTGTCGACCGTGTCATATGTGGAACGCGAAACGAGATCGAGCACTGCCGAGGTTAGCCCATGGGCTAAAATAGGGAGTACATGTATTCACCTCCTGTTTCACCATCCTTGAAGATTACATACAGCTGTTTATTTCATAAATGTTCCCAGTAATTGCTTCATCATTTATTGACTTAAACATAACTTAAATATTTCTGTAAAATTGCGCAAAAAGTAATACCCATGTTTGATTGTTCATATTCATCCGGCAGAAATAGTGCATGTTTTTTTCTTCAGATGAAGGTAGCAAATATAAGGACCAATAAATGAACGTTCATGTAATGAAAACAGTTTCTGGCATTTCCCGTCTGGTTTGACCATAAACCGTTGTTGTTGTCGTTGTTCGGTGCAAAGTCCAAACTCCCTTCAGCCCTCTTGGTGAGATGGTTGCTGTTGCGTTCATCAAAGCCTGTCACCCTTGCTAATTGGCAGGGGCTAGGCACAAGCCAGAACCAATGAGACCAAAAGATCCCCAGAGGGTCCTTGGATCGAATTGGCTATTGATCTGCTAGACGTCCCTGGTGGAGACAAACTGCTAGCCATAGTAGATTATTTTTCAAGATGGCCAGAGGTAATCATTGGAAGCAGTCTTTGGGTCTTCAAATATTTATAAGGAGCGACAACGGTCCTCCATTTACATCTCCTGAATTTGATGCCTTCTTAGAGTACTTCGCCATCCAGGACACAAGGGAATTTCCAACTGGCCACAGAGCAATGGCAATGTTGAGAGGTGTAATGAAACCATCCTTAAACTGGTACGGGTGGGGCTGATTGAAGGAAAATCATCGGATGATCCCGCATACCATCACAGGTTTCAGTCCTGCTCGTTTCCTCATGAGACAAGACCTCCATGACAAAATTCTCAAACTTGAGATCATTGACAAGCGAGCCAATGAGGCTTACTGGCAAGATATGCTCAGGGTGCGCGACGTGCGACATAAATTAAGGCAAAAGGAGTATGCAGACGTGAATAGAAATGCAGGAAGATTGGATGTGGAAGCTAAGAACTTCCCTTTTGCTGAAACAACAGCATCGTGAGAACAAAACTAGCCCTAGTTTGAAACAGACCCATACAGGATCATGCATCAAGAAGGCAATGCCGTAGTTCTCCAAAATCCTGCAACAGGAGATACCAAGATGAGAAACAGTGGTCACATTTTTCAACGGTTGGCGAAAATTGAACCCGCGCATTCCAAATTATGAGAATAGCCCACACATAAAGGAGCATCTATTGTCTGAAAAGACCTAGAACAATGCTAAAAGGCTGGACGACCTCTGGACCAAAAACATTGCTCAACCAAATAAGATGTGAAACAGACAAATGGAGAGATATTTTGAAGCGAGTGTTAGATGTGATCCTCCTCCTTTCTAGACAGAACTTTCCCATCGAAGCCACAGAGAGAACACTGACTGAGACAACAAAAGCAACTTTCTTGATGTGACTCGGCTACGCAGAGTAAGACGCCAACATCCTTATCTTATCACACCCATACTGAATTCAATGGCTTCGTTGGTGATAAGATTCGAAGCAAGATTATGGATGAAATACGGGAAGCTTAATACTACGCATCCTATCAGACGGTATCAGACGTTACTCACGTAGACCAAGTGTCTGTAATCCTTTGATACAGTTCCATGAATATGACATCAGCATTCAGGATTGTCGATCTCAAGCTTACGATAACGGGTCTACAATGTCAGGCATCCATACTGGAGTGCAAACGCGAATAAAAGAAATCAATCCCTTGACAACATTTGTTCCTTGTTCCAATCATAGCCTGAACGTAAGTGGTGTGCATCCAGCGCAGGCTAATCCTGAAGCAATCACGTTCTTTGGTAAGGTTGATCGCATTTAAATATTCTTCCCGTTATCAACTGGCCGTTGGCAGAAACTCAAAGAATATTTGATCGTGACATTACACAGGCAGTATGACACCTGGTGGATCAGTAAAGCGGCTACAGTTAAGCCAATGTTCAACCAATTGTACAAGCTCGTGGACTGCTCAAAGCATCTACGGGATGAAGGTGAAACTCACTTCACAGGGGATGATGCTGGCGCTCTGCTGGAGAACATTGTACATGTGCAGTTCTTGACATTTCTCAACTTCTGTGAAACAGTTTTATTAAGTGTCGACAGAGCACAAAAGGTCATCCAAGAAAGGGGCATTGCTTTTGTTGATGTTCTCACCATCCTACAATCAGTTTTAAATTGACGCGAGGATGACATAGAAGACATTTTACTCAGATCATTTGAATCAGCAATCGCGACTTGTGAAGACCTGAGAATCGTCACATGACGTCGAATTCGAAGGAGAAGGCGAATGCCAGGAGAAGAAGCAAAAGATGCTGGTCTCGATGTAAAAATTGATTTGAAGCGCCTCCCGAATTAAGCCATCGACAGACTTAGCCAAGAGATTGACAACAGGTACAAACAAATTAAAACATTGAACTCGTACTTCAGATTCATATGTAGTATGGAAACCCTTCTGTCAGCTGAAGATAATAAAGACGTATTACAGAACAAGGTCGATTATTTGGATCACAAATATGCAAACCATTTCAGAGGCGATGAATTTCTTCATGAAATTGCGATGTTACGGAGGAGATTCGGTTCTGAAATTAACAACGCTAGTGATGTTAAACCTCGAGAGGTGTGCAGACTAAATATTCTGAAGTTTTCTGTGCATGATCTTTTCATCTGGATCATCATAACGGGAACACACGAAACTTTGGGGAATGCCATGATCGTACTTGAATAGACCGATCGAGGCGAAATGCGTTGCATCGGTTACCAACTGCGCTCTCAGGTTACAAACAGCTATGACGCCCGCTGTCGATAAGGAGATCTAAACTTTTCACTAGCGGTAAATACTGGAAATCTTTCAGCACATAATTGCATATTACACGGAGACTGAGACTAGTATTTCAGCTGGTTACATGGGTTTTGGCGCTTTATGAACATGCCTTATTATATATTATTATGAACCAACTCCAGGTAAATGTTATTTAAAGGAGTTTCATTTCGTTATTATGTATCTGAACTGTTACATAGGAAAGATATGTTTTCAAAATTAAGGACGTAGTTTCCATAGTTTTAGCTGATTTATGCTATTTAAATATGGCTATGGTTCAGGTTTAAAACCTAATTCATAACCTTTCGTCAATTTCTACGTTTTAGATCAAACTTATGAACAATAAGCAGTGAATGCTTATATTGAATAACTAATATTGAAGTTTGTGAATACCATGATTGATAATATGAATGGTGTTACCTTGACCTAAATCTTAGTCGTATTATTGTTTTGGTTAAAATGTCATCTACTGAGCTCTTCACATATGGACATAAATATTTAAGTTAAACAGATGCCACATTTACTGAGATAACTGATGACAATTATAATACAGTAAAAGATACATGCTTAATTCAGTCATGTAACCTGCTGTAAGTAAGATATATTCTCAAGGTATACGGTTTCTAACTGAAATTGGTGTGCACTTGTTGATATGTGTGTACTAATTAAAATTTGTATAACACATCACAGGTTAACGGTATTCTATTTTGTTCCAATATAGCACATTTTCAGGCTGCAGTATCCGATGAGGATGAAGATTTGAAAGTGTTTATCAGGACACTAGACAACTGAGTGCTCACATAGACATGTTTATATCTTTAATATTTGTTACACGTTCATTTCTTTCTATAGATAAGTGAATGCATATATGAATTAACGAATTAATTATAACAGCATTTTATGATAAAAACCTAAATTGTTCATATTAACCCTGTTAATTACAATTATTTTATTATTTCTCCAAGATACATGCTTAATTCAGTCATGTACACGGCTGTAAGTTAGACATATTCTCAAGGTATACGACGTCATTTAGACAATGAAGGTAGTTCATGTTTAACATTATAGAAATTATTAATTCTTCAGTTGTTAATCATTTTATTTAAATCAGTAAATGCAGTATATTTTTTTACCGTAATCTTCCATGTATAATGTTTTTTGGGGGACAGACATATATTTTATTACTAAGGCCATTATTTTTTGAATACTTGTTTTACAAAGCCGCCGATCACAGCTGAAGCCTGCCGCCGGGAAATAAAATAGACCTTTATTCGTATTATTATTATTATTATTATTATTATTTTCGCGCCGACATGCCTGAAAACCGTGCGTAATTAGCGAAAATACCCTAAAACCATTTGAAATCTTGAATCAACCTTGGCAAACCCTTAAAAATTATACTTATAATATAAAGATTTCTCAATGAGCCAGCAACAATCCTATATATTGGAATTATTTTGGTTCAGTAATTTCTATCTACCTGTGATAGCTGGCATTGAAAGATCCCTGGAAAATATTTTCCCCACTAGCATATAATTCTGTAAAAAAATATTCATAGTAGTACAGTAGCCCGATCAAATTTTCTAAATGATTTCAAAGCGTTTTCACAGTTTGTAATTCGCACATAAAAATATGCCTATTACTTACGAGCAGGTTTGGCCTAAATCCCATTTTGCGCTAAACTGGGTTAATTAACCCGGGTTAAATTCATTTTTAGGTACAATTCACCACTAATTGATTAATACACACTAAATTTAAATTAAACATTTATTATCTATATTAATTAGAACCCAATTTAACAAACAAGCTCAACCAATCATAGAAGAGATCAATTGGTTTATGGCCACCAACAAATCATAACATCTTACTTAATTACTACAGTATGATACTGAGAGTGTCCACCAACAGCACAGCATCTCAAACATTGGATTATGTTGATTGGTGCGTATTGTCAGTATCTTAACATCTTAAAAATGCATACCATTCAAACAACTACTTTTCATATTTATAAAATGTATACATTTGTGAGTTAATATATTGTATTCTGAGAAAAACTCAGCTTAACCCGGGTTAAACTAGCAAAACTTAGGCTTAACCCGGGTTAAACTAGTAAAACCTAGGTTTAGCCTGGGGTTTAGTCCGTCGGGCTGGGCTAAGCCAGTTTAACCGGTATTAAACTCCAACCCTGCTCACGGGTATGTTTATTAATCACAACCTTAATTAAACATCACCTTTACTCAGCTAGCCAAACAAACAGCCCAATCACATATCTCATTTATTGTGTGACTCCACCCAAAACATAAGTTTGAATCTTTTTATTAATTCACAGCTATTGCGTATGTTTTATTTATTGCAATTAGGGATCATATTTTGTGTACAAAAGACTTTTATCAAAGGTTTTTATCATAAATACAGTGCTGACGAAATCGCTCTCTACTACAAAACAAAATACAAGCTCTCCAAGCTTGCCACATAATATATGTGAAGATGCTTTTCTCTGTTATAGTTTTTATGAGTTGGTATGTATTCTCAAGGCCATAAAGATCACCAAGGTAAAAAAGGTTTTTACGAGCTTACTTGTCTAAGCATAGTAATTGGCACAAAATATATTTTGAAGCATTTTTCAAATCCAAATAAGTGAACATTTTAGAATCCAGGACGGGAGCCACTTTTCCAATCCCCCCATTACCCAGGCACCAGCCGATGATAATGGTACACTCAACACAGTGATCAATCGCTTTATGGCCATTTCACACCTCATGAGCCAGAAGCACACAATCATTACACTGACCAGCCACTGTAGAGCAGGGCAAGGGAATTGGTGTGGGCAAATCCCAAGTTTGAAAGTGCCATCTTTCTCATGGGAGGACTCCACATCTGCTTCAATTTCTCAAAAGCATCGGTCAACACATGAACAGTGCAGGAACGGTTGACCTATAGACTGGGGTTAAGAAAGTCTCTGCCACCTCAAATGGCCAATTTACAAGTCACCCTGGCTGTACATAGCCATGAGAATGAGAGAACACAGCACCAGTGGTCCGTGCACAGTTTCTTGATGGAAACTTTGTAGTGAAGAGGACCAAATGGAGATTCAACCAAGTCCATGATGATCAGGCAGCTGAATGGATCAAACGGACATGCAAGATGCACAATGGCATCATCGGCATCATAAGAAATAATCAAGTTTTGTTTCACATGGTCAGAAGAATCGCGCATTTCTCAAGAAACTAGGTCACTCCTTAATCCTGAAGATGATGATTAAGATACTGCTTTCTGCCATTCTGACAGTCTTCCATCTCGACCAAGTCGTGATGTTGATGATGTGAAGAAATTTGCTACGCAACTCCGATGATTTTATGTGTTCAGGTTTCACATGAAATCAGCAGAAAAGGATGGAGATAACTACTCGGAGACTGGTGTCCCTGTCAACAACAAAAGACACTGCACCAAGTGAAGTGGTCAGTGATCTCTTAACTGCAGAAGAGAGAGGAATGCAGGAAGTCATCACCTTTGTGAAGAAACGACTAAGTGATGGAGCCATAGGGGTCTATGATACACTAAAAGCATCACTCAAATGTTTTTGATGATCTGTACAAAGCTAAAGTGTCTACTATGCAGAATGTAGAGAAAACAATCAAAGCTGCCAGGTAGCTACTGCAGTGTCTGATCAATGTAGAAATGGTGACTGTGCTAAAGCATGAGTTGTGTCAATTCCCACAATTATTAGCAAGGCCCTGAGGAGAGATGAACATGACATCGAGGGCAGAATTGAACAGCATATTGATGGCTGGACTTCACACTCCCTCTGATGTTGCAGATGCTGACATGAAGACCTGTGTGCTGATTGATGGGCATGCACTGATACAGTCCCTTGACAAGCCCCATGGATGTCAGCCATTTGGCAACGTAGGTGGTATGTTCATTCAAATACACGTTTCCTTGGAGAACACATAACCAGAGTTAATATTGTGTTTGATCGATATATAGGGGAGGACTCAATCAAGACAGGGGCATGATCTATCAGGTAAGTACCTGGCCTTGACCAAGGGTCACAGGTTCGATCCCATCAATAGGTTAAAACCTTTCCAGGGATTAATGTCTCGGCTCACAACATCGTGGGTGGTTGACCACGTTAAATGGCGCTGCCATCTCAACTGAATTTATTTTAAAAAAGGGGGACGTTAAAGTCCCCCTGAGGACGTAATACACCCTCGGAGTTTGTCGGCTCCATTTTTTCCATACTGCTCCCCTGTGAGTGATGGGGAAGGCGATATTAACAATCACTCCATCATAGAAACTGCGTTGAACACCCGACAGCCTAGAGATACTACCCCAAATATAAAGCAAGACAGTGGCACAATCAAAGATAGTGGGCAAACAGAAGCTAATTCGCAAGCTAATTGAAGGACGACATGTCATACTCCCACAAGTATGGAGCACCTTCATTGTCCGGTTCTTATCGAATGTCATAATCATAAAAGGAAAAAAACCTTACAAAGAACAATATGAGATAGTGACGCGAGGCGGATGCATCAATGCTACTCGTGCAGGGTCAACTAGAAGAGATCAAACAAAGCTTTCAGGAACCCATGAACGAAGCAGAGACACGGTTAATCTTGCATGCGTGTGTAGCAGCTGACATATGAACGAGTACTGGTCATCTATATAGACACGGATGTCCTGCTGCATCTGGTGCCCTTAATGCCTGTAGTTGAAGTGTGGATGACCGCTGGGATAACCAAAAAGCTGAAATGTTTCCCTGTATATGAGGTATCTCAGCGACTTACACAGCCTCTGAGGGACAACCTATTCAGCTTCTATGCACTGACGGGCTGTGACACTATTTCAGCCTTCAGTGGTCATGGGAACAAGTCCTGCTGGAAAACATTCCAGAAGCACCTACTTCTTGACAATTGTCAGAGTTAGTCATGATGGAGAGCTCGCACCAGTTGAGAAGTTTGTGTGTCATTTATATGGCACACCGGAACAGCCAACCACCAACCATGCCAGTCTGCAGCTGTTTGGTAAGGGTCTGGAGATGTTGCCTCCAACTAGAGATGCCCTGGAACTTCATGCAATACGTGCCAACTGCAAGTCAAAATGCAAGACTGTCCGATGTTCCTGCTTCAAGAAGAATATGCAGTGCACTGCAGCATATGGATATGATCTAGTCTATTGCTGCGACCCAGCTAGACAATAGCTATCTACTGTACTCTAGTTATATGTGCATAGACAATTGTGTTTAAATAGCTTTAAATATGATGATTATATATTTAAAAGGACTATGGCTTCAGCATTTGCAAACACAGATAGACGCCAGTATCACTCACATCGAATGAATCTCAGCAAAGTTATGGCCAAAAGTGCAAAACTGGCTGCCATCTTGGAAAAAGTGGTCGCCATCTTTGATTTTTAAATGTTCACTGATTTGGAGTTGACGAATGCCTCAAAATATATGTTTGGTGCCAATTATCATATTTCTGCTGCAAATATAAACTACTTAGACATATAAACGTGTGAAAACGTAATTTATGACCTTGATGACCTTTATGATTGACAATAACATCCGCTCACATAATGTTTGTCATTCCGTATGGATGTTTGCTATTAATAAACAATGTCGTTACTTTTTTTTGGCGGGGGGTGTTAGGCTTTGGCCTCCTGCTTATAATTAAACACACTTATTTTACACCAAAAGCTTTGCCCTCTATTTACGTTTTAGTTCACTCTTTGTCATTCGTTTATTGATTAGTCAGCAAGCTTTTTATTGTTTCTAACCTAATTTGACAACGACGTTGAAATGAATTATTTGCATTTGGGTGGGCTAGAGGGAAAAAACGAAGGAGTGTAATGGAAGAGAAAACAAATCGACGGAGACAAAATGCATTTTATTTACTGTTATAGTATAACGCTACAACACCCAGAAAAACAAGATAATTTATTCAGCATCTTGGAGGGTATCTGGTGTAATCATCAACCGAAAACTGTTAGCATGCTTATTACGTGATTTTAGGAACAAAACAAAACAGGAATGAGTCGTAGAAATGGTCACAGTTGATTTCAGTATAAGTAATGAAATATATTTGAAGTGCATTATGTATATTTGGTGTAATACCCTACAGTGTCTTGTTGGTGGTGAATTCGCTATCATGCATCGGTTATCATAATTACCACGTTATCTTTGGGAGTATGCACTGATTATACTAACTTGCTTCAACACTCAGACTTTTGAAACTAATACAATGAGCTCTGAAGCTAACATACTTTTTATTTAGCAATCAGCTTGTGTAATCTACTTGATATTCATTAAAACGTCAGTACACACACACAAACACACACACACACACACACACACACACACACACACACACACACACACACACACACACACACACACACACATATATATATATATATATATATATATATTATATAGAGAGAGAGAGAGAGAGAGAGAGATGGGCTCAGTTTCCATATACACCTATATAAATATATGGTGAATAGATAAAAAAATGAAGGTTTGATATAGATTGAACATCCGTGTGGACGTAGGTCTAGGTCTAGGACTGGACATAGGTCTAGGTCTAGGACTGGACATAGGTCTAGGTCTAGGCCGCTTGCAATGATGTTGTTACTGTCCGTCTGAAACATCACGTATGCACGTTTCTCAGTTCAACAATAACGATTTAGGTTAGGTAAAAGATCTTTCGAATGTTTTGTGACGTCTGTATTATTCTCACCTAAGTAAGAATCGTCTAAGTGAGAAAGGTCTATTTAGTAGCCGTCTATTCGTATAGCGCCTATTCGAACATCGTCTATCTGCGATGACACCGACCATTTTAATCAGTCAAGCACTTATGTTTCTTTGGCCGCCGATTGCCTTTCCGGGAGACCAAAAATCTCGAAATTGTTTTCATCCTTCGTCTCATTTCTTTCGGGTGCTCTTTGATCTCACTAGCCTATAGAATGTGCAGAAAGTGGACCTTAAAAGAAGATACCATTTTTGTCATCCTCAAACGAGAATATCCAGCTACAACTTAAGGCACTAATTGTAATTGCCAGTTGTATCAGTGTCACAACATATCAGCTACCGTGTATAACGAAGATCGCCTCAAACAACGATAATGAAGAATACGTAAAATGAATAAAACAGGAAGATTAGAAACTATAGCATGTATGAGCGGTGAAACAATAACATGTATGAGCGGTGAAACTATAGCATGTATGAGTGATGAAACTATAGCATGTATGAGTGGTGAAACTATAGCATGTATGAGCGGTGAAACTATAGCATGTATGAGTGATGAAACTATAGCATGTATGAGTGGTGAAACTATAGCATGTATGAGCGGTGAAACTATAGCATGTATGAGCGGTGAAACTATAGCATGTATGAGGGGTGAAACTATAGCATGTATGAGCGGTGAAACAATAGCAGGTATGAGTGGTGAAACTATAGCATGTATGAGCGGTGAAACTATAGCATGTATGAGTGGTGAAACTATAGCATGTATGAGCGGTGAAACTATAGCATGTATGAGCGGTGAAACTATAGCATGTATGAGCGGTGAAACTATAGCATGTATGAATGGAAATCAGGACAAAACCTACTAAGGACAAAACCCCTGCGATTCTGAAAACCCCCTGTGGACAAAACTCCCTGCCGACCTAACCGTCGAAACCACATCTTGGACATAACCCCCTGAATTCCTGTGGTTGTTTTGAAAAAGGTGTTTCATGTGCGAATTGCTAATTTTTAATATAACTGTTTTAAATATAACTACGCGGTATGCGGCATGCGGATAAGGCAACAATAGAACAGCATGTAAACAGACGTGCTCGATTCCATATGCCCGGATGCGGTATACGATTTGTCCTGCGGCTGAGTACCGATGCGGATATGGCAAACTGAATCGCTCCATGTAGTGATTCGTACGGCAAATAATAATAACCGGACGGGGGAATCCAGAATATAACACTAGGGGCAGGTGTTTCCCGATTTTAGATTATCTGGTTAACCTGAAGTATTGTTCGAATTTCTTCACATCAAATTATAGTTCAAAACTTCGGCATATTGCTGAATAAGCATTCTAAGGCTGTAACAACAGAATATTGTTTTAATAATAATTTTATAAGTATTATTTGGAATTTAGATCTATAATATGTAAAATCTGTTTGGGGGGAGCAATCGACCCCCCTCTACACAAACAAACACCTGTTGGTTTTTTCTTTGCAATCTGTATTTCTGTTGTATTGCCATATTTTTATTATGAGAGACTGAAAACGCATGGGAACGCACGTTCATATGGAATCACACAAATCACATGCTTGATACCGCATCACGCATGCCGCATACCGCGTATATGGAATCTAAGCCGTAGTGGAGGCTGATTGTGAGACTGTCTAAAGTTAATTACCACAACAAGTTATACTGATAGCTAACTCTTAATCTTAACTCGGTCCAGATATCCAGTTGAACATAGATTAGCGTCCTATTGTCCCAAAGACGAGAGAACAGCTTCTACCTCTCACTCAAGTCAACGTACGGTGTTTATATTAACTGTACTGAGGCTGAACCCTTGATACACGAATTGACAGGTGAGTGGCTACGCATCTGTCTACGTCATTTACAGCCAGTTAATCGGTAATGTACGGCACCTATAGGTTTTAAGCTATCGCTGTTAGTTAAATTATATGACATATTTACGTGTAAACTGAAAGGTCTGACGTGATCTTACACATGTTTCCTCCACCTCCTCACAAATGTACACCATTATTATGTCAACCCATCGAAACAACTTAATCGATACTTGGTAATTTTCCATCGTCAAGCAAGAAAATCCAGCTTTCGGTTTCCATCGGCGCTTATATTAACTATACTGAGGATGAACCCTTGATACACGAATTGACAGGTGAGTGGCTACGCATCTGTCTTCGTCATTTACAGCCAGTTAATCGGTAATGTACGGCACCTATAGGTTTTAAGCTATCGCTGTTAGTTAAATTATACGACATATTTACGTGTAAACTGAAAGGTCTGACGTGATCTTACACATGTTTCCTCCCCCTCCTCACAAATGTACACCATTATTATGTCAACCCATCGAAACAACTTAATCGATACTTGGTAATTTTCCATCGTCAAGCAAGAAAATCCAGCTTTCGGTTTCCATCGGCGCTTATATTAACTATACTGAGGCTGAACCCTTGATACACGAATTGACAGGTGAGTGGCTACGCATCTGTCTTCGTCATTTACAGCTAGTTGTATCAGTGTTACCGAATATCAGACACCGTGAATAACCAATATCAACTCAAACAACGATAATGAAGAATTGGCAGAATGAATCAGACACCTGGGAAGATTAGAAATATCATGTAAATTCTTCGCTTTATACGGAGGTGAGTGGCGAAACTATAGCATTATGGGGGGGGGGGAGTGAGAGTTGGAGAGATATAGAGGACAGACTGCCTGTTTTTGTATGGCTGTAAGTTTTGACCTATTAAAGTAAAAATTGGGGGAAGTAGGTGAAATTTTGGTGAATGTTCAATAATTTGCTACCAAGATTACCATATTATCGCTCATACGTACCCGTTTTCCACTCAATTTCTCCATCAAACTTCGGATTCGTTTGGGCATAATGCAGTTTGTCGATTATGTTTGGAATGCCATCTTTTGTGATCCTGACAGTCTTCATATCATATCCAATTGATCGAACATCCTTTCCTCAAAGTATCTCGCGCAGAACTTGCTGTTGCAAGTTGGTTTCCAATGTACCATGTTTCCTGTGCCCTATAAGCCTAATTAGATATAAAGTGTACCGAATATTGAAGTGGAGGCGCTGTCAGTTATTGTTGACATAATATTGATAAGGAGAAGCTACTGTATTGATTATCTAACGGTTAGTCATGTTTATGTCAACTTCATAGCCTCAACCACCTGAGTTCACATATCGACGTGGGCATGTCTGAAGGGTGTTTCATCTTTCGTTTCGCATCGTTACCTTTGAAGGTCGCTCGGCCTATTTAGTATATGATATGCACAAAAATGTTTATTTATGGTTTACAGTTAATGAACATAACACTTGAAGTCGCCAAAGTCCGTTTTAATGGATAAAAAGGCACTGGCATGGAGAATCGTGAATATAACTTATGAACGGTTCATCAGTGAAGGGGTTTTAAAGTAGTTACTAATTATGATATGCGCAACGTTAAGTAAAAAAAAAACACCTGGCTCCTCAAGGTAGCGTATCGACACCAGGATCGTTTCACTAAGATTTAAAGTCGTCTTTATCTCATATTTTAGATCTTAATTTTTGTTCTTAAATATATTTGACCTAACAATTGTTATGTTGCGTTTCACTAAGATTTTTATTTTAAAATTGACCTAAAATGTCCTATAATTCGAGAACTTAAGGACCTCTTTTAGGGTGTCCCTATTTTGGTCTTTATGGAAAAAATGGCGCTGAATGTCAGGAATTATCGTCGCTTACGAGGAGAGAGTTTTTCGAGAAATATTATGTTCAGGAGATCTTACAGATGTCGATTCGATATCGGACTATAGACTGAACTGTCATTTCATTGAGAGTTTAGCAGAAGAGTTTGCCCGAAGCGAATTTTCGGATCACAGTGGTAGATCTTGACAGCTTTGACACCCAAAACGCAGGTATGTCATTTACAATACCATATAATACTTTTATCTATAGCATATACACTTTATGTGCGAAGAAAATGCTTTAATTCCCGTGATGTGAGACTGAGGGAGGGTGCACAGATGAACAATTGATATCAAAACCAAAGCAGCAAAGGCCCAATTTTCTGCGATTTATTAAAGAAAGACATCTAGTAATATAGAAGTATGGCAGCACATAAAACTGGATTTTCTGTTGTTATGAAGCATGTTAAGCGCTATTTAGAAACATCTAAAATATGAACCTTTAATTTTGTGTTAATTCATTTTGATGACAAAACTTTTGAGCTGTGCGTGCAGACTGCATCGATGAAATATAATGTGTGCTGACTAAACCTATATAAACAAATGAATGTGAAAATATTTAGTTGTAACTAGATTTGTATTTCTTTCTGGATTAGTTTCTTTTAATTTCTTAATATGTGCACGACAAATTCCAGTATTATTTTGTAATCAATAAAAAGAAAACTATTAGAATTAATAACTTATTTATTGGCATTTCAACAGTCCTTTCAAAACAGTCCTTTCAAAACAGTCCTTTCAAAACAGTCCTTCAGTTGCATTAATATGTATACACACACTCTCTCATACCCATGTAACTTTATGCTATTTATTTACAAGCTTAAATATTATATTTAAATACTCAGAAATTTCAACAATATAAAATATAGCGTATATAAATTAAATATTTAATAGAGAAATTTTATAATATACAAATTCATTATCAGTATTTTTAACTTATACAATATATGTGCATTTAACAGCTTATGCTATATAACATAGATAGTTAAATATTTAATAAATATAAATTTAACTATGTACAAATTCAAAAGTGGATATGTATCAACATTTTTAATATATATTAATAAAATATTTTATAATTCTTGTAGGTGTTGATTACAGTAAGATTTTCAGCAAGGGTGATTTTCTGTCTGAACATCTTGCATCCACGGAGTGAGCCGAAGCACAGTATATATATGCATTAAGGCAGTCTGCCAATTCCTCTGCACAAAGGCACCAGCTGAAATATGTTACCATGTAAATAATACGTAAGGTATTCTACAGTACCAGAGTACATGTATGAACATTTTATCTTATGGTGTAATGCCACGTACACACACACACACACACACATGTTGCAGAGATCATAGTTTGAGGTCCTAATCAGCATGTTCTCATCCGAATCTTAAATTAACCTTTCACATGCTAGTCTATTTTAAAGTTCAACATGTTTATTGTCCAAACTCATTCCAAATAAAATTATAATAGCTCATTTCAGGCAACAGGCTGATTGCAACAGAATTATATGCCATTAGAGGTTTCCCAAAGGCTTAAAATAATATTTCTATGTTGAAAATGTTTCACTGAATCAACATGCATATTTCATGAAAGACAGCATAATATGTCTGTGTGTGTGTGTGTGCATGCATTCGTCACAATTTCTGGACCAGTCATCATCATATTGCCCAGTGTTTCTAAAGTAGTTACTATATACAAAAATCCTTCAACCAAAATTGCCCATTATTGTAATAGTTCTTTTGTAGTATGTGAACTTTTGCAATGTAACAACTACTAAAATAGAAAGTTATGTTTGTCTCCTGAATAAACAATATATAACAATAACAACAGATAACGTGATTGAAAGCTTATCACTTGGGGCTAGATGGCGAGGATCTAATCATGATGCAGTTTTTCTCTGCCAGAGCCCCATGTTTCATTGCTTTAATAAAGGTTTATATAGTGACCTTGTGTTGCTTGGAGATTATGACTACCCACTACTGAAATGGCTTATGACAGGAATATATAAAAGAAGATTTTTTTGATGGAAAGAAAACCTTTATGTTGTAGTTTGAAGCATATCATGAAAATTGAACTAAATATCTTGTGTAGTACAAAATTGTACAGCATAGTGCTTACATATCTCATAGAGAATGAGTGCACAATTTAGTTAGACATACTGAGTCAAGTTTATTTGAGACTACCAAAAACTTTTAGTATTGCATTTAATTTAATGTATAACAACAATACATATTGTTACATTTATGGTCCATAAGTGAAACTTATTGTATATGTGAAAGCATAGTTTAGGCAATACATTTAGATGTGGATATAATGTATGGTGCTTTTTTGTGTCAATAATCAGAGTGTAATTTCTATAACATAATATTTAATGAATTTGCATTTGATCAAGTTGAGTAAAATTGGGCAATTCATTATCAGTGTGTCAGTACGCAACTATTGTAATCTGTGGCAATAAGTCTGCCAAACTTTACTTGTAATCACATATATTTGAACTCTAGAGCATAGTTAATTTTTTTTTAAATGTCTGGACACACTTAATATCAGTGTTAAATTACATAAAATGGTCACTACAATGCCCAGCATGTGCAGGGAGAGGAACTGCTATATAAAGGTAAATACATCATATATGAATGACAATAAAAAGGTGTTCGTAATTGTTTATGCAAATTGTATACTTATACAAAACAAAATTGTTTCGCATATTTTCTTTTGTGATGAATAAAGTGAACATAATTAAAATTTGCTTTATTCCTTAATACATTCAGATATGACACATATACATGACAATACAAAAATGTATCTAACAAACAGATTTTATAATCACATCAAGTACTGACATGTAAATGTGAACATACAAACTACAGCAGCTTCCTCTGGTGACTGATTATTTTCATTTCCACTTTCTTTTACTGATTCTTCATGGATCACTGGAAAATAAATAAGTTTTGTGTTTATACAAAATACTGGCTGTGCAAAATTGAATTTCCAATCTTGGTGAACCCAAGCCAAACATTTACCTTGTTATGGCCTTTTGGTAGTATACATTAACCAGAGATGTGTTTTCTGCATGCATATATATATATATATATATATATATATATATATATATATATATATCTTCAGAGATATGCAATGGCTCATGGGACTCCACATTTTATTCCTGTGAGATAAAAAAAGTATCGAGTGAATATACGGACATCCAAATATATATATATATATATATATATATATATATGTAAAACAAAATTCTGTGTTTTAGCATTTGTGAGTGTGTTTTTGTGTTTATGAATATAAAATTAATTATAGACAGCTAAAGCAATAAAGACATTATTTGGGTATACCAATCCAATGTCAATTTACAGTTATGAGCTACTTCTACCAACCATGAGACGTTGTTTTCCCCATTATCCCAAGGATCAGACTTTCCAGTGAACTTAAATTTCCTACGTTCTACTCCCTCCCTGGTCCTGTTTTATGCCTCAGCAATGTTATACTGGATGCCTGTAACAATAGAACCACCAGTTTGGCTTCATTACCAAACACAACACTTTCATCTTAGCACACGTACACCAATAAGTATAGGTCTATATACTAATACTAATAACTAAACAAATCAAATTTACAAACTGTTATTAATTGCTTTAAAAACATATAAAATGGACAGAAGTGCTATATTTTGTATGATGAGTACTAAAATATGATACATACTTGAGCCTTTACTTTATTGAATCAAACAAATCTTCTCCTTTTTCAGCTGGTTTGGTCCTCTTTTAATAAACCCGAGCACTGAGAGCTCATCGGCAATCCCCTCCCATGCCTTATTTTTTCATTTTGTTATTAATATTGCAGTTGTGGTTCCCATAAACTAAGTTCATCTTCCGTAAACTTAGGTGCTCTAGAAATCTAAATTGTTGAACATTCGCATACATATAGGGCCTATAAGATTTGTATGATAGGTATTTTTATATCAAAATATCCAATATTTTAACATGATTTAAATATATTATTATAATTATATAATATTAATTATGTTCCTAGTGGGGTTTTTTCTTCATATTCAGATATTGGTAGATCTAGTCTATATGATTAATTAATCTTTACTTCATTTGCAATAAAAAACAGTATTTTATTTTAATCGAAGTTTTTCATATAAAACAACATAAGAAATGTACAATTATTTCGGCAAATTGTCATTATACTTATAAGTGACGATGAAACGAGTAAAATATTTGGTCGAGTGAACGATAATAGGGTAGCTATTTGACAAGGAGATTTTCATAAACGGTTGCATAGTTTATTCTTTAAAGTGATAATAATCTTGCAGTCAGTATTGTTTTCAAGCTATTCCTCGAAAATCTCTTAAGTTCCAGCGATAATTCCCCCATAAATGAACAATTTAACAATTGACACATTCGCAGACGACAGGGAAACTCGCGACGTCAACGGTAGCCGTTTTTACTATTTAGTGTATAACTCAATAAATTATCCTAGAAAAATGTCTCACATTAAGGACAAACAATTGATCCTTAATTTTAGGACATTTCTAGAGAAACGGTTTTAGGAATTTGTCCTAGAAAATTAAGGACGACTTTAAGATTAGACATATTTAATTAAGGAGGTCCTTATTTAGAACCCTCACCAGTTGTCAGAATGTCTAAGTTAACGTGAATGAAGTAAACCCCCCTTTAATGTTAAGCAAGTGATGAATGAACTAGACCTAGCGATTTTAGAAGCAAGCGTGCATGACCGACATTGGTTGTAAGTTGTATGCTTGCTGTTTTAAGCCAAATTAGATATAAAGTGTGCCGAATATTGAAGTGGGGGCGCTGTCAGTTTCTGGTGACGTAATATCGATATGAAGCTGCTACTGTATTTACTGTATTGGTTATCTAACGGTGAGTCACGTTTCTGTCAACCGCTTAGCCTCGACCACCTGAGTTCGAATTTCGACGTGGATATGTCTGAAGGGTGTTTAAATTTTGATTTTGCGTCATTACCTTTGGCTAGTAGATAATAATAATAATAATAATAATAATGTATATTTAATAAAGCGCCCTTAGTAGCAGGAGCCATTCAAAGGCGCTGTACAAATAATATGTAATATAATAATACCTCAAATAATGTCTGTAAAAACCCTGTAATGATTTAAAAGATAATAATTATAATATTATAGTAGACGCAGTGACAGCGATATGGTTGTATTAGTACTGGTAGCGGGAGTAGTGATAGCAGTAGTAGTGGTAGTAGTAGTAGTAGATTATGAGCGGAGTAAGATAGTGTCACCGAAGCAGTTTAACACGCTAACGAAAATAGGTCATATTGAGGCCTTATACAGACATAGAACCGGGACCAAACAGGAGGTCAATTCCATTTTGTCAATTCCAAATCCACCTCAAATTTAGCAGTTCCAATTCAATTCCAATCCCAAATTTTTCAATTCCAATTCCTTTTTTTCAAGACTCAGTTTTGGTCTGATACTTTTTATCATGAGTACCTACTATAAGTTCAGTATATTGATAACACCACAGTAAGTGTTAACGTGGTAAAATTAGCGCAAACCTAATCGCAAGGCGTTTTTAGCTAAAGAAGTATTTGATTATATCAAGTGGTGGATCATAGTCTTGGGTACCTCCCCATGTAAGAGTATATATTCTAATCATCAAAGGTGTGTTTATATTGCACTGTCCAGTAGGAGCCTTGAAATGAATGTATTTGCTTAGCTCTGCCCAGCAGGGGTCAGATCCTCTATTTAGTTTCACAACCCTGCTGGGTACTAAACCAATGACATATGGTAAGTTTGCTGTTTTTCTTATTAGCTTTACATTAGTATACATTGTTTATAATTAGCATTCAGATTGCCGGCCGGGCGCCTACATCGCTTAACTGGTAGCGCGGTTGGCCACAGGTCTATAACACCCCGGTTCAAAACCCTGACTGGGCTATTCCAGAAGGTTGTTTCATCTTTCACCTCCCCTCATTAGCTTTGGAGGACGTTCGGCCCATTTAGCCTACCTTCTGCACAAAACTGGCCGTAAGACAGCAACATTTATTTTTTCGTTCAGACTGCTGGCAGAATATAAAATAATATTATGTAAACAGTTACGATGACCCAACGTGGAAATAACCTAAATAAACCACTCAACTTTGTGGGTTTTATTTTGTTTGTTATTAATCTTCACGGATCCAAACTCCAATTTTTGTATGGGTATTGTATTTATTGCTACACATCTTATCTGTTACAGTTAATCTCTTTATCAGTTATTGGTTGGTATCAACTATTTCTAGAGATAACAACAGAGCTATGGTAGATTTCTGTTATGACATAAAGATCGTTCGTCTGATGGATCGATCGTAATAATTATTATTATATTTATTATTATTATTATTATTATGTTCAGTTCAACTAACGCTGAAGGATCTGTCAGAAAATGGCTTTCTGCTGATGAAAGTAACCTCCCGGATAGATGTTCCATTTGTCGATCTTAATCATAAGGTATATCAGTTTTTCACTTCATGTTACAGTTCGTAATTATTCAGCTGAGCTAAGCTTCAAACATATATCCTGCTGTATGGACTATTGTACTCATTGACCCATTTTTCTTTCAAGTCAATGATTGTACTGATACACACACGGGTATTTATTTATCGGCACTAGATAGTCGTATGACAAGCTCGTAACCAAGTGCTTCGGTGACGAATAGTAGACCTCTCCAACTCGTAAATTTATTAAAGTAAAATCCAGTTTAGGTTTTTTCTTCTATTATGAACTATGCGAACTACAGCTTTCAAGCTCTGAAGTTCCAAGATCGTGTCTGTTCTTTATGTGCTTCGACATCAAACATGTTTCATTGAATATGTCAGTTGTTGAGATCAGCTTCATCTTCCTGTAAAACAAAGCAGCCTTTGGTTTCCATTGGCTCGGCCAGCCATATACGTGTACCTACCTTTTGTTATGCTTGGTTATTATTTCACGACCAAATAACACAGAGTTGTATTAAACACCTTCTGGCATTAAGTTACAATTTGTTCACGAATCTCATATCGATTTTGCGTCATTGAAATGCATAAAAATCATGAAAGTTATGACTGAATTTTGCGTTAGTGTTCACAACGTCCTCAGTCTCAGTTAAGGGAGGGGTAAATTGTGCCACGGGGTAAGTTGTGCCACTACTCTCCAGGTTATCTGAGTGGATATGACTGAAAGGTGCTGCCATATATTGATTATTGTTAACATACATTTCTTTTTGATGTATGCGACATTTTCTAAATAACAAAGATGCTCTGACGAAAGGTATGAATGTTGGTGTCTAAAGTGGAGACAGGTTTGTGAATTTCCTTTGTACTCACTGTATAGATTATCCTGAAATCAAATAATATTTTTAGACGAGTAATATAGTTGTTTATTGTTTCAACCGAGGTTGGAGCTGTTATTAAAAATACTTGCCTGCGGTACGTTTTTCTTTAGTTGGAAGTATATATATATATATATATATATATATATATATATATATATATATATATATGTGGACGAGGGATAACTGTCTGGAGAAACACGATGATTTCATAAGACAATCACTGAGTTATACAGGTAACTGTATTACACTCTGCAGTATAGGAACACATTATTACATTACACCTTAGTGGTCGTTAGTGTTTGTATACATAGAGTACGCGATAGAGGCGACATCTATGGGACACCCGTGTTAAAGTAAAAACGGCATTTGAAAACTGATTCATGCTCACTAAATAATTAAAACGAAAATATTAAAGGAAATAAAAAATGGCTAAAGAAAGTCGCTACTTAAAAGAAAATTTTATACAAAAAAAAGAGGTTTATGTCTGGGTAATATAAATGATACTCGAGTTAGCGAAATCTTGAACTTTATGACCTGTACACTTGGCACCTATACATGATAACTTTAATGTATACTTGCCGAACCAGTTAACCATTTTAATCAACTGTCGCACTGATAAATCACATTTTTCTTTACAGTTTTAAAACCGAGAAAAGGTTAGTAATTTGTATTGTTAAATGGGGTTGCGGGCTCACAACTAATTATTTATGTGCAAGTAAAATTCAGGTTGTGTTTTCCATACAATTATAATAATAATGGCTTGATTGAAAAACTCCCCCTACAATAGTGCCACGTCCGGGATTCGAACGTCCAGCCTCCCGCATCATGTGAAAATGTATTAATGAACAACAGCTAATTTTTTTTTACATTATTTGTCTGTTTGTTACTGGATATATTTCCTATTGAACGAAGCATGGTTTGTGTATCTGATTTCATTTATCCCAACGTATTTATAAGACACCCATGTATTCTAAGTGTCTTATAAGACAACTTACATCCAGAAACTGGATTTTCTAATCTGCCAGTTAGGGGTAGGACGGAATGCGCACGACAGCCGAATCAGTCTATTCTGGTGGATATAAATATGAAAAATACAGATGAAAAAGTGTGTATCTCTATGTCCAGAGTAGATTCTATACACACTTCTATATTCTATACAAAATTCAATACATATACAAACGAAGTTCCCACATATTTCGTTGCTTCGCTGGACATGCCATAAATACTGATTTCGGTGTTGTTATCAGTTGGCACTTGCCGTTATAATATGCAGGCATCGGTTGTAGTGAAAATGTCTTTCAGTCGGATTAATCCAGTTCTAAATCAGTTTAATCGATAAAGAGTGCATATATTTTAATATGAATATTATTATTTATGTATAAATAATCTAGTCAATCTAATCATTCTCGATTGCATGTGTTTGTGAAGTTTAAATATTTACCCATATGGCCTGTTCTGTTTTCAATACAAGTTATTGTCTCGTAGCTTTAATATTAATGTGTCACGCAAATATCATAATAGAGCATAGGATTACCAAAGATTACCAAATAAAAACATTATTTAAGCAACTCTGACAACAAATCCCTCCTTTTCTTTGCCACATTTCTTGCACGTTGCCCGAAATCATAATTTCTCAAAAAACCTTATTCTGATCAAACTATAACCACACACAATCCTGTTTTCTGCCAGACATTGTGAAGTTGATAAGTAACAATATATAATGGCGAATTACCAGCTGTAAATTACACAATACTGTAGTCTCAAACGTTGCAGAGTCAGGTTTTGTTTTTGGTATGGATTCAGCACGAGATAAATATCAATCCTGAATCTTGTCACTTGTTGAAATTTGGGGTAGAGACCCCTGCTATCGCCTATTGGGTAGAGCCAATAGTGAATGCTCACCTTTTATATCCATCTTGGCTAAACGTCAAGTGCTTAACATTAACTCAGTGATCCCCTAAATGCATCGAAAATATGCGACTTCAAGTGTCAGATCAGCGTCAAATTATCCAAATTACCACATTGAAGCAGCGTGGCTTCACTTGACATCTTCTGTTGTATTGATCTCCCAAGATCATCCTAGCCATAGAGTTGTCAGTGATCAGTATGACTTGTTAGACTACATGGTGTTGAAATCTAATTGGAATCAAATTTTAAATATATTTAAAATTAATTATCTAGCATATTTAACAATTGTTTTAACTAACATTTCATTTTTTTGTACTGCAAGATAATTGATGAATCTATGTTTACAAAATAATCAACAAAAATTAATGGAATAGTCGTAAGAATAAAATGAGTCACAAAAATCAACTAAACATAATCAAAACATTTATAAATCGAACCACATAATTTAAAAACAAATTATCCAGTGATTTAAATCATGATCTAAATAAATCATTTTATTCAAATGATTTAAATCAAACAACTCTCACAGAGCAATGTATTATTTTGTATATTACGGTCAGCGATATCAAATAATATTATTGGCTCTCAATATCGGCCAACTAATGAGTAACTATTGGATTGGGTTAATTAATATTTCCATCGACTGACTCTCGTCTAAATCTCACAAATGGACAAAAAATACCAGAAGCGGCTATTTGTTCTGTTATACTTGAAGGTTGTTTAATCCTTTACTTTGTCTGACGACCTTTGCGAGGTCGCTAGGCCCATTTATTATACCATGTGCAGAAAAGTTCCCATAATGTCATTGTCAATTTTGAGATTCAAGGTAATTTTTAAGGTCATAAATGTCTCCAAGGTAAAAGTTTATTTGTCTAAGTAGTTTATAATTGCAGCAGAAACGTGATAATTGGCACAAACATATTTTGAGGTATTCGTCAAATCCAAATAAATGAACATTTGAAAATCAAAGATGGCGACCACTTTTTCCAAGATGGCTGTCGGTTTTGCACTTTTGGACATACCTTTGCTGAGATTCATTGGATTTGAGTGATGTTGGCGTCTATTTGTATGTTTTTGCATATGCTCTTTTTAATCTTTTTAAATATATAATTATCATATTTGAAACTATTTTAACAAACTTTTCTATGTACATATAACTAGGGTGCAGGAAAAGACAAAGCATAGATATGTCTATTGTCTAGGTGGGTTGCAGAAACCAACTAAATCACATCCACATGCTGCAGTGCATTGCATTGTCATCTTGAAACAGGAGCATCTGGCAGTCTTGCACCAGTTCCACGCAGGCATATGGGATAGGGGGAATCTTGTCCAGACTGCTGTCAGAGACTCTGCATCCTTTACCAGGCCGTGGGGGTGGAACATCTATGTATTCTTTGTTTACTTGCAACCAGATATAAGCCTGGTAGTTGGCACGTATTGCATGAAGTTCCAGGACATCTCTAGTTGGAGGCAATATCTCCAGACCCCTCTTGGTCTAACCAAAACAGCTGCAGTCTGGCATGGTTGGTGGTTGGCTGTTCCACTGTTCCATATAGGTGACACACAAACTTCTCATCTGGTACGAGCTCTCCATCATGGCCAACTCTGACAACGGACAAGAAATGGGTGCTTCTGGAATGTTTTCCAGCAGGAGCTCTTCTCCTGACCACTGAAGGATGAAGTATTGTCAAAGTCTATAAATGCATGAAAGTTGAGTAGGTTGTCCCTCACAGGCAGTGTAAGTTGTTGAGATACCTCATATACTGAGTAGCATTTCCGATTCTTGGCTTTCCAAGCAATCATCCACAGTTCAACTCCAGGTATGAAGTTAAACAGAAGCAGCAGAACAATTGTGTCTCTACAGATGACCAGTATTCGTTCATATCATCTGTCAGGTGTTTCATGCGCATGCAGGATTGATCGTGTGTCTGCTTCTTCACGGTTTCCTGAAAGCTTGGTTTGATCTCTTATCGTTGACATTGCATCAATAGAATTGATGAATCTGCACCCAGTCACCATCTCATATCGTTCTAGTAGATATTTGCCTTTTATCATGATAAAATCCGATAAGAACCGGGAAATATCGGCCTTATTTTCATCTAGGCAATAAAAATGTTCCATACCCGTGGGAGTGGGATATGCCATCCTTCAATAAGCTTCCGAATTGGCTTCTGTTTGCCCACTATCTTTGATCATTACATTGCCGAGATTGAGTCTTACCCTGTAAACCGAGCAAACTGGTTATCTGTTCTCCAAAGTAACGTGTTGCAATTTGAATTAACCTACCAGCTAGGTCGCACAATGGTTGTCATCCATGGGGCTTCCCAAGGGACTGGATCGATTCATGCCCATCAGTCAGCACACAGGTCTTCATCTCAGTATCTGCAAGATCAGAGGGAGTGTGAAGTTCAGTCATCATTATGCTGATCAAGTCTGCCTTCGATGTTATATTCATCCCTCCTCGGGGCTTTGTTAATAATTGTGGGAATGGAGACATCTCATTTCTACTTTTCGATCTGCGACGACAACATTCCTGACAGTTTGAATTGTTTTCTCTACATTCTGTGTAGTAGACACTTTAGCTTTGTACAGATCAGCAAAAGCCTTTGAGTGATGCTTGTTTAGTGTATCATAGCGTAGCAAGATTCTTCACAGCATCAACATCACGACTTGGTCGAGATGGAAGACTGTCAGAATGGCAAAAAGCAGTCTCCTCATCGTCTTCTTCAGGATTACAGAGTAACCTGGTTTATTGTGAAATGCGCGGCCGTTCTGACCATGTGACACAAACCTTGTCTATAGCTTGCTTATTTCTTATGATGCCGATGATGCCATTATGTCCTGTTGATCCATTCAGTTGCCTGATCATCATGGACTTGGTTGAATCACCTTTTGGTCCTCTCCACTACAAAGTTTCCATCATGAAATTGTGCATGTACCACTGGTGCTGTGTTCTCGGGGAATCTCTTGTCTGCGATGTAAACTGGTTCTCATCGTGCATAGTTTGTGTGGTAATATATTGTGAGCCAAAGCAGCACAGCATTGAATGCTTCTAGGTGTAGCATCCATATGCCTCCACTCACAGCTCTAATGAAATTCAGCAGGATCTGAACCATACTCATATAAGTTGACCACAATATGAAGTTTGGATTGTCAAACTGCGCTTGGTCATACTCCTCCATGAGGGACTCTACTTCCTCACTACGAAGTGCATCTGACAGCTGGCTGATTGCAGTGCTGCGCTGTGGTCAACGTTGTTGTGCTTCTTCAACACCTGACCCACACCTTGGTCGATCTCTTCAACTACCACATCATGCTATGTTCAACTAGCCATGACTTGAAAATTGAGAACTTCTTATATAAGATGTTATCCTCTGACAGCACGATAGTAGGCCTTATGATATAGCATGGTCTGAGTGGTGTTGGCTGAATATACACCTTCCTTAGTTCATAGGCCATCCAGTTCTGAACTGTTCATGTGTTGGCCAATGCGTTTGAGGAAGTGGAAGCAGATGTGGAGTCCTCCCATGAGAACGATTACTCTTTCAAACTTGGGATTTGCCCACACCATTTCCTTGCCCCTGCCGTACAGTGGTTGTTTAACAGCAATGGTCGTGTGTTTCTGGCGCATGTAGTGTGAAATGGCCATAAAGCGATTGATTACTGCATTGAGTGTATCATTGTCACCTGTTAGTGCCTGGTGAATGCGCAGCATCCCTGTGGTTGTTACAGGGGCGGAGGAGGGTGACACTGGTGGCTTCGTTCATTGCTCCCCAGGAAGAAACTGACTTATCCTCATCATGTATAGACGAAGCAAAACAGGCCATATATTTGCCACGTACGTTCTGTCTTTTGTCACCACTGTTGATAAACCATTTCTCCTCAATTTTATTGTCACCAACCAGCAATCTTTATCCTAGGCTTTCCAGCTGTTGATGTTGTGCGGATATCGCCTATTTGGCTGCGACAGAAGAAACAACATGGCTTATTTGAGTCTGTCGGTGGTCTCTTACGTTTGATGATGGATATAGGATCCATGGTTAGTTCTTCAGTAGGATGTATTGCTCAAACTCTGATAAAACAGGGGTTGTTTTGAGTTAATAACATATAACCACACACCAACAGGTTGGTAGGATTCAAATAATATGTATGTTTAGCAATTGAAATATATATGTATATGGCTATATATAGAACATACACAACATCACTGACGCATGGCCTGTGAATATCGTTGGTCGTAGTTTAAATTGAAAACACTGCGCGGAGCAGAGTATGTGTCGGTGATGTGTGGCCTGATCTACATGTACCTGCATACCTAATGACTGTCATCTTTAGGATTGTGTTTAAAATGGCTAAAGCTAAATTAATAGTATACCGAAGAGGATTTAGGAAACCATAAATGGCTTCAGCATGCTTAAAAACATACAAATAAACACCAAGATTACTCAAATCGAATGATTACATGCAAAGTTATGTAAAAAGAAGTTTCGTGGTAAAAGTGGCCACTATCTTGGAAAAGGTGGCCGCCATCATGGATTTTCAAATGTTCATTTATTTGGATTTGATGGCTATGGATTATTTGATAAAAGCTATATTTGTGCGTATAAACCCAGACGTGAATCCGGAATAATCTATCAGTAAGAGGGTACTGAGAGGGTCCTATCATTACTGTAATTTCGCCCACTGTTACTCAAAATGTTGACACATTAGATATTTCCCAATATATACCTATCGGTGAATGGATCTGACTGGGTATTCAACATCAGATTAGATCGAGCCGAGGGCCTACGTTTCATCACATACACCCCTTAAACAATATATATATATATATATATATATATATATATGTGTGTGTGTGTGTGCGCGCGCGTGCGTGCGTGCGCGCGCGTGTGCGTGCCTATCTGTGTGCGTGCGTGCGTGTTTGTGTGCGTGCGTGCGTGTTGTGTGTGTGTACGGGCGCGTGTGTGTGTACGAGTAAGAATTTACGCCCACATCAATATTACTCATTTCACAGGGATTATCAATAATGGCACAGGGCGGTGTAACCAGAGTTGCCCTGGAGGAAGAGGATCACGTGGTATGTTATAAGAAAATAAATACATAAATAAGACATAGGATATCTGGTAAATATAACGTTACGTTTAAAACCGATTCGACGCGCCGTTCTTTCTGCTAATATAGGAATACAGACTTCATCCAAATATAGCCTCTGCGTTTCTCGACATAAAAGCTGCCATAGGAGTACGTAGTCCGCTCGATGTTTCCGAGTTTCGTGTATATAAACAGGCAGAAATCGTTCTGTTCCATGATCTTCTAACGAACCCCGTGTTAAAACCAAAACGATTCTTTATGCCGAGAGTTACAGACGGGCGTGTACGTGACGATAGAAACATACAGGTATGTTATATTAATACGCCTCGGATTTTGAAACAATAACTGATTACTGATTATAACTTATGGTGAATTCGAATTTTAATGATTGATTATATCGAATATATGACGTAAGGCGCTTCTGTCGTAATATCTCCCGATGCAGGAGTTCATAATCAGGAGGGATGTTGGCGAACTGCGTACAACAATAGAATCCGATATTAGAAAGTGGGATTCCGCCATGAATGAATCCGATATCCAGAAGGAGGCCAATGCACAACTTCTGTTTGAATTACTTCATAACCCACTTCTGAATGAAAAATGCGTTATATTCCCCGTTCAGAGAGAGGTGAGACGAAACAGTACCTGCTCGACACCTCATAACAACAGCATTCCGGATCCGAGCTGGCGCACGGATACAAAGGCATACGTGAAATTAAAGCCAATACGTTATCATCGTCATCGGGATCTTAACAACAGCCCCGCCACCATCACCACCACAATCATCATCATAATCATCATCATCATCGTTGCCATCATCGTTATCATCGTCATCATCATCATCATCGTCATCATCATCATCATCGTCATCATCATCATCATCATCATTACTACCGTCTAATTTAACTCCTTTATTATCATTACTAATAACGGGACAAAATAACTAAATCACGTTACTGATGGACTGACACCTGATCGAATTAGTGACAAATGCGGTTTAAGTAAATAGATGCCTTTTACATCTTCAGGCAAAGGAAAAATACAGGAAAGGCAAAATATCAACTAGTGAAACAGAAGGATTCTCAAGTGAAACGGGTATTAAGATACAGATAAACGTACTTATTGGTGTGTGCATGTAATATATATATATATATATATATATATATATATATTTGTGTGTGTGTGTGTGTGTGTGTGTGTGTGTGTGTGTGTGCAGGGCACCTCCATGGTATAACAGCAGCCTGTTTGACCACACATCACTACCACCCGTGTTCGAATTTTGGCGTGGGCATATCTGAAGGTTGCTTCATCTTTGACCTTGCTTCATTACCTTTGGAGGTCGCTCGGCCCATTTAGCCTCCTACCATGTGCAGAAAAGTTATATATATATATATATATATATATAATAGAGTGTGCATGTGTGCGTGTACATGTGTGCGTGCATGTGTGTACGTGTGTATATGTGCGCGCTCGCGCATACTAGTCATATATATGGTTAGGTCTGTTCCGGTAGATTATGCTCAATCGTTTCCATCGCTATCTCAACAACAACCTGATACTTCACCAGCAAAGAAGACTAAAAGACACCCTAACCTCGGGAAAGAATCAGAACAGAAACAAACAGGGGAACAATCAATACGTCCAGAGTCTTCTCCAAAATCCACGAGCGAAAGGTTAGAAAGGAAATCTGACAAGAAAAACTCAGCCCAAGATGAAGCGATAGATGACGAAGATGATGACAGTGATGACATAACTGACGATAATCCCTTATCAAGTGGGAGGTTCCATTCCCTGCAGAATCTGGCGAATATTGGCGCACCAAGGAGAAATGTAAAGAAAGGGAAGACACCAAGAAAGGACAACAAAAGGAAGACGGCGACGAATAGCGGAAGAAAGGGGAGTTCACAGAAAAGTGTTGGAAGTGGAGGTGCAAGGCCAAAGGAAGTCAGTCAACAATGCAATTATATCTTAAGTAAAAACTAATCTGTACATAATCTATGCTATATGAATTTCGTGAGTCTGTCTATATGTATAAGTGTGTTTGTTTGCGTGTGTGCGTGCGTGTGTGTGTGTATGTATACGTGCCTCTGTGTGTCTGTGTTGGTGCGTGTGCCTGTGTGTGTGTGTGATGCTGTTATGATTAACATACAAATAGCCAGTTTGTGTTTATGCTAGAGACATAATACTCTGAAAGGGTACCAACATCCCAAACAACAACAACAATTACCACAGAAGCACCAGTACCAGCCAAATCACCAATTTCAAGAACGACAACCTCAACATAAATGGTCGCATACAAACATTGAGCCGCAGCAGCAACAACAGGAGCTACAGCTCAAACATCTCCAACAGCAATGGCAACAAGAACAACACCAAAACCATCTCCAACAGCAATTTGTAAATGATCCGCAGTCGCAGCAACAGCGACGCCATAAACAACATGTAGAATGGCCACAACTTCACACGCAACAACAGCTGATTGTGCAAAAAGTTAAAGAAGACGAACACGCCCGACAGGACACACAACAGCACCAACAACAACGGCTGGGATGTGAAGATGCGCAGAAACCAGATATCAGACAGATTTGCGGCCTTTGTTGGAAGAATGGGCAGACATATTCTTGGAGTACAACGAGGCTAGGCTACTGTGCGGCTCCTCGTTCGTGTCACCAGTGGGAACGTGAACGCATTTATGTCGTGATGCCCGAGAAAAGGGTCATCCGTCAACCACCAAACGTCTCTAAATTTAAATTGTGCAAAAATGTAAAGACGAGAGGCGAGTGCATCTACGGTCGGTGCAGCTTTGCCCATTCGGAGGCTGAGCTAAGAGTTTGGCAATGGCTCAAGGAACACAATGGTAGATATCGTTCTATGTTGCCTATCGATCATTTTTGTCTGTAATGTTGAATTAGGCATGTGCTTTACGACGATATTCCCACCTTTTTCCAGTTAACCTAAAGAGCATTGCAAAGAATTGCGATTTGCCGGCAACGAGAATACCTCCCAAGTCAACAACAAAATGCTTAGCACCGAATCAGCCCCTACTTGGGGTGGTGTTGCCCGAGACCTACAGCTGCCAGTTTTGCGGCGTTGGTTGTAACAGTCGAGTACAGCTGGAGATACACTGCGCTTCCAAAAAACACAAAGAAAACATCGACAGTGATAGGGAACAGCAATGGAACTATCGACATCCGCCACTGGATCGGCGTGTTGAAGACTACAGGTTATGTCCGCGGTTAGTAGTTTGTTTCGTTGCCATGTTAAGGCGGTATCGGTTTAAATAAAAAATAATAGATTCGTAACTTGGAAACGTAGTTAAATAACCATAAAGACATGTTTAACGTATAGAAGGCTAAGGGAGAGGCTATCAGTATTCTTATAAATGGTAGTATCTATAGCGTATAAATCAATATTCTGATGAATCGTCCAGAGTTTGAAATCACGAGTTTCTGTGTGCCAGTGCCTTAATCCACACTGCTAAATCACCACGACCACCCCACCACCCGCCGATTGATTGATTTTCAGGTTATCATCACGAACATGTAATTGGAGCGATTGTCCACAAGAGTACAACATGTGTCCAAACGCTCACAGTGAAGAAGAGTTGGACGAATGGAAAAAACGACGGAGACACAAATGGGAAAAGAGACGTCAAGCGAAAAGTTCTAATCTATATTCGTATATGGATAATCTCCAGGAGGAGATTAAGACATCAGAATGTGAAACATCGGTGGTATGTCGATGATATATGATGATGATTGATGTTTTATGGCCACTTTTGTGCACATGGTAGGCTAAATGGGCCTATTCCATGATATATATATATATATATATATATATATTATATATACGCACCTCCAAGCACACATACACACGCACACACACACACACACATATATCTATATCTGTATGTTTGGTAAGCTTCATAATCGTGAGACTATGATTCAAATAATAAGTTTTTTCAATGTCATGATGATACAGATACAAATTATTATCACATTGAATAATGCCAATAAGCAATGGAATATCATTCAGAAACTGTCTCTGACTATTGTACATTTACAGAATTCTTTTTTAATTAAATGGTCAACTGTTACGAGCAAGCCTTCCCAAAAATGACCTTGGGCTCTCAAACAGTTTAAGATGTGGACTTTGCTTTGGCCAGTTAACGGCTTTGATACCTTTATATATATATATATATATATATATATATATATATATATATACTTCTGTTTCTTAACAATAACGATCTTATTTCACTCATAGTTAGCCGATTCTGTAGTTGGCATCGCCATAGAGTGTGACAAGGACTTAACTCAGCTGACTGAGGACAAAGGTGGCACCACAACATGGTCGTTTCAAGTCAAAGCAGACGTACGTATATAGTTGAAGGATTCTGTCGTTCATTCACTTATTTCGTAAGGTTTGTGCAATTCCAGTCTGTGCTCGTCGACGTCTTGTGTATACCTAGTTCTTATCCTCAACATTCTCCCCCACTAACGTACATAAATTGGATATTTCTATGTCGTCATTTAATGAACTGTTAACAACAAAAGTACTGTTAGTTGTTAGAAACTGAATCTTTGATCGACCAAAAGTCATTTCTTCCATCGAACTTGTAATAAAATATATTAGATTATACTCTTAGATTATTGCTTAATGGTTACGCTGTAGTGACACATTGGCTAGTACAGTGTAACGACACATTGGCTATTATGCTGTAGTGACACACTTTGGCTAGTACGCTGCAGTGACACACATTGGCTAGTACGCTGTGGTGACGCACATTGACTAGTACGCTGTAGGATGATGATGATGATGATTGGTGTTTTGCGGCCATGTTTGTGCACATGGTAGGCTAAATGGCCCGAGCCACCTCCAGAGGTAATGAAGCGATTCGAACTTTCTTCTGGAGAACCTTCATATCTATTTTCCATGCTTTCTTTATCGCCCAAGCCCAGATATCTCCGTTCATCTGGTTTTCACTTGTTGTCTGTTCCCAGGGTTAAAACTCATGCTGGGACTAGTGCTTTTTCAGTTGCTGTCCCTACTCTTTGGAATTCACTCCCTAAACATGTTAAGTCATCAAATAGCATAGTTTCTTTACGTCACCATTTGAATACTCACCTTTTCAGACTCGCTTATCCTTCCTAAGTTTCCTTTCCACTTGATCATTGTTGATGAACTTTGTATGGTAACCGAACTATCAGTTTGCCCAACCCCTTGTACTAGGTGCGCCACTGAGCTCAATTCTTTTCGAGGATATTGGCGCTATAGAAGTATTTATTATTATTATTAAAGTCATTTGCATTCAGGGGTAAATGTATGTTAATTATTAATACTTTCATGAAACAATTATCACATTATTGAAATTATTTCTTCGACCTGTCCGACCAATATTAGAAATAATATACGCATTACAAAGCTCTGCACATAAATCGATTAACACAGATGATTGCCATTCTCCGAGTTAATGAAATAAATTGATCTTTCTCAGGATCGAATGAAATATCCGAGAAACACAAGCAATACTGGGGTTTGAATCCCGATATGGACTTCTATCGCACAACGCGCTACCAATTACGCCATGAAAACATCTATTTTCACAGGACTAGAACCTGACACCTAGTTATTCTCCATATGTAATATTTCTTCCATGAAAATTGTATCACCTCTCTTCTTTTCAGGACCTCAAATTACAGAGAGTAGCACTGGTGTATAGCAAAGGTCGTAGTTATTTCCATCTGGAGACAGATCAAGCTAAGCAAGATGCTGATTGCCAGCTACTCAGTGAAGACGACTTTGAACAGTCTACGGGTATTTATTTATTCCGGGTACACTTCAAAGCGGAGGTATTTGGTAGCTTCGCCCAAACCGTGGTGTTCGACTTTGGCCAGAGACCAGTTATTGCTCGGCAGCTATACATCGATATAGCTTCTAAAAAGCAAATACAAACGATCAAGAAAAATAGAAAGAGCTTAGACTTCTATAGGTGATTAAAATATTAAAAACATTGTTATGTCGGGTTTTTACACGTTAAAAGGCTTAGAATTAGCAATCATGAAATACACGTAATGGTTTCTGCTAGAATTTCTCTCTACTAAAATGAATAAAATAGAATTCATATTTCAGATGGACAGAGGCTAATTCGACGATAATCGGATTTCCACGGATGATCTCGGTGGAAAGCGGCGAGGAAGGACTTCTGAAGAAATATCAGCCTCCTCGATCTATTGATGCAATTATTACCTATGACATGCTGTCCTCTCCACTAAGTAGAGAAAATTATGTGCATAAAATGCACAAACTTATCGAGTTGGAAGACCTGAAAAGATCGCAGATAATATCCAGGTGTGTGTATAGTTTGTCAATTCAGTTGGGCTACTTTCATCATTATTACTATCAAAGCAGCAGCTAGTTGTAGATAAATAACAAAATGTCCATTTCCAGCTATTGTTCTGCTAGTACTTTGCACACCGTGAAGTACATAGATGGAGACTGTTTCGTGAATGCTCCAGAAGGGCAAATGTTTGCATGGCTTGATCTCCCAGAAACGTTAAGCAAGGATACTCCAGCGGGTAACGTGCTAAATACCGTAACATACATCTCTCCAGTTTGAATAGTCTCAGAATGCGAGTGATACAAACAGCTTCATTGAGCTTGATCGTATATCGTTTGAATCGTGTTAATATATTGCATACCTGTTAAGTCTGCCGCTTTTGTACCCTTCTCTCACCCTCCCGCGCGTGAGACGAAATCTCCAGTTTATAATTCGTCTTCCAGTTTCTTATTTTTGTAACCTCCCATATTCCATGCTACATGCCCCCTTTTTATAAATAAATACATCCGCGATTTACATCGTAGTGGAGACGCCCTAGGTGATCTCTAATCTATTTCAGTTAATAATTGCGCTGTGAATTTGTGAATTTTTAATTCTACCGCCGCCTAATGGCATCGATATTTGATTAACTCGATCATTTTACGCACAAATCTCCAGTTTTGGGATCTCAGAAACTTAACGGATCTGTTATAATGCACTTGTGGTGTTTTTAAAATATGTAGCGAGCCCTTACACATACGAACCAATACATTTAAGCGGCCTATTGTGATGTTAATAATACTTGCCAAGTACGTGTTTTTTTCTGATATTTGAAACACCACATCTTCGTTCAGCTACATATGCATTAACTTTGATTATATGTTTCATGTATGTGGTATTATACATGTTGCTTATTTGGTGAGAATGTTGTTCATAATAAATTAAAATTATATATATATATATATATATATATATATATAGAGAGAGAGAGAGAGAGGGTGTATGTGGGGGTGTGTGTCTGTGGGGGGGATGCGTGTGTGTGTGTGTGTTATAGTAGAGAAAGGAGGTAGTTAATATAAAAGCACTATATGTTCTAGGTCGATTGATCATAATGGCTGTCTCAACTGTACTGTTAAGAGAAAAAAACACAGAACGAGTTGTTTATGAGGGACTTATTCTTACAAGAGAATACTTTAACTTTGAAGGCAGAACCGAAGATAAGTTATACATATGCCTCTCAAAAAGGTAAACAGAACCACTATTAACTTGGTATCTGGGAATGATGAATAATAACTAATTTATTTATAATTAAATAAATATACAAAAATAATTATTTAATAAAATATTCTACCTATACTGTCCGTTTGTATGTTAGCTGTATCGATGCCTGGAAGTTAAGTCCTGATACTGAGAGGGAGATAGAGATGCAGTTTGTGTTTAACAGATTGACATTTTGCAAATGGCATCTAATTTTGGATGAACTAGATAGTTTGGATATCTTGTATCCCAAAGTAAACAGAATTCAGTCATTAGGAACTATAGATTACGAGGTCCAAGAAAGGTGTGTAGAACATAAACAAATTCTTACGACTCTGAAAATAAGAAAGAAACTAATTGCCTGAAAACGAAATATTAAAAATGTTCTTTTCGATTTAAGCGAAAGGCATTTGAACGAACAGCAAGAGCGTGTTGTTAACAGCATACTGAATAGTGGGAAAGTTGGAAACTTGCCAATAATAGTTTACGGTCCATTTGGAACGGGAAAAACCGAAACGTTAGCTTTGGCGGCTAAGCTTCTAGCCAAAGATAAACGCGAAGAATCACGAATTCTAATATGCACTCATTCTAACAGGTAACTGCTGCTCAGGTTATTAGAACAGCCAAACAAAAATAGCACACAGCCAACACGTTACTGTCGTCAGGTATTTTCTCCTTTTGCGTTTTGATATTGTAATAATATTTATACCCGACCTTGTCCAGCGCCGCTGACCTATACATCGAGAGGTATTTCGACCCATTTGTCAAAGACACATCACTCCGTGTGCTGCGCCTATATCAAACAGATCGGCGACTAAACACAATCAGTGACGTCATCCGACCATACTGTAACTTGTCACAAGATCAACGCCACCTCGTCATTCCTAGTGCTGACGTCATCGCCCAGAAACGTATAATTGTGTCAACGTGTAGTGCAGCCTTTTCTCTTGCTAAGATGAAACGGCTGAAAGGACACTTCACGCACATTATTATCGACGAAGCAGCCCAAGCTTTACAGTGTGAGATACTTATACCATTAGCCCTCGCTACACATCAGACGTGTGTAGTGTTAGCCGGGGATCATAAACAAATGAGACAGGAAGTGTTCTCATCGGTGGCCAGAAAGGAACATCTCGACAGGTATGTCTCACGGTAACCATTTATTACTTCTTTGATCAATATACGGCCATCAAAAAGGTTTATTATTCCGATGAAATGAATTCTATTTTTGTTTCGACGTTTAAGGACAATGATTGAACACTATATCGATTACTACGTCAGATTAAGAACGCTTCAATCGTGTCATATGTTGAGCATTAACTACAGGACCACGGAGGAAATTTTGAAGTTCATATCATCAGTCTTTTATGGAGGCTCAGAAAGTATTATTGCAGCTACAAAATGGGAAGATAAACCAATGGGATTTTCCTGTTTGAACTTCTTCATGGCACATGGTCAAGAGAAGTATGATTCTGAGAGAACGAGTTGGTATAATGAAGCTGAAGTAGATGAGATTGTTACTAGAGTACAGGAGCTTTACGAGAAGTGCCCCTGGGGTACTTGTACTGAGAGTGACATTGGAATCGTTGCAACAGAAAGGGCCCAAGTATTTATCTCTTTTTATAACATGTTCTCTCAACTTGAAGTCAGTAATTACTGAGAGTATATTTAAGCAATTGAAAATGTTCTACAGCATACTATCTTGGCAAGTTTGCCATTTATTTCCTAATCAGATCAATTTTTTGTAGGTTGATGCGATTCGTGTTGCTTTAAGACGATGTCATCTAAGAAATGTGACGGTAGTGGTACCAATGGCTGTACAAGGTAGAAAAATGTTATATATATATATATATATATATATATATATATACAGTCTACGAACATTAAAATCTGCAATAATACTTTGTGCATTTTATTTAACAGGACAAGAATTCAAAGCAGTATTTATCAGTACAGTGAGAACCAAGAGATGTAACTCAGAGCAGGCTGGTAATCTCGATCTTGGGTTTCTTACTAATACCAACTTACTGAACACGGTTTTAACAAGGACCAAGTTTTACGTAGGTGTAGTCGGCAACCCAGAAACACTTTGCACCACTGGTACCTGTGCTCGAATATGGGTGAAATACATACAGCACTGTCAGAAAAATGGCAGCATAACTCCTCCGTTTGACATCCAAGAAATTCGTGCGCTAAATGAGCCAACTTCGGAGTTGCCTTTTGATACCAGCTTAAACTCTCAGATTGCAGAATGTGATGAAGATATGGAGGTAGATCAGATTCTGCCCCAACTCATCCGGGAAACCCAGAAAATCTTACCTGACGAAGTCAAAATGTTTGATATTAGAAAAGAAAGGAGTCCATTTAGAATGGATAACATTACCATCAAGGAGAAGTGTGGCATTGCTTTTCCTGAGTATAAGGAGCGAAGTAAAGTGACAGTGAATAAGAAGCGCAAGTTATTCTGCGCAGATGACTGTGGTGAAGAATTTAACTCACAGAGCAGCGGGACTGACTCTGAGGATGAATTGGCAGTTGAAGGTGGTCAGGCAGACTATTCTCCAGATGATTTGCGAAGTTTAATTCAAAGGAACCCTCAGAAGTACAAGAGATGCACCCTGATCTTTACAAGTGCAGTAAACATTCGTGCTGAAGTGCTTGACAAAGATGATGATGTTCAACAACTTGCCATAAGCAGTCGTAGACGATGCGGCCAAGCTTTAAACAATGATGAAGTGTGTGTAGAAGTGAAATGTTTGGATGATGAGGATAGAATATTCACGTCCAGCACAAAAGATACCGATGAACCTCAGATGATGCAAGGAGAAGTTGTGGGCATTCTCAGGCGATATATATCTCTTCGATATAGGCGCTTTGTATGTACAGTAGATGAACCAAACAGAGGTTTACTGATACCTATAAACATCACTCTGCCTAGGATGCGTTATGTCACCAATCGTGAACGTATTAAAAGAAAACCGAACAACAAGATACCTCTCTATGAATTTTCAAAAAGCAGACAAATAGTTTTTGTCGGTTATGAGGATGTCACGGAAGACAATGGCGAAAAGAAGCTGTTTGTTGCAAGATTTCTGAAATGGGAAAGACAGTTCCGTAATCCACTGTGTGTTGTAATTGGCGTGTTGCCATTAGGAATCACATTGGATAAAGGTTTGCATATTCTCGATATAGAATATTGTTTACGTAAATCATTTCCAGCCACAGTTAGAGACAGTGTTAAAGAAATTAAACATCATCTGGTAGAGAAGACGGATAAAGATAGATCTGACAAGCGTGACTTGAATACCTTCACAATTGATCCGGGTGATTCGAAAGATCTTGATGATGCGCTAAGCCTAGAAAAACTGTCCAACAATCACTTTCGGGTTGGTGTTCACATTTCAGATGTGTCGTATTACGTTCAGCGTAATTCCGAAATCGACAAAGAGGCATTGTCCAGAGGTAACACTTTCTATCCCACTGGAAAGGATCCAATTCCAATGTTACCTGAATATCTCAGCACAAATGTATGTAGCTTGATATCAGATGAAGACCGGAAGACTGTGTCGTTATTTATAGAGATAAATAACGAAGCGGAATGCGTGAGAAGTGACATCAGTAGATGCACAATCAGGTCCAGAAAACGTCTGACTTATAAAGAAGCAGAAGCTATATTAGAGAATGAAACTATTTCTGGGTCGAATACACCTGACGAGGTTATTCAGTCCATTCAGAGCTTAAACAAAATCGCTTCAATGTGGAGAAAAAAACGGCTGGGAGACGAATCACATTTTCACTGTTTAGACAGTGATTCAGAAGATACACCTAAGGCACACCATCTTGTTCAAGAAATGATGATATATGCAAACAGATTGGTGGCTGAAAAGCTTTTAGATTACTACCCAGATTGTTGTCCTCTGCGTTCTCAGTTGGCACCGGCGGAAGAAGAACTTGAGAAGTGGAAACGTAACTTTTCGAATATTGCAAGCAACACCTTTGTCTTGAAGCAGCCGTTCCTACCAAAATTTCACGTGTGTCATTGTGTAACAGACTGTACATGCATACAAGATAAACAGAAGGTAGAAAGAAATGATGTCGCCATCAATCTGCCGATATGGAATAATGTAATGACATCGCTGACAAGAGAAGCTGGTGATAGATCCCGGTTCAGTATTGCAAATCCAGATATACTTCCGGAGGCATCCACAGCCTTGAGTATGCTGTACCATATACGGAAACCTTCTTCATATATATGTAGTGGGGACTATTCACTTAATATGCAATATCACGATACCCTCCAAGCTAAGGCATACACTCACTTCACTTCACCAATCAGACGATATATTGATATAGTTGTTCATAGACTAATAGTAGCTATGCTACGTAATGAACCGTGTCCATACACAAAGGAGACGATATCTGAGATATGTAGACAGTGTTCGGATAAAACCAGAACAGCAAGAGCATATGAAGTGGAATCTAAAGTACTTTATCAAGCAATTCAGCTCCAGACTAATCCGCAAATAGTTCATTCAGTAGTAGAAACACTGAGCCCTACAGAATTACAATTGAGGTGTGTATAATACACATTATATACTTGCACACACACGCACACACAAAGCGATATATATATATATATATATATATATATAGAGAGAGAGAGAGAGAGAGAGAGAGAGAGAGAGGAGAGGGAGGGAGAGAGAGAGAGCAAACAAATGTGCATACAATATAGTTGTCATGTGTCTTTTTTTTAATGTTTCAGTCATTTGGGCTACAAGTCTCTTCGTTCAGTTGAGAGACGAGTTAAAGTAAGATACCTGAAAGTTTGTGAAGAGCCATTTTTTGATGATCGGCAACAAATGATTCTCAGATGGAAAGAACGCATCTATGATAATGCCTTCCAAGACTCTCCAGATTCTAAAAGGAGACCCCAGATCCAGTGCTTAAATCCACACCGCTTCGTTGCTTCAGTCCCCGAGTCTCACTGGAAAAAACTGCTAGTATCTGTCAGGAGCCAACAGCTAAAAAATATTATGGAGGCTTGTCTTGAGGTCAACGTTGAATTGAAAAAAGAGAAAACAAAGAAATACATTGACGATGTAAATTCAGAACAAATGGAAATGCAACACGCTAATCAGCTGTGTAACTTTTCTCTTGAACTCTCACGGGCATCTATAATTAGAATTCAGCTCACAGCTTGCACCAGAAATGGCTTACTTACGCCTTCCGTCCAGCTTCTGAGCCTTACACCAACTCTAGACTTGTGTATTGAGCATCAGTCTGATCCTGTACTCTGTTTTGTCGATGTGAACAATCGCTCTTTAGTACTACAGTACTACAGTACTTTGGATCAGTATGTAGCTGGTTGGCAACATTTGGTTGCGATAGAAGCAGTCAAGGCATCAATTAATGATAGAAATTCGGTAACGATACACAATGTAGGAATTACCTGGACGAAATACAACTCTGACATGGTTGCAACGTTCCAGCTGAAATCATCATTCTGTGAGGCACGATCAATCCTGACAGGGTCCACATCAAAAGACAACGCTGGTGATGACGACAATGAGAGTATCTGCAAAGTATGCAACAATGCCAATGATAATGAGGATGCTTCCCTTGATTACATATGTGTCAGATATTCTAATATTGATAGAAATCTTGCTAGAAATGTTAACTCCGAAGGCTGTTATGCCATCGAGGATAAGCCAACCTGGGTTGGCCATTGTTTATCGACAGATGTTGAATTGGACAAGAAAGCGGAAGGTATTCAAGTGAAAATGAAACTCTTCCAAAGTAGAGAGCACATTCCCAACAGTGTGACCTTTTGCAAAAGCCAGGCCACCATTGAAATAATCCCACAGTTCTACCCTTCTAGGTACATACTACTTAAAACACTCTGTAATGCTACACATGTAAATAAGCTACGCTTAAATGTGGCCCTATAGACAGTGCTTATATGTACATACAGTTCCACTCGTATATTTACAATAAATGGCATACATACATTGTTTAACATATATTAATGTCTTTTTCAGGCGGGAAAATGAAGCACTTAATCACATGCGTAACAACGAAATGGAACTTCTGGAGGCTATTGCTTTAAACAAAATAGTGCCACCATTTGGTGAGTGATTCTGATATTAATATGCTTTGTTGCGTTATTATTCGCATTAAATTGTGTTACTTGTTTTCTTTCCAGAAGGTAAATATGCCATCAACGTTCATCTGGATTGTGATGATAGTTGTGTATTAAATTGTAGACCAACCCTACCTTCCTTCTCGGTGTGTCTGACTTCATCGACAACTCCTATTAAGGCCATTAACTTAATTAATTTTTTTTTTGTCTGTTATTTTAGATAAGTCTCACACAGAGAATATTAGTCAGCTCACCGCGGAGATTGTACCACACTTACCAAAGCCTAATCGAGCCCAAACGGAAGCAATAGCTAGTGCCCTGAGAAATAAATTTACCCTGATACAAGGACCACCAGGTACAGGAAAAACTGTAACAGGCGTCAGGCTGGCTTACCTCCTAACTCGGCTTAACAAAACTCGATCAAATAAGGGCGATGTCAGACCACAGCTTTTGATCTGTGGACCATCTAACGATTCAGTGGATGTAATTACAGGTATTTATAGCGCAATGAACAATTACTATTTTAACACTAGATGTTATGTACATTTAATGAACATAACATAAAGCGTTCTTGTGTTGCGTTAGTAAGCATACTAAGTTGCAGACGTCCATGTCGTGGGTACAAATATGGGCCGTATTTGTGTCTTTCGATGTTATGTTTGTTCTTTGCATTTCCTTTGCTAGTCCCACCTGTACCATATGTTAGGGATGTCACTAACGCTAATGCTAAACAAGACACTCGCCCACTCATCAACGCACTCACTCACTCACTCACTCGCTCACTCAATCGACGATAATGATGAAGCTAATAACGACGGAGGTGATGATGATGATTTAAGTAATTTTCCAACAGGTTACTTGTCGAGGATGGGTCACGACTGTCCACTTATCGTGCGTATATATGGCACCACGATCGAACGGAAAGAATTCCCTCTGCCGTGGGACAACTTCGTTACGACAAAACTATCCCAATATGTCAGGGGCACAGAGTTGACTAAATACGCTTTGCACCACATGATCCGGGATCCTAGAGAATGTCGGTTCGCTGAGAAAATAAGGAACTACGACGCACGAATAAGGAACCAAACAGAGGAGAAACAGCCGATGAGTTCTGAAGATAAGACTAAATACAAAAAACTTATATTCGATGCCAAGTGTGCCGTCATCAAGCGTAAAGAAGTGATATTATGCACGTGCCATACCAGCGGATCACGACTAATAAAGTCTAACACTAATATCAAACAGGTTTTCTTTGTGTTCTTGTCTGGTGAACTGCAACTGTTTCACAATTGATTTGTTTTGGACGTAATGTCGTTTTTTAAACATTTATTTATTTTTTCAGGAGCAGTTGTTTTAATTTATGACATTAACAACTATACTAATATATAATTTCGATGTATGACGAGGTGTGATTCGTTTAAAGTGATTACCTATCTATACCGTATTCGGGATGCTTTGTGTATAAACGATTCGTCGTCATCTCACCCCACAGCTGATAATCGATGAAAATGGCATGTGCACAGAGCCACAAAGTATGGTGCCAATTGTGTCGGCCGAGCCAGAACAGGTTATACTCATTGGAGACCACAAACAACTGCAACCGATCATCACAGATGATCGAGCTAGAAGGCTGGGACTCGGTGTATCATTGTTTGAGAGATACGCCAAACAAGCGCACATGCTCGTTACACAGTATCGTATGGTATGATAGGAAATGTATTTTTAGATTACCCAGTGGCTGTATAACAACTTCGTCCGCTTCTTAATCGAACCTTCTTAAGGATAATTGTCGTACTAGAGCAATATGTTAAGTGATCTACATCGAATTTTATTAAATGTTTTCTCCAGCACGAAGCGATAGCAGCATTTCCTTCCCAACACTTCTATAATAACAGACTAGAGTGTGGCTCTGAGGTGCAGAAAGCACCATCCAATCTACGTGGCTATTGGCCAGGAGGAATTAATCGACCTATATGTTTTGTTCATATCGTTGGAAAAGAAGAAACTCTTACAGTACGAACGCCGGAAGGCAGCGAAAACTCCAAGAGTAACATGGAAGAGGTTGTGGCAGCGGTACGTAAAGGATAAGTGTAATAACATGCACAAGGCACACACACACGCACGCACGCACGCACAGGGTTTACCAACAATCACCTTGATTCGTGTACAATGCTTCTTGAATTAGTCGAAGGAAATGAAACAACTTTTGCAACGACATAAATAAGACTAACATACCGTAAGAGTTAATACTGTTGACCTCTTATTTAATTTTTGACGCAGCTCTAATGGTTCTGGGTTCGAATCCTATTAATATCCGTGTTCGTGGGATGTATCCTGAGGGCGTTGGCTCCTGGCAGCCATATGTCCCAGATATGACCAACTTTGGGGCAAAATAACTCGCGTCAAACTTTCAACGGTTTTTGGTCACTCAAACATTAAATTACGAGTATATTAACTGCTGAATTTCCACATACATCGTAACCGCGGCTTTGTAGTCGACGCTAGCCTTTGGATCACAACACTGCTGGCGATATATGAACAGCTGAGAGAGAGAGAGGGGGGGAACAGTCACACACACAGAGAGAGAGAGATAGAGAGAGAGAGAGAGCAGCAGCAGCAACAACAACAACGTACATCTGATCGTCTTAAGTACCAATGCTATTCCACATCCACCATGCCAGTATATTAGTTTTGTCATAATGTAGCAATCAATAGAACTATCGATATGGCTTTATTGTTTATTTCGAATTTTAAATCGGAAACTCTATCAAGATCAATTTATCCTAAACGTATCGGAAATAATTCACTCCTAACAGAAGCAACAGCTGTCCCGTGCAATTATGTGCACAGACGTTGCACTGAACAACACTAATGAATATTAGGACGACACCCACCGTGTTCCTACCATTAGGCACGAAACTGAAACTGTTTGGCTTCTGGAATTCACGTACTATATTTTTCCGATTACACTTCCGGTCTTGAATAGATGCCGGAATTAAATAGACTTGAATTATTTCATACATAGCGCGATCATCCCCAGTTTGGTGGTGATAATTGATGTGTTACGGCCATCTTTGTGCACATGGTACGCTAAATGGGCCGAACAATCTCCAAAGGTAATGAAGCGAAGTGAAAGATGAAACACCCTTCTGATATGCCCATGCCAAGATTCGAACTCAGGTGGTAGTGATCTGTAGTCCAACGCGCTACCAACTAGACCACGGAGGCGCCCGGCCCGAGATTGGCAAATGCCGGTGATATTAATGTTGTAGAATAAAAGCCCGTCTGTCTCCATTTTAGTTGTTATCTAGTTGCCTCATTGCAAGTTAAGAATCGTTGTACATTACTAGTAACCGGATCCTTACCTAAAGAGGTGGGCGCCTTCACGGTCTAAGTGGTAGCGCGGTTGGCCACATATCTATATCACCTGGTTTCAAACCCCGATACGGTATATCATTTTTAGGTCGCTCACTGTTGATGAATACTCCAATTGGTTTTAAGGCCTATTAAGGGCGCCTCTAATTGGTAGCGTGGTTGGCCACATATCTATAGCACCCGGGGTTTAATCCCGACCGGGCTATGTCAGAAGGGTGTTTCATATTTGACTTCGCTCCATTATATTTGGAGGTTGCTCACCCCATTTAACTTACTACCTTATGCACAAAAGTAGCCGTAAAACATTTACATTTAAAGCCTATTCCACTTGCTGTGTCTTAACTGCCAATGTGAATAAATTAAATGATAACCGTTGCATCGGTGCAATTATATTAGACAAATTATGGATTGTTGTAGAGTTAGATACTTCAAGAAATAATTTGGCTTTCGTAGAGATTTCAACGTTTATTAAACATCGTACTATAGCCTGAGCTGTTTGTGCTAATCAAAGTTTAGCTTTGGTGGCGTATTCAAATTCTACTTAAGTTATGCTAAAACTATTATAATATACAATATTCGGATTCAAATCGATTGTTTCTTCCGTCGAATTACGATACGAAGCCAATTATCCATGCACCATCATCAACAATCTAATCCAAAACTTGTTTCTCGGTTGTTAATAAATTCAGTGATGACCATTGGTGATTTCAGGTGCGTATTGCTTTCAACTTGGTCAACAATCGAAACGTGCGCGCCAAAGATATCCTGATTTTATCCCAGTACCGAGCGCAGTGTGACAAAATCAAACAGGAACTCAGCAAAAGATATTTGAGCATCAAAGTTAGCACCGTGGTGGCGGCACAGGGTAAGCAAAAGCTAAGATATCCCTCCTAAAAAACAAGTCTTATTCCTTTCTGCTGGATAACAAACAGTGATATAACAATATAACATAGGTAGATGCTATAACGCTACCGTTTACTTTGAAAACTGCTTATCACGTGTAACTATTATGTTTCATCAAACAAACTTAGTCAATGGGATAATACAAATTAGGTAACATTCAATTTGGAAATCCTCGTACTTCTGCAGAGCATTACGATAACAAAATCAGCCCGTACACGCGGGAAGATTGTGAAATTCAGTGTTGTGATATATCAAAACTATCACACTATCCTCCCATATTATTATTATCTCAGACAAACAGTTGACTCGCTGCTTAATAGTATATTTGGTTAAAAATGATTAATTACACATATTAATTATGTTTTAAATGTATAGTGTGCTTTATACCAATTCAAGTGGAATAAGGCGCTATATAAAATACTGTTATTACTGTAATGTAATGTAACAGAAGCTACTAAAAACGTTATCAGGTAATATTTTGAGGAATCCTAGGCTCCTTTTAAATTGAATATTATGTTTTAAAAGCGTAGCAAAGACAGTTCTAGTTACCCTAAACAAATATTTTTTATTCTAATAATCGCAAGAAGACATGACAGTCTGCATAATCTGCTATTCCTTGAACTATTTTTAACATTACATTGCTGATATTCTAAAATTAAATTAAGATAAAACAAATACATTCAATGCATTATGTCAAATGCCCAAAAACGGACACCGAATGGTCTAAATTGTGCCGATGTGTCGTTAAACAACATTCATCCATCAAAATGCTTAAAAACAATAGCATTGCGTACCTTATTCTTAATTAGTGAGTAAACAATTTAGGGTTGTCTTTGTTTACTATTATACTAATATTTAAATTATACCGAGCTAACTAATACGATCTGCAGAACAATAACTCTCTAAAAGCATTTTTGGATATCAAGAAGTTTCACAACATTTTTATATAGCCTTTTCGTAACCACATATCTCGAATACCGTATACGAAGCCACGTACGTCTTTCTTCCGTTTGGTTTGAGTATGTCTACATACATACAGCTTCACTACGTGGATTAATGGCGCATGTTATCTTACGGTGATATAGGACGCGAGAGTGATGTTGTCATTCTATCTACCGTCCGTTCCATGCCGAAGGCGCATATTGAAGGCAATCCGTCACAAAGTTGGATGCAGCGACATCTAGGATTCATAACTGATCAACATCAAATTAATGTGGCACTAACCAGAGCGAAGAAAGGTCTCATCGTGATAGGTAAGGTCTGAATTAATGCAATGCCAGTAAATATATCACAATTTTTGTTAGAGCGCCTCCATGGTTTAGCGGCAGCGCGTTGGACCACAGATCACTACCACCCGTGTTCGAATCTCGGCGTGGGCATATCTGAAGGTTGTTTCGTCTTCGACTTCGCCTCATTACCTATGGAGGTCGCTCGGCCCATTTAGCCTACCATATGCACAAAAGTGGCCGTAAAACATCAATCATCATCATCATCATTACAGTGTTTAGGCTTAATCACTCCATCACGTTATTAATGTGTTTCGTACATCCTGGAGCCAGATATTAATCATCAATCCGGATATATTTGAATTAATGCAGCCATGCATGCTTGTTGGACGCCTCCGTGGCCTAACTGGTAGCGCGGTTGGCCACAGCTCTATAGCACCTCGTTTCAACCCCGACCGAGCTATGTCAGAAGGGTGTTTCATCCTTCAGTTCGCCTCGTTACATTAAAAGTGGCCGTAAAACATGAAGATTTACATTTTACATACATCCTTGTTGGGGTTTTCATTGGTGTAAGTATGTATATATAATGATTATATTCATTATTTGTTTAGGTAACAAGAATCTTCTTAGGATTCAGCCAATGTGGAACATGTTTTTCCATCATTACGAAGAAAACAAAGCCGTTACCACGTTTAATCTGTTCATCAAAAACGCCCATGGCTCTGGAAACTGGAAGTAATGTAAACACACACACACACACACACACACACATTATTGTGCATGTATGTCTGTTTAAATATATTAAGGTTAGCATAGACTTACTAACTGTTGATATTAAAATAAAATAACATTTATTTGCAGTTATTATATATGTTATTCTCGATATAGCTGCAGTGTACATCAACATCGTAGTTTTATTTAGGGTGAACGCATAATAAAAACTAAGATATTCAAGTTCACATAGTTATCCTTTAGAAAGTATGTACCAAAACATTTTGTTATAAGTATTTGTGTGTGCATGCCGTTTATATTTATTTATAATCTATATTAGCATAAAATGTGTTTTTAAATTAATTATGTTATGCGCATTAACCAATAAACAGTGTTAATAATAATATTTGATGTTGAAACTTTTGTATTATACCAAATACATATAGTAAGTTGAAACATATTCATGGATATTATAATAGATCAAACTTAACTACCAATTATAGCTTTTAATTTGTGTTACACATGAATAGCAAACATGCCAAAATTATCGTATCACTTATTATATATGTTCACTTGTTGTTTTAGTTGATTAGCTGTGTGTGTGTGGGGGGGGGGTGCGTGTGTGTGTGTGTGTGCGCGCGCGCATGAGTCTGTTTTAAAGTTATAGTAGAAACTGATTAAGTTAGTAAAATATTATATGTAGATATTATATTATTATATCTGCAGAAATATTGTTGAGTTTTATTTTGAGCTACACAAGCCATCAAAATATTTATTATGTACTAATGAAGATGTTTCTTGATTATACTAATTGTTTATGTATTCATGCTTATACAATATCTTTGTTAATGATGAAGTTAATATTTCATATATCAACTGAATACAATACCAAAAAGTGTAAAATAGCCATGGACACTATTTATATGATGGTAGATATGTGTATATCAAACATTCCAGAATAATTGTGCCATTCATTATATATATATATATATATATATATATATATATATTGTTTACTTATTTACTTCCTTACATTATATAAAACCCGGATGTTCATCTATTAATTGCAATTTTATCAGATAAGCCCTTTTTTATTTTAAACAGGTAATTTAATACCACATATTCCGAATTTCTTTCTCCGTATACTTTAAGATTAGGGTATCACACATAGGTGTCATAATTATTGTTATATCTATTAATAATAAAAGAGTGCATCATTTCAATGATTGAGATGGGAAAATACAAAATAACCTAAAAGCAACAGGTAAGAAATATGGTTAATTTTCATGCTTTTATACCATTTAATTTATATATCCAAGGTACATTATTAGTTATCACATAAAATGTGGCAGTAAATGATCAGATTTTAGCAAATGTCCATGCTTTCTTTATGTCTTATAGATGATTAATCTTATATATGAATATATTTTTAAATTGCATACCTGTACTTTATGATATTACAAAAATAAAAGATGAAACATAACTTCGGAGTCACTTTCTAAAGAAATTGATATTCCAAATAAATGAAGAGGGACTGAACTTTGAAACCGCCAACTTTACGACAGTTCCATCCTTATGTAGTTCAATAAATTAGCATATTAAAGTATTTGTAGATTACCCAGTTTAGTTCGTTTTCATCGGCTTCAGTGTTAGTTTACTCTACGCTAGATCGGAACAAAATATAATAACCAATTATTACATCCGGGAAAGTTTTCATTAAACATTGAAAGTGATAAATACAAGCAATAATCCAGCTTCACTTCATACATAAAGTGTATATATGGAATTGCACGTGTATACATTGTACCTGCTATTAAAATAGAACACATGATAGGTTAAGTTATTTACTTTTGAAGCAAGATTTCTTAAACGTGCACGAATAAGTGTAAATAGTGAATAGGTTGGGTTTTTTCTTCTTCTAAAACCTGCATTTCCAGGTTGACTTTCCTTGTAACTGAAGGAACCTTCTGGCTTTCCTTCAGGGAGTATAGCACACGTATAATAACAGCAGCTGTGGTGACAACAGAAACCACAACAACAATTACGACAATAGTGGTGACGTCTTTATTCCCTCTTGTGGGCATTTCTTCAATCGATATTTCAAAATTGTTGCCAATAACCGAGTCTGGACAATTGCAGTAATGTCCGTGTGGAAGGTCATAACAACTGCCTGAGTTTAGGCACGGAAACTTTCTTGTACACGCATTCAATTCTACAGCAAAAGACCAAAATGTAACCAGGTTTATGGATCTTCTTCTTTCATGATGAAGTCAAGAAATTAGAAAGAAAAGATAATCGAGTTGATGATTTCGAAATATAAAGCAAAGCATATTTGTTTAAATTGTTGTATACTATCTCGTAACAATTTTTTTTAAACTATCATATGAGTTTATAGATACAAATTGAATCACTTTATATTCTTCAAAATGTATATTCAATTATTTATGGTATATAATTTATAGTGTACAACTCGATTCCGTATGTGAGACGGAATCGTATATATCGTCAATATAAGTCGAGCCGTGATAGCGCAGTTAGTTAGAGCGTAGGACTCGTAGCCGAACGGTCGCGGGTTCGAGGCTCCGTGAGCTGCAATGTTTTCATGTGGGGAGTGTTTCAGTCATCCATGTAAAGCGCCATAGAGCAGCTTCTAGTTGAATAGGGCGCTATATAAATATCACATATTATTAGTATATTATAATATCGAGGGAAACTGCCCAACTTGAATATAAAATGAGGCCGAATTTTAAACTTTTAAAAGATGTGTATTTTCTGAAATTTGGCGTTTCGTTATTGACCTGGCATGTTAAAATTATCAAGAATGTCGACTTACTGGTAGACATATGTGCATGATGAACTGATTTCACATCCAAAGGTATCAACAATATTTATACATAAAACTGACTACGAAGACAGCTAATTATGCTGAAATTGTTAATTATTGCTGCTACTCACAGCTAAAATTGCAAATTAAATTGACTTATTTAATGGAAACACGAGTAGATCTAACTGAAAGATAAAAACATGTCAGAACTTGTACTTATTGTCGCTCACCAGATCCGACGGCTTTTTGTCGTCTGACTCGTGTATAAGACGAGTAGGGGGAAATAATTTTTTTCAAGGATTAAAACTTTTATACAAGTACAAACGGTAGCTGATTAATGATTAAGTCATTAAATAGCTTAATTTCTTTCCGTCACCATTCTCTTACCCTTCCTTTGTTTCCACTCCGTCTGATCATTTATTGATGAACTTTGCATTGTACCTGGACTATGAGTTTGCAATAGAAATTTGTATTTATTATATTATTAGTATTTACACACTTAAGATAAATGATAACAGAAGCAAAGGCGACTTCGGTAGAATATAAATTGTGATGTCGTGTGGATCAGGATGTGACCATATCTCGGTTCACTGCACCAGCTATTTATTTTCCCTCTAAACATTATGATCAGCTTTATATTGACCGCTATGATCTACACCTCCCATTGAAATAATACACCCTATGATATTACATCAACATGCTATATGACTAGATTGGTTATTTGCATGTAAATTACTGACAGGCACCGATTTAGTAGCCGGAACAAACAAAACATTATAATTGGGAGATGATCACTTACATTATGATTCTACACAATTTGTATTTTATCATATCATAGTAGACAATGAATGAGCAATCCAGGTGTATCTGTTTCGTATAATACAGAAATATATTTACTTTGTATTTTGCTTGAAATTCAGATATGCTGGAATAAAATCGTTTTGCGGAGATAAAATCATATAATACGTGAGAGTGCATCTTATAACCAGTTTGTAAACACCACTTACAGTTGGATATCTGATATGACAGTGGAGCGTTAAAATCTCCCAATATTTTCATTGGCGCTAACTGGCCATATTTGTTAATGATAGGTAATATCACATCTATTGTTTTGATAAATAGTCATGCCTAGCCAGAATAAGACGGCAAATAGACGCTTATCACAACCTGTAATTGGCTACCATTTGCATCTCTAGTGACATTACCGGTTATGAAATCGCTATCGGCTACAATTTGCTATTAGTTGGGTTAATATTTTTTGCATATAATGGCGCCATTATCTTATGGTCGATATGTGTAACCAGCTTCAATCTCGGATATATGACATTTGTCGTAGAAACATGAGCAATTGATATCCCATTCCTGGCTTTGCCAGTCTCTCCCATTATCTCTCCTGGGTTTTTTTTTAATAGGAATTTGTAATACATGTATTTATTTGAAACTTTTTTCTCTGGGCCCTGTGGAAAAAAGCTTTAAGTAGCTACACAGTTCCTTCAGTTTGTATGTATCTGACTACTACGTTCTATGTGAAATATAAACCGTAACAAATAATATGCAAATTGGAAATAAATATCATTGTCATATGATTGTCATTGTCAATATATTTAGCTGTAATAGGGTTTTTCATAAGTAGCAGCTCATAAACATAAAAGTTCAGCGTTCGCAACTTGCTCTAGAATTTATTCGGATGAGCGTTTGAATCATTTGCAATTAAATGATCGACACTTCGCATTAATAGCAGCCTATTGGGATACTGGATAGCTCCGGAGACCCACTTTTGACTGTCGTTGTAGGACGATCGTTCTCTTCGATACCATTGATGACGGTGGTACGAGCGATCATTTCCTGAGTACCATCGCTCGCTATCGTCAATGAACGGAAAATCTCCGAGGTACCACTGTTGATTATATCGTAATGGGACGGCCGATATACAGAGTGCCGTTGCTGGCGCCACCTATCATGCGGTTCTGCTGGCTTCGGGTTGCATGTCGCCTTTGCGGTCCGATGTCCCGATGTGTGGTCTGTACTGGATTTGAAGGTGTCGTTGTTCTGGCGGGGGTGACGAAATTGTCGTATTATTGTACCCCGTTGTCATATATTTTTGGTCGTGCCACTTTAATATTCCTTGGCATTTATTATAACACGGAAGGATCGCCAATCGACTTCGTCGATGAGTAAACAGGCCGTTTTCACTCCTCTGATCTCATGTGACATCAAGTGTGGCTTAATGTCAGCTGTCGTGTTTTCCTCAGATATACACCAATTGTGTGTTTTTTTCTGGACGGATAGTTAGTTGGCATTGAACGATGGATTAGTTGATTTTGTTTCATTTCATACTTTATGATCAAGAAACACATGAAACTGCTAGTACTTATTTCCAGGATGATCCTTTTTATTAATGACACAATGTTTCGTTTTTATAACACTTGGATCGGTTGCTCTGTTCCGGATTCGTCAAGAGATTTCATCGTTGGAGCTACATGTCCAGCAAAGAACACACCTTTTGTTCTAGACGACGGATGTTACAACTATATCTACTTGGAAGCTGAAATGGCTCACTTTCTACTGTAGCTGATGAGCTGTCATCAAACGTCTCATCTGTAATGATAGATCGTCGGGTAGCAACACGGGGTGTTGATATCACAGCCATTCCGATGTTTCTCAAGTGTATTCACCTGTGTCTGATATTTGGTGTTTTCTTGTTTCACTTTTTCATGTCCAGTTCTAGTACTATAGCCTAGAGGACAAATGTCCGACAATGCCTTGTGTTTTGACTGTACCTCTGCTGAGAAAATAAATGGAGAAGTGTTGTGGGGGAATTTAAGAGTTCATAAATACAAGTCATAATCTTTGGATTGGTACAAGAGATTCCTTTAAGGTGAGTAACTGTTTAGGGTTGATGTTCAAAATTTATATCTGATAAGCTCACTTTTTTTTTCAGTGCAGTTTCGGCACATCAGTTCTCTATTTAAAAGCCTGAGGTGTTGGCTGGGCTTCATGCAGTGCTCACAACACTGGTCGGCTCTTCTCGAACCTGGTCCACCGTACGGCTTCATCATGAAAAGTTAGATATACCGTAGACAGGCAACACCACTATTCTGTTGCGTCCGTGTCCTTTATGAAACAATCGCTAGATGGCGCTAATAGACCATTTAGACGCCATAGCGTCTTTGTGTGTAAGTTAGCCAGTCATAGACTTGATATGGCAGAGTATGTGAAAAGCGTCGGACCGTCGGACAAATAACTGCCCGGTCCGATTTTCAAATGATCGGATCTATAGTTCATACCGTATATAATCGCGTATAAGTTGACCCGGCAGATAAGTCGAGGCCAATTGTTGACCCTGTAATTCTTTCCTCCGGTATATGCTGACCGTATAAGTCGAGGTCAAGTATTGATTTAAAATCCCTCAAAATCGGAATCAATGTCGTTATTCGCGAAAAAGTTGACCCAGTCATTCAAACTCATGGTGTCAGCAAGTGCGTCGTGAATATCTTCACCGGCAGCGACACACAAACACACACACAAACACAGAGAGGGGCATACACACACACACACACACACACACTGTACACACACACACACATACACCCACAGAGATACACGATTTGGTTTTGCTGTTATAACTAATAAAAATAAATTTCAAAGCCATGTAGTCGTCACATTGGGGGATTATAACGTGACTGGAATATGATTTTAATTTCCGCTTTGGTTCGGTTAAGAACAACAACACTGTGTGATTGACCTAAATATCATGCGTTTGGACACCAGTATCGAGTTTCAAATCATCTCTAAAATTTCTCGACGCATACTGTCTCAATCAATGAATTCCCCCCAACACTGTGTTGTACGCTACCGATGAACAAGATATCTTCCGAATCTTATATTTAGAGTTTGTGTCCCGGCTTCTTTACAATTGGGATATGGGTGGGACTTGACGAAATGTCTCTTTCTTTGGTATACACGGCACTTATCACTGACCTGACATTTGCTTTCGTCTGGACTTGGCTCGTTGTTGTCGACGGGAAGTTTCCTACGTGATCTGAACTTTGACTTTCGTTGACCAATACGTTGTCTGGACGTGGACTTATTATTGCTACTGGTCACTGTGTGTTTGTCCTATTCTCTGGACGGAGTGTGTCTGGTGGTGGTCAGCGATCTCATATGGATTGCGCTAACCTCGCTTCCTAGACAGGCACTTACCGCTTTTGCCATTTCGTCAATTTGGAGCAGCTTCTTCCTCACTTCATTGATTACGCTAAACACGATGAGGCCCTTAAACAACGAATCTGCAAGGTCACCGTACTTAGTGCCTCATCGGTGTCATGAGGTATGTTAGCTAAGAGTCAAACTCCTTTCCGACTTTGTTTTGTGTTAAATCGATATCATATAAAGACGCTGTGACGGTATTTTCTTGTCGTGGAACCTGCGCCTTCGGTGTTTTCATTCTTCTCTCGCTCCTCCTCGACAAGCGTCATTGTACTGTGGATCCGTTAGCTTTCTGGGTCGGTTTTAGTCCACCGTTGAGTAACTATGGCGAAGAATTCGAATGATTTCGGCCATTCCTCGTAATTTCTGGATACCCGTTCGTCCAAAGTGACATCATATCGTGTCTCGATGAATGGCGACGCGCTAAGTCAATGGCTACCAATATGGCGGAGGTTGTTTTATTACTCACCCGCTCGGCGTTGTCATACAAACAATGTTGGCGTATATGAAACACCAGGTGGCAACACCGGACGGCAACAACGCCATTAATATGTAATGCACCACATCAGCGTCAGGCATGGGGTAATCGGTAATCGTATTCGGTATTCGTAATCAATTGTAATCGATTACACGATCTGAAGTAATGGTAATCGCCATTTCCAGATGCAACGCAATCGTAATCAATTACGTTGTAAATGTAATCATAGTCAGTGTTTACACTCACGATCACACAAGGTTTTACACAAGTTTTGAGAAAGCCATATTGTGTGGTTTCAACCCGATCCCAACATGGAGTAAGTTTACAAATTATATTGCGTTAATGTATTATTGTTATACTATATATTACATAGAACTTACCTGACTATAGTCACGCCATACACGATTCGTCTTGTTGCTGAATGTATATTTCCCAAATATATCGCTTGTAAGATAAGGAATGTGAATGGAATGTTAATGGGCTTGTGACTATGAGGTATTTATCTATATAATAATTTTCCAGCTGTGATGTGGTCATAAATGCAGCCAGCCAACCGCTAGTTCATATGATGGCAATTACAGCTAGACAGTAAATTTGGCGACGTCAATTTGGCTTGAACATTCGTGTTATTTATTGACATTGAGTTACGTCTAAATAAATACTGTGGTCTCCTTTTTCGTTTGTATACCGTATGTGCCAATTATTTGCGACTCACGTTTAGAACAAAGGAATTACATCAAATGGAAGCTGTTCATACGTGCTTCGCTTAGTTATTTGCCTCTAGTTTAATATCAAAACTTATCTAATCAAAACATATGTCAGATCTTCGGTTTTCGCATCTTATCCGCGGTATTGTAATAGTGTTTGCACAACTAGGTTTATCACAAGTAGACTGTGCTTTTACCAAGTATATTTATTTATTTTATTAACCCTCCGTTACCGGAGAAAACACATTAAAATACAAGTACGAAATTTAGTATCAGAAGGGGGTACGGGTTGTCTCGGAAGGGGGGGGGGGTACGAGTTGTCTCAGACGGGGTACGAGTTGTCTTTTGGCATGGGCACACGTATTCTTGTGTACGGGATCCCTTCGGTACGAGTTGTATTGTTACATTAAACAGTATTTAATATAATAATATGGTTTTGCTGATATGACAGAGCAATAAGTATACAATATAACGATTTATTGCAGCATGGTTTTATCGCGTGTCTCATTAATGAAGTATTGGAAGTTATGCTATTCAATTCGGGAATAATATTATCGCTGGTCCATTCGAAAGGAAACAGGATGTCGGCCCAAAGGGGTATAAATAAATCTACGGAAACAGCCGAGGATCTCATATTTACACCGAACTAGATAGCCAGGGATTTGTATGGATGAACCGAAATTATTTAATAGACAAATGGCTCGAGACGTTCTCGTCATAATGCGAGGTGACGATGATTGATGTTTTACGGCCACTTTTGTGCACAAGGTGAGCTAAATGGGCCGAGCGACCTCCAATGGTAATGAGGCGAAGTTTGTACAGTATTATTTGTACAGCGCCTTTGAATGGCTCCTGCTAGTAAGGGCGCTTTATTAAATATACATTATTATTATTATTATTATTAAAGACGAAACAACCTTCGGATATGCCCACACCGAGATTCGAACACGGGTGGTAGTGATCTGTGATTCAACACGCTACCGCTAGACCAGGGAGGCCTCCGTCACAATGCGAGCAGCCATATTCTGTAGACGCGTAGTTGGCTTATCGTAGCATCCAGTAGTCGAAGGAGTAACACAATCCAATGGTCCATTGTTTTATGTTAACAGCACGTATATACCTCCGTGATCTTGCAGCCAAACATATTATTTTTAAATATCACAAATTAGATTATTAATTATTTAGCCCCATAACATACTACATATAAATCAAGACTAATCGATACTTGTATTAAACAGTAATTATTCTTTGCTAACATTTATTGTAACTTTAGGATACCAGCCTGTTAAATTCTATTTAAATGTAATAATAACAGAGTTAATACAGGTCACCACCTACTAGTAAAACGTTGGTGTTTTCGGCCACTTTTATGGACAAGGTAGGCTAAATCAGCCGAACATTCTGAAGTCAGGTTTGGTTTGGTTTTGTTGTTCGGGGAGAATCCCCAGGCTGTCGCTTAATCAGCACAGCCTCTATGTTGGAGTGGTTGAAAAACCTCCTCCCCCACCACTCACAGGGGAGCAGTACGGAAAGATGGAGCCGAAATACCCTGAGGGTGGTAAGTGCCAGAGTGTTTTACGTCCTCGGGGGTTTTTAACGTCCCCCTTTATTTTAAATAATTCAGTGGAGACGGCAGCGCCATTTAACGTGGTCAGGCACCCACGATGTAGTGAGCCGAGAAATTAATCCCTGGAAAAGTTTCGACCTCTTACGGGGTTCGAACCTGCGACCGTTGGCACCAAGTGCCGGTTGCTTAACCGCTAGGCCACCGGAGCTCACTTGAAGTCAGGACATTCTGTGTATAGCGTTTTATACTGTTGGCATTTTGCTTCTAGAAGGCTGGTTAAGACACTTATATTTAGCATGACGTACGGGTTCCACGTACGTTCCGCGTGTAGATGTATCACCAGATGTCGATACTGGTGGCTTCACAAACGCCTGCTCAATTTCAGTGATTTCTTGCTTCCTTTTCCAGACGCGCAACGAATATTGGGCACTTCGGCGGCCGAACACCTTCATGTTTCCTTCTGTGCGTCTGTTATTTGCAAGCAAAAAGCTTACACATCCTGCTAATATTTCGAACCCTTCGTGGCATTCTCCTAAGAAATCATCTCCTTGTTCCTTGGCCGCTGACCAGGTGGTGTATATCCCAGTCACCCTGCCTACTTCTACTCTATGATAAGCCGTGTTTGACATCTTATGTAGTAGATACACAAATGTCAAATACCCTTTCTCCGTGAATCAGCTTGAAATGACGGATTTCTTTCAGCAACAGTATATTCGCGTTGATCTCATAGGGAGTTGGCCAATAGATCTAAATATACCGGTGCCTAATTATACAGTCATGGATGGTTATAAACAAGCTACAATGGCGTTGGTTATGTTAGTGTCAGCTTGTTTCAGTAACAACGGTTAAATAATTTGCAGCTGAAAATTGATAATTATTTGATTTCGCATGTTGACTCTGCCAAAAGTTGTGGCGTAATCTTCGACCAATATCTGAACATGGAGACTAATGAGTCTGATATCTGTAAGGTTTCCTATTTTCACGTACGTAACATCGGGAATTTAAAGCCATTATCTACTTATTATCATTAATAGTGAAGTATGGCCACACTCACTCCGATATTGAAGGATCTTTATTAGCTTCCAGTAACTATATTGATCCATAACAAGACACATATCATCACATACAAGACACTGGGCGCCTCCGTAGCTTAACTGGTAGTACGGTTGGCCATATATATACAGCACCTGGATTCAACCCCCGGTCGGGCTATATTAGAAGTTAGAAGGGTGTTTCATCTTTCATCTCGCCTCATTACCTTTGGAGGTTGTTCGGCCCATTTAGCCACATAACAGTTACATCTACATGCAAGACACTAAATAGTCTGGTACCCGTATACTTGAGCTCCATAGACAGAATGCATTTAGTGTTACTGCGCCAATATGAATAATTTGTCTAGTCACATTATAGATTCTCAGTAATGAACTGTTATATGTATATATGCTACAGCTAATATGTATAATCTGGTAGTATGTGTATTACCTGAAATATCCAGGTAATACGTCTATTGCTAAGTGGGATTTAATACATATTACCTGAAAATTTCAGGTAATTATACATATTAACTGTAATATATATATATATATATATATATATATATATATATATATATCGTTATATAAAACATGCTAAAATACTTTATTCAAACAAGCTTTTAAATGTTAATATAACATTAACAGGCTTACCTGGTTTGGGCGCTTTATACATGCTGTACTCACGCGAATAAGGCATGATTGAACAAGGGCCGGGGGCATAGCTTGCTTTAAAACAATAAGTGCCGGGGCTTGAATAATCTATTTCAGATGTTTCCATAGATGATTATCTTGCTTGTATGCTATTATCGCTCGCGTGCAACACATACATAAACGCTTCACGTGGTCGATATACGGCAAGCCAAACGTGCGTTTTAATAGCAATTAGCGTTTCTTACCTGATACACCACAAGCAAGGTTCAGCTATTGGTCCTTTACTTTTCTGCTCTTTCGCTCGCTCGCTCGCTCAGTCGGAGCATTGCGCAGCAAACCTGAAGGTAGTAGGTACGAAGCCAGCTGATGTCTGTGTTTGTAGGAATGATTTATTTAGGCAAACGCCCCTCGACCATACACCAAGGGTGAACAAATCAAATGCAACTCACTTTTGTGCACTGTTTGTTTAATAAACGTGCACGTTTCATTGCCAGCGAGTTTGATTGTTTCAGTAGTAATGTTTCGCTTCAAAGCTCATGGCGTCTGTGTTGGGAATTGTACATAATTTGTATTCTTTAAATATGCCTCAGGTGACTTGTGTACGGCTTTGTCACACTGATGGAGACATATATATATATATATATATGTGGGTAAGGTTCTAGCCTAGGAAATATAGCATTGTATTAGTTATCTGAAAGACGTATATCGTATTACATTAGTTGTAGCAAAGAAGTCAGTTGTATAATGGTTTATGTTGATTGCAGCACATACGTCATGTTTGTGTTGTCGTTGTGCGTGTGGTGGCTTGAGAATGAATCAAAGATCCGTTTATTTTGCTGTTTACGGGTTTTGAAGTTAGGAGGATCTGTTCGTTAGACCCAATATCGGCTCGTTCGAATGACATATTATAATGGAATCATGATCATCGTTGGAGTACAATATTGGATCATCCTTAATCTGCATTTCATATATATATATATATATATATATATATATATATGAGACTTTCATAACGTTTCATATGCCTTTGAAATATAATAGCCATAATTGTTATTGTTAAATATTAATTTGTAAATTAAATTGCATATTTTATGTAAATTCGTTGGTTTTAGTGTTTTGAGTGTATGTTAGGGTTGTGATGTTTCCTCGCACGACAATTACTCACTCACTCACTCACTGACTCGCGCACTGTAGGGTGTAGGTTGGAACAGCAGCGTTGCTCGTACTCTTACCTATAAACTTTACATAATTTTCTGACACATAATCCATCTTGCACATATATGTCATCCCCAACCAGCGCTGTATCTAAACACAAGGCACTCTCTCGGTGCGTGTGCATATCTGTAATCAGGTGCGCCTAGAATTAATTATCGAACGCACATATTACATGTTTCAGTCGTCACAAGCCAAATTACTACGATCCACCATCTTAAACATCCGTGCGTGTGTATGTGTGTGTCTCTGTGTGTCTGTCTGTCTGTCTCTCTCTCTCTCTCTCTCTCTCTCTTTGTGTGTGTGTGTGTGTGTGTGTTGAAAGAATTTAAATTCCTGTCGTAAAAATATTCGAATTTTCTTATATCAATATTCTCCAAATCAAATGAATAACCATACACTTTTATATATGCGGATATATATATATATATATATATATAAAACAGAGCTCCATAGCCTAACTGATAGTGTGGTTGGCCAGCGATCTATAACATCTGGGTTAAAACCCCAGTCAGTCTATGTCAGAATGGTGTTTCATCTTTCACTTCGCCTCATTAGCTTTGGAGGTCCCTCGGCCCGTTTAGCCTACGTTGTGCACAAAAGTGGCCGTAAAACAGAAACATTTACAGTTTTATATTTCAACGTGTACTTGTTGCTTTTTGTTGTGGGCATATCTGAAGGGTGTTTCATCTTTGACTTCGCTTTATTAAATTTGGAGGTCGCTTGGCCCATCTAGCCTACCATGTGCACAAAAGTGGCTGTAAAACACCAATCATCATCACAATCACTGAACCAGCAGCGAAGAAAAACTCGAAGTAGTAGCTACTGAGTCTATGTGTGGTCATATAGTGAGACGAGAAATTCAGCTAATCTATCCCAGGCACAATACGAGGATCAAGTACATGTAAATGTTGCTGTGTTACGGCCATATTTGTGCACAGGGTAGGGAAAATAGACCGAGCGACCTCGAAAGGTAATGAGGCGAAGTGAAAGATTAAATACCCTTCTGACATAGCCCGGCCGGGGATTGAACCCAGGTGTTGTATATCTGTGACCAGCCGCGCTACCAGTTAGGCCACGGAGGCGCCCCTGCACAAGGATTGAGTCGTCAATATGTATAAGTGGCATTGTTAATAGCATTGTTAGCTGCAAGAATGTTGCGTAAATAACTGCAGCTACGATGGTAAATTGCGCATTAATGACACGCCGGGGAAAGTCTAGATAGGAATACACTAGTTTTTCGCCTTTACTCCCTCTCGGTATCGGAAAGTTATTTCTTGACTCTAATAAATTAAAACAATATTTTACATTGATAAAAGTGATTGCTATACTTGAATTGGCATGTATTCTGTATTTTGATATTCAACATTGGACAACAAATCACTGAAAACCGAAAATATGCATAGTAGCAGACCATTTGGCTGGAACATTTGCACAATATTGCAGATAAACAACTATGATTTTCTTTGACCTTTTTAAGGGTATAATATGATATTTTACACTGTGCAGGAAAGAGGTGACGGTTTTGGAACAAGAGGTATTATACTTTGTCGATACGTTTGTAATATTTATGCACATCAATAAATACCAAAATTTAAAATCTCTTTAATTACCTCTGAAAATTGCGGGGTAGGGTATCTGCGATATGTGGGCCTATGTTTATAATAATCCATGCTTTCACTACGAAACCATTAAATTAAACTAAGTTTTCTGCACGCGGGCGTGCATACGCGTGTGTTTGGAATGTTTGATCTAATAGAATGCATTATTTAAGGTGGCTTTAATATCATATGCATAAAATCATGTATTTCCATAATAAATGTGAATATGTTCCTATTATGCACAGACGAGTAAATATCAAATCAATTATTTGACTCGAATATTACATTAATTTAAACAGATGCTGCCATGAAGAATCCACCTGTTTAACCAGACACGAGCAGAGGTAAAGGACGGCATTAAAAGAGTGACTTCGGAAATCAGGATACAGACAAAAAGAAAAGCTATAACTTTGCCGTAACGGTGTGTGTTAAGCTTTGTACGCTGTCGGTAGTAGAGCCAAATGGTAGTAGAGTATTTCTCAAATAAAATTTTCGGTTTTCTGTTATGGAAATAATACGTGTTCTGGTGATTTGTTTATGAATTTTGCATCGTACCCGGGGCTATGAGTTTGTCCAACCTCTGTACTAGCTGCGCCACTGAGCTCGATTCTTTTCGATGATATTGGCCCTATAGAAGTTTGTAATTATTATTATTATTATTATTATTATTATTATTATTATTTATTAATTATAATGTTTAGCGTGATGGTGTTTATTTAATATAAATAATTATCAGCTGTTGATGGTATAAAATAATTGTATTATTGCGATTTCTTTTTTAATAGATGCTTTACAATGCACACATTCGTTTCTATTATACGTCGTATAATATTGGCCAGTATTTAAACAGTAACAACTAAAGTTTAATAATTGTATTACTGGAGTAAAGGAGCGTTATTGGGTTAATACATTAATGATACGGAATGTGTTGATACTAATACCGGTACAGGTGCCAGTAACGGGATGTTTTGGGGCCGACACCGAAACAAGTGTACCGAAACCGGCCAGGTAACATTTTGGACGTATGCCAGCCCGATACACAACGGGCGGCTACTGCGCCGCTGTCCAAATTGTTAGCAGTCCCGTACCAGCCAACGGTATAGGGCCGACAAAGCAGCCTGTATAGGGCCATTACCGGGCCCGGTTTGGCAATGTTTACTAAGAAATGCATTGTGAAGCTTATGCTGAACTCTTGTACCACGAAACTTGTACTGAGCTATCAGATTTCGTAAATAAACCAACGACTGACTCAGTTAGAAATAGCCAGCTGCTAAATACAGAGCTTATTGAGTCCCACAATATATATATATATATATATATATATATATATATATATATATATAAAATGTGAGGATTATCTTTGGTAAGAATTCAGTCGAAAACGATTGTCTTCACTTATTAATACAACAATCAGGGTATTCTCACAATTCATAGTAACGATAGCATAGAACATATTAAAATTGCTTCGTTTTTAATAAAAATTAACACTGAAAATTATTTCTAAATTTCCTTGCTCGGTGATGGTTGATGTTTTACGGCCACCTTTGTGTGCACATGATAAGCTAAATGGGCCGAGCGACCTCCACAAAAGTAATGAAGCAAAGTCAAAGATGAAACGACCTTCAGATATTCCAACGCTGATATTTGAACTCAGGTGGTAGTGATCTGTGATCCAACGCGCTACCAGTTATACCACGGAGTCGCCCCTAAGGCATCAATCGGCTAGTTATCGGGGAGTAAATGAGAGAAGAAATTAAAACACTCATAACCTCAAACAAGTCTGGTGGAAGGGAGGAGGGTGTCGTGCACGTAACAGATATACGCCCAATTCTCTTGCATTCTAATGCGGTTTGTATGAGTGTGCTATGCGTTCCGCTTCATCGCGACCGGAAGATGAGTCATACAATGAGGCGTTACCCGAAGAGCTCGCTAGAACTGCGATGAAAATCGATTCATTACTTCAGACTACCCGCAGGTGGATGGTGATATAGCGAAGGACCTATCGATTTTAAATATAACACCATGGTCGACAGAGTGTGTAAGTATTCTATTGTCGTCTTTATTACAGAGTTAGTTAGTACAGCAGAATAACTAATTGATAGATTATCTCCTTCGGTGATACCTCGAGGTTTTATACATAAAAAGGACGGCAACAAAACCTTTTTACATGATAATTAATCATCAATAAACATTTATAAACGCATACGTTTGGTAGGATCTTTTAGTGTCCGGAAATAAACATGATGTTGACCCGTCAGACCTTTTTTTACTGCTCTTAATAAAGGCCACATTTTCGTTAGTTGACATTCACTGTGATATTTCACTAAGTCTAATTGAGATTTCTTTCGGAAGAACACGATAAACATGACTCCTATTTTTTCAACAAATAAATAATGTTATACTCAATTGGTAACTTTTACAGGACGCTAATATATCACTTACAATGGTCTCTTCTGCGTACATATGCTTTATAATGTTTTAAAAACGTCTTTTACTGCGCTAAAACAGATAGATCTCTCTCTCTCTCTCTCTCTCTCTCTCTCTCAATATATATATATATATATATATATATATATATATATATAATCGTTAAAGAGTCGCTCATGGAGTATTGTCTCAAGTGTGATCAGTTTTATGTCGTTTACTGTTTTATGACAGCACACGATAAAGCGCTGCATCTTTTAGGCCACTCTTTATAACGCCACCCTCGCTTATCGCCGAGAGAACACTGAGAACCCTCTGTAACACCCTTTTTATAACGCGCCTCGTTATTCGGTTCTCGCGAACAAATAGCACGTTCCAATCTGCCACTTCCCTCTTTATTTCGCCAATCACACGCTAGTTAAAAGTATTCCATAAAGACAATTACTAAACTGAATACGTAAGGCCAGTTCCACGTATCCTACAGAAAGCGCAACATTGGCGATATGATTCGAGAAGTTGTGTCACATAGACTTACACACGTCGCTCAAAGTGTTCCAATTATGCCCCAAATCAAACAAAGGCTTGGCCGAAGCTATGAGATGGATACAGGGAGCATATGAACAATGAATAGATTTATTGAATAGGAATCATTAACCAATTTGTATTGTTTGCAAATCGTTTAAATGCCACAAGTTTATTCATATCATTACTCTTTAATCAAATTGCGCTAGCATCTCATAAGCAAATAAGTGTCTATCATTATTATAATGGAATCTCGTAAACGTAAACGAGCGGCTTTCTCTACAACTCAGAAACCAGGAGTGCTGCGTTATCAAGATCTTCACTCCAGAGCCAGTCGACAAGCATTAGCTGATCATTTTGTTGTTCTGCGTGAGGACGTGATGTTAAACGTAGAACTGTTGGTGACATTCTTCAACGAAGGGAAAAGTTTATTTCTGTAAACACGTCTAATATGGCTGCATCAAAACGACAGCGAACGGTAAAACACACAGACTTCGAAGAGACCCGACATGCGCCTCAAGAAAGGCAAGAATGGTATTGTGATTAATGATATATGATGTACCAAGGCCGAGAGGTTCGGTACCGAGTTGCATATCACCGACAAACTTATTACAACGCTTCAAACAACGGTATGAGATAGCAAACCATGGGTCCAATATCAAGGATGCTGGTGTAGGCCCAAAATTGATCAGTGATGGACAAGAGACTGCTGCTGTCGTCATGAAGGATTATCCCGTCACGGTTATCTTCAGTATGGACGAAAACGGTCTATTTTACCGTGTGGTTCCTGATAAATACAAAATTAAGAAGAGACTGATTGTGTTTCGTGCATGAAACTCCGACGGCTCTGAAAGCATACGCCCCTTGGTGATTTGTCTTGCGTGAAGCCACATCGTTTCAAAAACGACCTATATGTCGAATGCGCCGCAAACAACAAAACGTATTTGACTTCAATGAGGTTTATACAGTCGATTAATGGTGTGGAGAAATACGTTTACTAAATATAACATGGTAATGCAGATATAATAACACCCAATTGCTAGCTAATATAAGCATTGACATTCATATCTAACTAAACGGCGTAGATAACGAGAATATGTTGTGGTGGGAATTTATACATGTTTTTCGAAGTTAAACTCCTTTAGAACGCCAAATCTTTCTGAACCCAACTGTGACGTTATAATGAGAGTATACTGTATTTTAATTTATTTAGCGATTTATGAGAAGAGTATATGGGCGCGCATCTGTGTGTATGAATATATCATGTGTTCTGGCCTCTCTATGAGTAAAAAATCACTAGGGGGTGTTTACTGAAATGTAATGTAATGAATAATAAAGTGTGGTCTTAGATACGGAGTTAGCAAAGCCTTGTTGTATACGTCTGTTAGGGTGCCGGGGACAGTATGAGTGTGTGTGTGGGGCAGGGGGGCGTACGTGCCTGTATGCGTACGTGCGTGCGTCTCTCTCTCTCTCTCTCTCTCTAATATATATATATATATATATATATATATATATATATATATATATATATAGAAGAAAAACTGTAGGCATGAAATTGTTCAAAGACAAGTTCTTATAGTAGATACCATATATATGATATGTTACTGATATGTTACTGTTATGTTACTGATGAATGAAGACAGGCAACACCCATGAATGGATCGCTTGAAATGTCAACCCCTTCTATATTTATACAGATGTTTCTTTCAGTATAATTTTGGCACTCGGTAAAATTAGTTTTGTTTTGGTCTTTTTGTCTTTAACACACAATTTGTTCCCAATTATGCCATTAGCTATTAGCTAAGGGCAACCTTTGATTGTGTAAAGGAAAACGCCAACATACACCTCCCTAATTAGCCAGCGCCATGGATGTTCCAATAACCACCATGGAAATGCCTGGAGGTTCCATTTGAACCGTTGAACTATAATCGATAAGTGATCTGATAAGTGTCTTGTAGTAACATCATGCCACCAAAAACTTCGCATTTAACAATAATCAGGTTCAAAGTCCTGTTTGCCGATTCAGTTGCTATCACGTTGAGGTACTACATCAAGGCAGACCCAGTATTTATTAAATGTACCATTTGTGGTTTATTATAATTTACTAACATGATCCACTTTTTTCCCTTCATATGACATTTAACATAAACTGTAGTTCACCCTCAATATAAATCCAAAATGGCCGCTATCGGTATTATAGGGTATACAATGGCATTTACAAATTTACAAGTATCAACCTGATACGGCTTCTTTTACAGTTTTAATTTACGAGAAGACTATTTCTAATATTATTTTAGTGATCGCAGGTTGCAGCTGCATAGTTTCTTCCCAGATAGTTTCCACAAATGAAAAGTAGTTCCTCATTTATGTGCAAATGGTACTCAACCAATATCGTTCCCACAAATGAAAAAAATAGTCCCTCATTTATATGTAAATGGTACTCAACTAATATCGTTTGCTTCCCTTATTTGGATAATCCTGTTTTAGGCAATGGGCATGAATTTGAGGGACGGATCAATACTCCTATACCTAATGTTTGGTATATTAATGATACAGTAAACACAGGCATAACTATACTGTGGTTCGGGAAAATACCATAATACAGCTGTGTACGTCTTGGTTGAAAATAGTATACCAATCACCTGCGAGAGAGTATAAATTTGAGTCTCCTTTATCCAGCTGCTTACATTCTCTATATATCTATTTTTAAAGTTGCTAAACAAGATTCATTAATAACAAATATAATAATAATAATATTATTATTAGTAGTAGTAGTATTATATGCAAGCTAGATTATTTCAGCCACTCACAATGTCTCATAATGGACGAATTGTCATGATGTTGCTACAGTAGGTTCCACACAATTACGATGAATAGTAGTCCCCTTATTGTTGTTTTGTTAGAGGAGGGGGTTCTTTTATTTCTGAGACCTCAACATATTTCATATTCTCTATTTCTATTCGATGTTGATTTGAAACCCGACGAAATTTTGTAATATCCCCTCGAGCTTAAATAGAAGGGTAGCGGAGGTGTATCACTTTTAGCCAAATACGAAAATTCGCTCTTCTTGGCTGTCCTGCGTGTTACGGCTTTGACTGGGGCGCCTCCGTGGTCTAACGGTAGCGTGTTGGACCACAGATCACTACCACCCGTGTTCGAATCTCGGTGTGGGCATATCTGAAGGGTGTTTCTTCTTTGACTTCGCTTCATTACCTTTGGAGGTTGCTTAGCCCATTTAGCCTACCATGTGCACAAACGTGGCCGTAAAACATTAATCATCCTCATAATCTTACGGCTTTGACACACTGACACCATTTTCCACTCTCAGTTACCATCTAAACTGAGACGTAAACTGTGAGTATGGAATTTTCTAACTGATCATTCTCGGTTTCTGGATATTTATTTTTATTTTTAAAGGAGCAGCTCACTTATAGATATTAGAAATAAAATGTGTAATTCTCATAAAAATAACCGAATACTGACAACAATGTTCGCAAAGTATATACATCATAGCTATAAGGAAATAGTCAAAATTACTGAAGGTTAGCCATTACGACGTGCACATGGATCCTGTAGCCGTCTACAGATAGAATCAGGTCAGATATAATTTGACTTAGCCATCTTTATCCTCAATTCACTAACCATTGCTAGCTGACATAATCGTCAGTTCGTTGTGACAGTTCGGGTGACGCTTCGTGCTACAAGAATAGTAAACAATCTTCGGAAGGAATTTCGCTGTTTTAATTACGTTTAGTTTACATCCCTATATCCGGATGGTACAGAGTGTCCAACAAATTGTTTGTACGCAGTGACATCAGACTTAGGAATTTCTGGCTGGCGTTCGGCTGCAAATTAACGGCATCCGTAGACGAGTTCTTGGGAGAGTCAACAACACTTTCAAATGGATTGTTTTAATATATATGGTCGATCGTGGTCATAGTTTGCGATAATTGATCATGTCTGAGCGCACACTTGCAATAGTGCCGCCAATTTTAAAATAAAAATGGCCTGATCGTCCCCAGGCGGTAGTTATCTCGTTAATGCTGAACGATCTACGCACGTTATAATTTCAGTGTCTCCACAAGAGGTAGTGGCCGCCGCCAACAAAGAGTTCACAGCTTACGCCATCGAAGTACCGGAACCAGTGAAGCCACCGAAGTGGGACTGGTGTAGCCACGGGTGTTCCATATTCACGATGGTCTGTTGCTGTTGGGCCGCCTGCATCTCCTCGCTGTTCGGCCTGATCGGTCTCGTCCTATCCGTCGGCTCCTACTCGGATTACACTGGTGGGAATTATGACCGATCCAAGTACAAGAAATCGTGTGCCATCGGCTTTTCCCTGGCTGGGGTAATCCTCGGATTAGGCGCGTTGGGTGCAATCGGTTACTTTGGTTACACAAACTACTCTGAGTGGCTACAGGCTATTAAAACATTCTTCACTTGATAATGGATGTGGATTCCACCGGATCTACAGTGAGGGGTTACAAAATGTGGATTTAACAAAGCCAGTATATGGAACTTCCTAATTTCCTGTATAGCTATATCGGTTTTAATTTTCAATGTCGTGGTTACCGTGTATAGATAGCGCTAACAAAGTGGTTGGAAGTATATTCTATGAGTAATTAACTTAAGCCCATGCGGCTTTATCGTTTATATCACGAGTCCTAACTTGGTTTGCCATTACAATAAACGAGCTATGATAGTTTACATTTTCAGCTGCCCATCTTTGTGCTCCCTACTGGTGTAGGGTGACCTCACGAATTGTAAGCCTATTCCATCGATAAACTGTTCGATTATGTTGAACGGAAGGCGTGACAAAATGCCGTGAAACAGTCGATTGAGGAGCATACCCGACCATTAACTCCCAATACAGTTACTTTAGATTTCTTCCAATTGCAGCTATCCACACAGTGAAAACTTCGAAGGCCAGATAAGGTATACGAAAATAACAATACATATCCTGGGCTGTTAATTGTATTTGTTTTTAAACATTATATAATCCTTTATCTTAATGCTATAAGGTCGTCGATTACGTGGATCACTGGGTGTTTTCCATGGTGCATGAAAGTTCGACCCAAGTGTTGATGATAAGATTTTGTTGGTCAATTGTTGTAGCATGTGTGTGTTTGTGTGCGTGTATGAGTGCGTGCTTGTGTGTGTGCGTGCTTGTGTGTGCGCGTGCGCTTCTGTGGTTGTTATCCGGACTTACTGTAGTTGTGTAATTTTTATATTTAATTTAATACATAGGACAGGGTTTAGACAGAGAACGAATAAAATCTAAACTTACAGGATGAACCTTGACAGAAATCTTTGGTTTAAAGACTTAGATCACAACAAGAAAAAAAAAGGCTATACTCCATTCGTAGAATATACCACCATGATCAGCAACAACAAAGAACACTGCTTGAGATTGAGCTGGAATATCATTAAATATGTACATAGTAATGAGTGATTCATTTATAAGCATATCGCGCGCGAAAATGGTCGGATGGGTCTTTTTTATCGACTACAGTAATCCCATTTTTTTTAAATATTTCTTCTTGCAACATAAAAATAAAATACTGAAATATTCAAAAATAAATTGGAATCTACGACGCTTAAACCTCCGAGAAAACTAACTAAACGCGAAGTACAGTGAGGGAGCCCGTTGCGGTAATCTTTAAGTTCGACAGATAGAAGATTATGACAGAGAAACGCAGACTCACTCAGCTATCTACTAGTATCACGATGTAATTGATTTCTGATACGAAATGACAGATAAAGAGATATACGCTTTCACCTAAAAGAAAACTAGACCGAACACGGCTGCCCATTTGATGGCAAACAGGTCCCAACTTCCGGTCGTGGAAATAGGAACGCAGACTGCAAAATCAGGTTTATAAACGTGGTGAATTGCTGTTGTGTTGTTGGTTGTATAAGCCGTGGGCGTGGAAGTAATACAAACGGAATATCTTTTCATCGGTAAGTCTAAGGAACACATTTAAAATAGTTGTTAAAGCGGGGGGGGTTGCTGTAAATTAAGCTTAACTGTTATTATATTTAGCCTGTTCGCCAACCCCCGGCCTATCTCTGGCGTTTGATCCCAACTAAACTAGATCTACGGACTTGCATAAAACGACATTTACATATTTCATGGCATATAATAGGACAGGAGTAATACAGATTGTCTGCACACACAAAATTATAATGCACACATCACAATAAATGTCCGTATTCGTAGGTTCAAAACTCGAGGCGCAGCCGCTTCGACGTTGCCAAAAATATGTATACACATAATTATATCTGATAATAACAAATTCCGTTGCCGGTACACGACGAAACATTTATTGTATAAAATCGACAAATTATCAAAATAAGCCATCCGACTTCCAAGCCTTGTTTAGCCGCAGAAAAGGGTATCATTTACATATTTTTATCAATATTTAATCATGGTAAATTACAATCCGACTATATTGGGTAATACTAAATACCTTCCTCCAAATCCATCGAAGCCAATCGTAGCCAACAGGTGTTGTACCTGTATGGGCTAGTTTTAAATTATATCCTACGTCATCGCATACGGGTCAAATTTTTCTAATATAGTCACAGACCCTTCTTTGAGTACTTCAACAATAACAATGTGAACTTTAAATAAGCCAGTTTCAATACGTCTCAGTTCTTTCAAAGCTAAGACGGTCAACACGACGTACAGCTAACATGTTATAGTTGGCTACAACATCTTACTACTACTACTTCTACAAGTAGTAGTAGTAGTAGTAGAAGAACAGTAGTAGTAACAGTAGTAGTAGAAGTAGTAGTAGTAGTACTAATAGTAACAGTAGTAGTAATAGTAGTAACTGTAGTAGTAGTAGTAGTAGTAGTACTAATAGTAACAGTAGTAGTAATAGTAACAGTAGTAGTAATAGTAGTAACTGTAGTAGTAGTAGTAGTAGTAGTAGTAGTAATAGTAACAGTAACAATAGTAGCAGCAGTAGTAATAATGATAGTAGTAGTAGTAGTAGTAGTAGTAGTAGTAGTACTAATAGTAACAGTAACAGTAGTAGTAAAAGCAGTAGTAGTAGTAGTAGTAGTAGTAACAGTAGTAGTAGAAGTAGTAATAATAGTAGTAGTAGTAGTACTAATAGTAACAGTAGTATATTAGTAGTAGTAGTAGTAGCTATATAGATTTGGAAAAGATCACTTACTAACCAGAGCCTTTCGGGCACTTTTCGGTAAAATATCAGGTGTCACTTGACAGAGTAGATATTGCGATTCTTTACCAAAATCAGCTAAGAAAAAACGTATACGAGCAAAGTTTGAACCAACCTAAAATGTTTATGTTTAATCTGTCTCAAAGACGCTCCATTCGATTCGCGAGGGATATTTTTATAAAAGAAAAATAAATAGTTATGCTTTATGGTAAATAAAAAAGTGACACCTAGGCGACAACCTCAAGTTGTGTACTCAATCTGTTTCCAGCTTAAGGCGATTTAATGTGACAACAAAAAGTGACTGGATTATTTCTGATATACTACACTGTAGAATAAATATTTTTTAAATAAAAAATAAATAAAAATCAGGTCAAATAATGCTAGCTAAATGGGAACAAATTATAATAGTAATATATATATATATATATATATATATATATATACTAGGGTTGGGTTCAATCATACATATCAATTATGATCGTGAACTATTTCAAATTACAATTATCATAAATATACACGTCCTATATAAGTATAAGATTATTCGACATTCACATCAGTATATACAATACCCTCGATCACATAATATACAACCTATACAATCATAAGATTCTTAACAGCTTGTGTAGTCTTCTACTATTATTGCGACATATAGAGAGAAGATACCGCAAGGTCTGGATTAAGCTTGACAACACTATTATCCAGGTATCAGATGATTGATGATGATTGGTGTTTTACGGCCACTTTTGTGCACTTGGTAAGCTAAGTGGGCGAAGCGACATCCAGAGGTAATGAAGCGAAGTCAAAGATGAAACAACCTTCAGATATGCCCACGCCGAGATTCGAACACGGGTGGTAGTGATCTATGGTCCAACACGCTACCGCTAGACCACGGAGTCGCCCTTATCCAGGTATCAGAGCTATATAGTTATAATCAAGCTAGAATGTATCTCACCTTAGGTGATACAATACGCGTGACATCGTGTCATCCTCGTACGTGCTTTGTTGTGAAAATTTGCCAACTTCACGTTCACTTTATTTCACACTGCATTAAAATCAAAACCCAGAAATCATCACATCGAACAATGTTGCCATATTAAATGTTTCTCCATCAGCGGGCTGAATACCAGTCTATCTCAGTTTTCCTGAAATGTTGTTGTTTTACGCCCACTTTTGTGCACAAGGTAGGCTAAATAGGCCGAACCACCTCCAAAGATAATGAGGCGAAGTGAAAGATGAAACACCCTGCTGTTATAGTCCAGTCGGGGTTTCAACCAAGGTGCTATAGATCTGTGACCAAGGGCGCTACCAGTCATAGGCCATGGAGGCGCCAGCGGAGTCTTTAAAAAACCTCTCGCTGCATGTGTTGTGATTAATATTTTCCCTTTCTCGTCTATGAGAGCTGCTACAGGTTCAGTAAATTAAAAAGAAAACATTTTCGGACCTGCACAGGCGTTTTCTGGGTGAACGAAACAGAATATGATATATAATGCTTACATAATAATAATAATAATAATAATAATAATAATAATAATATATAATAATAATAATAATTATTCTCATCCTCAAAATTCATCAACAAATGATCGGCTGCAGTGGAAACTTAGGAGGATAAGCAAGTCTGAAAAGATGAGTTTTCAAATTGTGACGGACAGAAATTATGTATGTCTTTGAAATCGTTGGTACAATATAATGTGAAATATCCATAAATCTATAACAGAATGGTAAATTTAGATTTTATAATGCTCAATATCAAGAAAAGTTTTATATTTTGGGTTTATTTCATAGCTATTTGCATTGGAGACTGTTTGCACAGAAAGTATGTTATTATCATATCAAAAGCGTAAATGGATAATTGCTTATGCGTATGTCTTAAAGGTGATAGCCAATTTTAGATATATTTATGTAAAATTAAAACTTAAATTACTAATAAGCTATGAGACAATGTGTCGACTGGTATCAGTCAGAGGGAGGAAGGCTAATCATTATTTTAGTCAAGACTAAGGTCCCTAGTATTGGAAAATATGTGATAGCAGTGTCAGACTCTTTGCCATATATGTGTTATCTTATCATTTATAGCACCACCGCTATTCCGTTTGGAGACCATGTTTGCGCCAAAATTATGGAAGTAAGATTCAATTAGTGGCTTTCAAATAATTTATGTTGTAGATATTAGCTAATGTTGCATATAATGTGCAAAGTCATAGAATTGCTGCTTGAAAAATTCACGACAAAAACCAGTATATTAGAAAGAAAAGAAACTAGTGATCCAGTTTGGCAGATATAGTCTATTTATTGTTATATTGGGGTTAAGAGACACATACACTAATAGCCAAGACAAATATGGACCTTTAAATCACGTACACCCTGAGCAAAATGAGAAAATCCAAGATGGCTGAAATAACCGTTACAAAACTCCATACATTTCGCAATGGTGCACACTGAGGAGATAAATGCTTCGATGGAATCGTGTTTGTATGTTTTCTGGGTCAAGGAATCCATTTACACACATTTTTAAGATGGCAGTGATATCTATGCCAAATATAATATAATTCGGTTTCAGAAATTGCTAATTCTATCAACCCAATATGTGAATATTACGACAAAATTAACTTTGTAGTGCTTTACATATAGAACGCATGGATTATGCTAAAGTATTTAATGGTATTATGACTGTTTGTAATTTTAGAAGGTTTGTACTAATTGAAAACAATAAAAGACACCCATTAGGATTCCATGCCAAGATTGATCTCTAGCATGCCTACAACCTATATCCATATTGTCATAATGCAGAAACATACGATCATCCGCTTCCTTGGGTGTACTTTTTAGCGCTACTACCTCTTGGCTACCATTGGATGTGACCTGATAGCACCTGTCACTACATGTCACAAAGATAATATTTCCTTGTAGACGATATGTGTATTCTGGCTTCTTCTACAGGGAACTGGATGAGGCTTGACTTGTTTCCAAAATGGCCGAGGAACTTGCATCACTGCCTTACAATTCGTGCTACTGTAATGTTCTGTGGCTCCAAGCCAAGTTATTCACCCCTGGCTATGCGTTCACTGTTCTTGATAGAGGTCTCCTTGTATGAATTGAAAACGACATCGATCCTCTGACTCATGCTTCCAATCTTCAGAGCCAATGACAGGACAAACATGGCAATTTCAGAAAAAGTTTACTTGATCACCTGCCACCTGTATAAGAAACGTTCCATCAATGATTGTTCTTCTTCTTCCTATTAAGTACAAAATCCAAACTTGGATATTGCGTACTGGTGTACTAGTGAGTGGTGGGGGTGTTCCTGTACAAATTTAACTCGTGCATGGTGTGTGGCTATATACAACTACAACTACAAGGTGCTGTTATCTGACTCATCTTAGGAGACAGCCATGGACTCTGGTCTTAAATGACTCCAGTGACTGAGCTGCCGCAACATCTGGAGGGAGGCTGTTCCAGAGTCGGCATTTTTTCAGCTGGGGTGATATTTTTTGCAAGAATGGCCAAAACAGCTTTGTTTGTTTTTCGCAACAAGCGTTCCAGCGCTGCCAATGACCATGGTAAGGGGCCTAGAGGACAAGAAAGCACCTCTGCCATGTGAAGATTGTGATTCTGCGCCATCACAATAATTTGACAAAAGATATCTCTGTCTGCTTGGAGCAGTACTGATTGGTCATCGCTTCTGATTTCCTTCTTCTTACTTAGTTTGTTCAGTTTAATCGGGTCGTTGAATTCTTTGATTTGTGGATTGCTCTCAATTATCTCAGTCGTGAAGTTTGCGTAGCAATTGTTGCCGACTTTCCATTATCTCATTAGATCGGTGTCTATATTCTAGGGCGCTGCCCTTGCTGTAAAAATGCTCATGAGGCTATTGGAAATGGCAAATGGATCAGACTCATCGCTTTGTATCCGTGTTTGCTGTAGATCAACATGTTAGACATTGGTGTTATTTCCATTCACCATTTCCCCCATTTGGCCAAAGAATGCACTTTATGTGTGCTCGGAGATAATGTAGAACCGGTTCACTGCAACTGGTTTCAAGCTGAACCTTGTGGTACCATCTGGTGTCTGTGTGTTTTGAAAGACACTAGGGTATCTTGTTGGAAGGTTTGTCATCTGTGCATAGTACACTGGTAAGTAGTAAGCATAGTTTACATTGTCATATGCGAAACACAAAGGAATCAAAGTTTGTGTGGCAGAAAGGTATAACTGCCAGTTCCCTTCTCGGATAGCGAGCAGCAGAGCAAGCAAGATCGTTTCGATAATGTCGACATATGACATCCAGAATGATGACATGTCACCATTGACATGACGAAGGTGATCTTGGAATTGCTTCCAAAGAGTTTGAAATTCCGTAAATGATTGGTTTTTCAACGGGGAAGTTCATTGGCACTCATCTTGTCCTTCTTTTGTGACTTCGGCTAAGAACACGATGACTTTTTGCGTCTTGTCTGGTCGAGTCTTCTCAAGACAAGGGATGAATTCAATACATGCAAGTCTCATGAACGGTTTGTATATGCTCATGTGCACACGGACTGCTTGGTTGTAGATTTTCCCATCCATAACTCGATTTTAAACGAATACCAAGAATTGACATCACATCGCAGATTATGTGGAATGTGCCTAAGCGCAGTATGATGTTAGCATATTGGTCTGCATACTTCCAGGTGATCTCAGCACCCTTAGCATGCAAAGCCTGGTCCATGACCACAATGATGTCCTTTAAGTACAGCACATAGCATATATTTTCAGACTGCTTCAACATTTCTGAGACTGTGTACATATCTGGGCTGGTCCATATATAGTAGGCATATATCCGAAAATGTCTCGAGAGATGCTGATAGATGCCCTCATTGTGATGTTGAATCCTGACAAAATTGAATTTTTCTGTGTTACTGCATACAGGTGATTGGTAATTATTCAAAGAAGAATGTTGCTCCGAGAAACCGCCATTGCTTCGTTGCTGTCGTTTGTGGCTGTTGATACTGTCATTAGTGGTTGTGGCCCGATGCGCTCACCTGCAATGTACACGGGAAAGTCATCTTGTGTCATGATAACTGTTCATTCCTTCTGTTTCTCAATCTTCGGGAGTGACAGCATTGGAAGGTGCGGCCAAACACTTTGGCCTGCACTACAACACCATTGACAGGATGTGTTTTTCCCCCCCCCCCCCCGGTTTCGATCTCTTCTAGCCTGTCGATGTTGTCCAATGCCAAATTGGTGTATACTGTTTGTTCATTCAAGTTACCTGCAAATTTTTGTAAGCATATAGTGCCGTGTCATTTTCTTTGATTTGTGTGTATGATATACAATGTCAGAGGCGGTTCAATTTCCGAATCAATTTAACATTTCCAGTGAGAGACTTAACTGCATGCGGGAGCAATAGGTGTTTTAGAAGCTTTTGTTGAGCACAGCTTACTTTATACATGAAGTCCTGGCTGAAAGATTGCATCAGTATGACTATCCTGTTGGACGGCTTCTGGTCGACATGATCACACGGCCACGAGGATGGAATTGTATCTTTCCTTATCATCGATCGGATGTATGATGATGTATGATCAATGACTTTTGATATGTTTAAAAATTTACCTCTCTAGATATTCTGAATACCTGTGATTTCAGTGTCTGTATTTCATTGACGGCGTCTTAATCAGTTTTCCACCATTGCCTTGGAAGAAACGAATGCTATTTCCAAATTCAATCATTAGTTTACAGTAGATATTCCAGGCATCCCTTTGGATATCATTATCAAATTAAGATACTCAATTAGTGTATCATCTCAACAGTTTTTTTTGGGGGGGGGGGATTATCTTGTTCTGAATTAATCTTAAGCAACTCTTCATATACTTCTTGAATATTTCAAGCTTCGCTTTTGCTGTCTATGTTTCTGTAGTGGGCGTATTTTGTGCTTGGTCTTGTATAATTTCTGTATCTTTAAAACTGGTATTGTGCTTCAGTGGCCACTATGTCCCTGCTTGTGAGAGCAATGGTTTTCGTATAACATTTGCGCACTACACAATCTCGAAGTATTACATCTGCTCTCAGATCGACAGCCTTGCTCACCTTTTCACGAGTTGATGTGCAATTTTAGCATTTTATCTTTCTGGCGAATATCCAATCTTGTGTATAGATGCGTGATTCTGAAGATGACCTTTGAACTTACCTCTTGGCTGAACATGTCAAACCTTCGAATTTATATATAATGACAATCTATTAATGATACAGATGTCCCTGGACACTTCAGGTGTTATTGAGTTTTCCATTGTAAGTGTCTAGCCACAGTGCAACTATTTCACCATAAATAACCTTACCACCACCAATATTTAACCTGGAAAGATATTAAATCACAATACAACTACCACCAAAAATAGTACTACTCATTTTCTGCCAATAGATCTGCTAAGATAAACATATTAAATATCTTGCACAGCTCTCGCCATCATTATTTTCTTTATTGATCACCTACAAACATAAATATACAATGATATTGATTAATACCATTCACATAATTTGGACATAAATTGCATTTTCATTGAAAGAAATGAAGACATTCCACAGCCTATGCTAGAAGAAAGGCAAATATTTAGGATTTTTGTAACTGTTGTGGCCGCCATCTTGGATTTTATCATTTCGTTCAGGGTATGTGTGATTTAAAGTTCCAAATTTGTCTTGGCTGTTATTGTATGCGTATCTCCATTCCAACAATACCAATAAAGAGACTATATATCTGCTAAAATGGATTTTTATTTTATTTTGTTTCTTAAATATGGATTTCGTCGTGAATGTTTACGAGCTGGCGATAAAAAGATTGTTTGATTAATCATAGACGTGTGAATTTGTTTCACTCGTGCATTCTGTGCACATCATGCCAGGGGCAATTTAATGACCTTTCACATGCTATACAAATTCAGACAATACCTACAAAATAAGTATTTGAGAGCCATTAAATGAGCCATACTCCCATAACTTTAGGTGCAAAAATGGTCCGCAACACCAATAGCGGTAATGTTTTAAATGAGATGACATCACATATATGGCAAAGTCTGAGACTGCTATCACACTTTTTCCAATACATGGGGCAGTAGCCCTGCCAAAAATAATGGTTAGCCTGTCTCCCTTTGATTGAGACCAATATCGAAAATTTGAGGATCTGGCTCATAATTTACTGAAATTTTATTAACCGATTTTATCATACGCTAAAATGTCCTGCGAACCTGAACCTATCCCTACATTTCTGCTAAAATCTTGTCTGCATACTAATTATTCCAATAACTAAGATAATAAATTATCACTAAACTCCCGGGTGTTCCCTTCTCATTTTAAACATGCCCATTTAAACCCTCTTCTTAAGAAATCATCTTTATCAGTCAATGACTTAAGCAGCTATAGACCTATTTCTAATCTATCTTTCATATTTAAAGTATTAGAAAAAGTAGTAGCCAGCCGCTTGAACGTTCACTTAAACTGTAGTCACTTGTCTAATATTTTTCAGTCTGCTTACAAACAATTTCACTCTCCACCCAATTGGATCCGCTCATTCTTAATAAATAGCTTTCAATCAATAAAAATAAGAAACTGTTTTTCAAAGGCAGCGCCTCTGTTTTGCGTTGTTCCGCAAGGCTCTGTTCTTGGACCGCTGCTATTTACTCTGTCTAGAACACCACTAAGCTCTCTTATTCACAGCCACAATTCAGACCATCTTTTATATACAGATGACACCCAAGTATACACATCTTTATCTACAGCAGACACAGATATTTCTCTTAAACAGCTAGGTGACTGTCTCAGTGATATCTCTCGCTGGATGACAAACAATTGACTTAGGCACAATGCCAACAAAACAGATTTCATCATTATAGGTACATCCAGACAATGCAGCAAATTATTCGTTTCTTCCCTACGCCCATCCTTAATCATAGCATCACACACACTGTACGTAATCTTGATTTTAATTTCAGAAAACACATTTCTCTGACATGTCGCTGTTGCTTCTATCATGTTCGTGACCTTCGCTGTATACGTCGCTACATTTATCTTCAGTCGCCAAAACCATTGCTACAACAGTCATTACTAGGCTTGATTACTGCAATTCTCTTCTTTATAACATTGCAGATATAAGGATATTCGAAAACTTCGGTGTATTCAGAACTGCTTCGCTAGGGTTGTCACACGGTCTCCTCGGTTTTCCCATTCTGTCCCATCTCTGAAATCTCTTCACGGGCTCGCTCTTCAATCTCGCATCATTTTCAAACTCTGCACTATTGCCTATCAAACTCTTTCTGGGACTCGTACGTGTTTTTTTCAGTTGTTGTCCCTATTCTTTGGATTTCACTTCCTGAACATGTTAAGTCATCAAATAGCAGTTCCTTTCCGTTACCATTTGAAAACTCACCTTTTAATACTTGCTTATCTTTCCTAAGTTTCCACTGCAACTGATCATTTGTTGATAAACTTTGCATCGTACCTGGACTATCAGTTTGCCCGACGCCTGTACTAGGTGCGCCACTGAGCTCGATTCTTTTCGAGGATATTGGTGCAATGTAAGTTTTGCAGTTATTATTATTTTGGCATTGGTTGTAGTTGGAGTGTAGCAAACCAAATCCTAATGATGTGTATGATATGTAATGTACCTGACCCAGATACCACTATAATACCATCTAAACAAATATTTAATCAATAATAACCTTAATGAATCACCACAGTCTGCCTATAAAAGTGGTCACAGCACTGAAACAGCCTTGGTTCGAGTGAAAAATGATATTATGATGTCAATTGATCAAGGTAAGCCAGTAATACTTGTTCTTCTGGACCTGTCTGCTGCATTTGATACAGTTGACCATAATGTACTTTTCTCTAGGTTAAAAGACATGTTTGGTCTGTCAGGTAAAGTACTTGAATGGTTTAGATCCTATCTGGAACAACGCTCCCAGAGAGTGTCTGTTCATGGTATTTTATCTGACATTCAGTTTTTGTTATCTGGTGTACCACAGGGTTCAGTTCTTGGTCCTCTGGTTTTCACAATGTATATCCGTCCTCTTGGGATCATTGCGCAGCGATATGGGGTTAAATATCACTTGTATGCTGATGACAAACAGTTATATATATCACTGGATTCTGAAAATAAGTTAAATTTCTCCTCTTCCTGGAAGAATTTAGAACATTGTATTGCCGATATTCGGCTATGGATGACTCAAAATCTTCTAAAACTAAATGATAATAAAACAAATATGTTATATTTGGCATCACCACATTGTGTTAAATCCCTAAAGACACCAGCATTACAGATGGGTGCATCTTCGATTACCTCTAATGGGTTAGTAAAAAATCTAGGGGTTATTTTTGACCAATGTATTAACATGCATGAACATGTCACATCAGTATGCCGAGCTGCCTACTACCATCTTAAGAACATCCACTGTTTAAAGCATTCTTGACACAAGAATCACTTGTAACTGTAGTTTATGCCTTTGTTACATCTCGTATAGACTATTGTAACTCCCTGTTATACGGCATATCTGATTATAACATCAATCGCCTTCAGCGAATTCAGAATAGTGCAGCTCGCATTGTAACAAATACTAGAAAATATGATCATATCACCCCAATTCTTCAAAAACTACATTGGCTACCTGTTAGACAGCGTATCCATTTTAAGATTCTGTTAATAACTTATAAATCTATTAATGATATGTCGCCAGAATACCTGTGTGAACTGGTTTCCATTAGAAAGTCATCCCGAAAACTCAGGTCATCCAGTCAGATACTATTGCAGGTGCCAGTGTCCCAGCTCAAGTCATATGTGATTGTGCGTTAAGTGTCGCAGCCCCCACTTTGTGGAATAAGTTGACGGCAAATATTAGAAATGCGTCGTCTTTTGGAAATTTTAAGTCTCTTCTAAAAATACACCTCTTTAAGGTCGCTTTAACAGATAAATAATTATTATCTTTTAAATCATTACAGGGTTTTTACAGACATTATTTGGGGTATTATTATATTACATATTATTTGTACAGCGCCTTTGAATGGCTCCTGCTAGTAAGGGCGCTTTATTAAATATACATTATAATTATTATTATTATAACAGAAGGTGTGCGAAATGCAATGAATATGGGAAAAAAACATAAACTTGCTTCCACAAAATGTGGTAGTTCTAACATGTGGTGGGAATTTAGGAAACATTATTCCAGACACTGTTGATTAGGCGTGTAGCTGTCCAAACAAAATTGCTGAGTTATTTAAACAGAAATCTGAAAAATTGTACAATAGTGTACCAACCATCAAGAGCTGGACACAATTCGATATGATAGTGCATCAATATTAGGCGACTCTTTCAGCAATATTAATACATTTGTGGCAATTATATCTAAAGGTGTTCCCAAGTTCAAATCCGTGAAACGCAATGGTGGACATTGATTCGACCCATCTTATAAATAGGTCAGACAAGTTAATTCATATGAATCGCTGTCTATTTAATGCAATGATTGTGCACCATTATACTGCAAACGGATTGCTACATTCTACTATTATTTCAATTCCAAAGAATCAGCTCTCTGCCTTGTGTTCCATGGTAGATCTTTATGTTACTCATTGTGTAAACTGTTGTATATAATAATATCATATCTCTACTGAATTATTTATACACATCAAACTTACAGTTTGGTTTCAAGGCTTTTGATAAGGTACAATATGCTAAATTATTTAAATTGTTAATTGATCATAGAATGCCAGGTCTTATTGTTAGTTTGTTTCTGGGTAGCCGCCACACGAGAGAGCAGTTATGTGTCTCATGCGATTCATCTATATTCCAGTTTTTCAATGTGTCAAACGAAGTAAAACAATGTGGTGTCATATCGCCAATATTCTTTATAGTCTAAATTGATGAATTAATTGTATTGTTAAAGAAGAGTGCTATTTGTACAGACTTTTCTAAGCAATATAATATTGTTGCATAAAAGACTACGAGTATTAAATTTGGTGCTCCCGTTACACAAGACTGTGTAGCTTGATGATAATGCTATACAATGGATAGACCAAGTGAGACATATTGGCAATATTGTGCATAGCAACTTATCTGACTTACCTGATTGTATAAACAAATGTTCAAACTTCGATTGTTCTGTGAACAAATTATTTGGTACCTATACACGTTTGAACCAAGACACCATGTTTCAGCTTTTTGGAGCTATTGTTGTTCTTTCTATAGTTCACCATTCATAATTGAATTTTAAATCTGTGGAAAAAAGCGGTGCAATGACTGTTTAATTTACATTATCATACTCATACATGGTTATCAGGACCTTTGAGGGGCGCCTCCGTAGTCTAATTGGTAGCGCTTTACACTACAGATCACTACCACCTGAGTTGAATCTTGGCATGGGCACATCTAAAGGGTGTTTCATTTTTAACTTCGCTTCATTACCTTGGGAGGTTGCTCAGCCCATTTAGCCTACCATGTGCACAAAGGGGCCGTAAAACATCATCTGTAATAATAATAATAATAATATGTGATATTTATATAGCGCTCTATTCAGCTAGAAGTTGCTCTAAGGCACTTTACAAAATTATTATTTACAATATTATTATCCTTGACTCAGACCTGTTTCCACCCAGCACATATCTCAACTCCCAAGGTAGTATACAACGCATGCTACCATTATAGGCGCAGTGTTACTCAAACACATAGCATTCACGTCCTGTCAGGTACTCATTTTTTATGGATGAGTGAACTAGTCGCCACATGACAGCATTGCAGCCTATTGAAACCAGGACCATTTGGCTACGAGTCCTACACTCCAACTAACTGCGCTATCACGACTCGACAATCAGGACCTTTGCTTAAACAACCTCATATCCTGCCATTTACATGTTAAAAATTATTATAGGTAACAAAGTGAAAATTGTATTGTCGCCTCTTTCGACAAGATGGCATTATCATGTGCTACATCTATTGGCAGGAATATATCTTATTTACATCATAATTTTGATATTCATTTCACTGATTCATTATCACAATGTGTATTATAGAACTGATTTGCTCTGAACATGTGACTATTGTCCATCATGTTAAATCTTTATGCCTGTATGCAAGGTACATGGTTTTTATAATGGAATAATAAAATTTTCTTGACAAATCTTAATCTTTTTTTATATTAAGCTGCTGAATTTTGTGTTACGCTTTGTATTCCATTATCCTTTCGTGTTCTTGATTTATGTTGAATGTGCCATGAATGTGAAATAAAGATATTATAATGTGCCTTCAGATGTCTTCACTCAGCTGCTTCTATGTATGTAAATTGTCATTGGTTGGGTATACTTCACATTCTAAAAATGGGTGTCCAACCAAAAGTACTTCTTGACTGTATATAAGATTAATGCTAATAAACTCAAATCTATTCTCAGAAAAACCAAGCCTAAAATAAATTTATGCAAGTTACTGTAATGTTTCCCTGATAGAATGAGCATTTGTACCATGTCATGTAACATTAAGTGATCAGTATTGCTGTAAAATTAAATATATTGTTGTGTGCTTCATTTCTAAATAATAACGCCAACATTTCCTCTTATCTATACATTCGCTATTGCATTAAAGTCTAAAATAATAAATAACATTATTACCATGCACTGCATAACAAAAGAATTTCCCAGTATATATTGATCAATATCCTTTACCTTACATTACAAACTGTCTAAATTTTGACTTTATATGAAATCCTTGCATAATGTACACAATATGCCAATCAAATTGGCATTTAATAGTTCTACTATTATTATCATGTTCTAAATGTAGTCAGGATTATTCAATGCAAATAAATGATGTCATCTTCTTGGCAGGATCCAAACAAACAAAACACAAAAGACAAAAAAGAGCTTTCTAGCATTTTACTTCATTGCATAAATACATAACAAATATGCAACTATGATTAAATAAAACTTAATTTCTATCATTTACAAAATCAATACATTTATTTTTTTATCCAAAAAGACTACCTAGAATCCATCATTTACAGTATCTGTCTGATTTCATTTTCTCCCTCCTGTTTAAAAAAAAAACATAGAATCTTTTATAAATAAAATAATAATGACCTTTGTTAAAAGTAATGAGTTCAAATTACAAGACATATCTTTATTTCTAAAATATCAATTAATGGGGGCAGGTAAATTTTCCAAATAATGTTCCCACTAGTAACTTAATTATTGTTTAACTTAACACAACATTGAGACAGGATACTTACTATTATTCATGAAGTGTTCTAATTTGTAAGTAGAGATAAAATATTGTGGCTAAGACTATGTTTTAGTGCATAAACTGGTTTAATTTGTGATTTTTATGTTCAAATACAAAATTTAAATGGGATGTTCAAATCCTGTTATTAAAAACTTATGGAGAATATGATTAACTAACAGCTATTTTTTAAGGTTATGATTGCAAGTATCAAAAACATAATTTTAAAATTGCTGAGAGTCTTTTAGGTGATGATGTACATATGATATTATTTTAAGTTAAGTTATCTCAGCACAAGTCATACCAATCTAGGCTGAGTCTGAAAGGCAAGGCCTGTATGTTACAAGTGTTACAATATATCAACTTCACAAGACAAACAAGAACTATAAAGTTTTGTTGCATTTGTGCAAGATGTCATGAAATATTGTCAAACATCATGAATATTAACTTCTATCAGATAAAAGCATAATTAAAATAATAAGCCCTTTCACTTAGTCTGCATCTGTGAATTCTTCCAATATTTACAAACAATTTTTATCTGTTCATAACAGCCTTCATATTTGCAATTAATTGTAAAGCAAATTGTATTATTTCACTGCCTATTTTAGAATAATGTAGTAATATCAAAATTTACAAATGAATTGCTTTTATTAGAATGTAGATGAATTTGGTCTTCAGTGTGACCCATATCTGCTTTACTCACAGCCCACACTTTGTCTTTCTACTCTTACACACACCACACTTCTATAACATCCAATGTAAACAGAACCATTGTTCACTCTATCAAACAACTATAATGGGATAGCATGGTGAAAAGAGTTCAAGAGAGTGACACAACCTTACAGCTAGGTTGTAGCCATTCTCAAACTGGGAAGTAAGTTTTTTTATATAATTTAATAGGAAGAACAGTTCACTAATATATTCTATGCACTTAGAGAAAGGGGATATAATACTAATATAATTAATTTAGTAGAAATGAATGAAAATATTTCACAATAGACGTAAGTCTAAAATCAGTGTACCTGTATGTATTTCCAGTTATTACATATCTTTAGTCAGAATTCTTTTTAAATTGTTATTTACTTTTAATTATCAGTCCGGAGTGGAAACAGGTATCATTTTATGACAGCAAGATAATTAAAGGTTTTTTAATAAATATTTGGAACCTTGCAAAATGAATAAATCCTTTATCAGGCCCAAAGGCATGGCTTTAAATGTTTTCAAATGATTGACCAACCCTTTACTTATTGATCATGTTTTAATACTTCAATTTGGAAATGGTACAAACCAGTTATCAGAATATCAATGTCAACAAATGGATGTTACATAAGAGTTCCCACAAGCCAAAATGTCATTGTCCAGCATCTCAAATTTTCTGGATGAAGCACATCATGTACAACTGTTTCCCGAAGGACCCTTAAATGTTTGTAAATGGCAGATTAACAATGAGATCATCCTTTCCATTTGCATACCTTACATAAAAGTATCATTTATGGCATTAACTATTGAATATATTTGGTTTGGTATCATATGATGATTGATTTTTGTTTATGTTTGTATAACAAATACTTATTAAATCAAACCTGTCCAGCAGTGACTCATGAAGTTTTCCTTCCTCTCTAGCTTTACGAAGAGTACTTCTGTCTTCTTCACTTATTTTTATTCGTCGATCCTGAAAACTCTGGAACTTCTTTCTGAAGTGATTCATGGAAGATATTTAGTGCATGGCATGTGTTGGTTGTCTGGGCTTTAACTGACATCAAAAGGTTTTCACACAGAGAATAACCACTACAACAATTACTTAAATTCTGAGTTTTAAATAAGTACTAACACATAATTTAGTTCAGTTGTTTTTAAGCTGCCTTGTTCCTCATCAGGAATGTTGCCCTTTTGTTTCTTCTCCTTTCTGGCACATGATCTTATCTGTAAATAAAAAACAATTCCTCTAACTAGCACCAAATATCTTGATCATTCTTTTATTATTCAAATATAATTTTCTATTTACTCCTCAAATATTTGGGAAAGACTTTAGAAATCATCCGACAGAATGTCATATTTTAATGCTCAAATCATGGCACAATTATTTTTTTTAAACTACAGGGCATATTTTGAGATAGCAAAACTACCAAGGTTAGCAGACAGGAGTGTAAGACAGGAATTTGAAGGACCTCAGAGTAATACCAAGATACTTAGGCTAAAACACAGCCCCTAGGTAGCAGCCTTATTTTCAATCTAAATGTAATTATTTCCTAGATTTATTAACAATCTGATGTCTATTTCAGATCATGTATCTAATTCTTATCAGCTACTGATCCATGCTTTCATAATATTAACAGGTTTAATGGCTAAATTTGTTTTCATTGATGTCAACTCATTCTTTCAGAAATCTGACGACAGGACGGAGGTACAACAAGTGGCAATAATGTTATTGGTACATCTGACTTATGGAATATGAAGTCAGAGTTTGTCAGGTAACTATATTGTCATAATGATTTCTTTATTTACAATTATTATTCAAGACATGATGATGATGACTGACATTTTACGGCCACTTTTGTGCATGTGCTAAATGGGCCGAGCAATCTCCAAAGGTAATGAAGCGAAGTCAAAGATGAAACTTATCATTGAAACCAATGAAAGCATATTCTGTGACAAAGCAAAATTATGTTCCATCCAAATCAGTAGAAAATGCAATGAAAATATTATTTGTTGGTTATCTGATATTTAGACTGGTGTCATAGTAAACTATGTTGTAACAATTGATTCTCTAATGATAAGCATCAGACACATCAAGCTCGATTTGTTTGATGCTGATCATAAAAGAATCGATTGTTACAACATCAAATCATTACAAAAACAATTAATCATTACAAAAGATAATTAGCATTTTTTGGTAACTTTAACTGGCATACCTTAATGACTTCATCTTCCTCCACTGTTTTACTGGTGCATATAACCTTTCCACTTGGATCAGCCGACAAAAAACAGTTGTTACAACCCATCAGTGCGAGTTTTCCCTTAAATAAAATTTTATTTAAAAATCAAGACCTGATACTGTCCAGCAAACAAATAAATCCTATATCATGATTGTTTTCTGATTGGCCAACATACATCTTGAAAAACAGGCTCCCACTGCTCTCTACTGCCAATAGCGTCTGACCGACCAGCTACAATGCCATCCGACTTCACACTAAGGTACTTATCAAAGCCAGATTTCATTGCTATTTTGCTGTCATTTACTCTCACTGCAATTAGAATCTCCTCTGGACTAGGACCTTCTCCTGAAACACACAATTCAGAACCATAACTTTCTGTTTTCACCATTGCAGCAATCATAAATAAATCAGTATTTCAGCTATAAAGCTACAAAAGACACGGGACTAATGTTAAACTAAATAAGAGAAGATCGCATTACCAAAAGTGCATTCCCATACCAATATCGTGAGACGGTCCTGTCACAAATAAGCCATTATCTTGTGCCAACATGTATACCATCGGTTTCAGTTCTACTGCTATGCTTCCTGTAATGTCATCAAACTGTTCAACTGACCACCAATCGCCTAGGGTGAGAGAGAGCTGCACTGTTGTAACAAAACAGTTATTATCCTGAAAGCTGTCTAACATTATAACCATGAATATAATAAAACTAAATTATTTGATTACTGTAGTTTGGTATGAACTGCCAATAACATTTCAATTTAAGCAAACGGCTCATATTAATAAATAATTTTCTATAGGCAAATGCAAGAGTTAGCAGAAACGTCAATTAATGATGCTTTTGATCTGTACAGTTATCCATAAATAAGTAATACTGTTAATTGAAAATATTGTTAGGTGAAAGAATCATTTCACTAAATAGTGTAACAATTTGAAAATGATAATATATTTTTAAAAGGATCAGATTTACCATGTCTAAGGGTGTCGTCATCACATTTCTCATCAACAGTTTCTCTTTCCCGTTTCCTATGTTTCTTATGTTTTTTGTGGCTAATGATAATAATAGTAAACATAATAGTAAATAGTAGTGAATTAATGTTACGCCAGTTTTAGATGTGATAACAATATTATAAATGATGATTGTGAAGCAGAAATATATGGGAATTATATACCGGTATGTACATTGCTACTTCAAGGTCAGAAACAAGATAAATTTCTATTAATTGTCATATAATTGTCTATGAGATATATATAGTATATATATATATACTGTAATGATTCAATGATATGAACTCATACATTACTGGTCTATTCCATCTTTACCACAGTTACCAATGAGACATAGCAAGCTAACCAGCTGCATAACTGGATATAAGAGTGAAATAGATCAACAAATATAATACATGCAATTTACACCTTTTATACAAACATTATTAAACATAAGTAAATATGTTCAAAACATATGTAAATATTAGTTTTGTCAAGAACTGTGTGCGTAATATGACAATTACAAAGTAAGAAAATAATCCCCAACAAAACACTGTACAAATTCAGCTTAATGTTTTCCCTGCAAACCATAATTACTTATATTAATTTGGAAGTGGTATTTACTATTTCATGTGAACAGGGACCATATGACTACATTACTTATAATTGTTATAATATTTGTAACATGACTAGAAAGATGAAATATCTGAGCACTATCACACACTGAAAACTCTCCAAGGCAAAATTAGTGGCAAATTAGTCTAACCATACTTAAGGGGTAAATGGGCTCAGCTATAAGTAGCAAAAAGGGTATCTTAGAACTAATCTGCAGAGTGGTACTGTACACATTTCCAAATTGCAATTTCTTAAAAAGAGACAAACATATCAAGACATAACCAGGAATTAACTATTTAATGGGTCAAAAACACTGAAATCTAACATATTGGAAAAGAAAAGGATTTATTCTAGAACTATTATAAATGCTATAATATTTGAGTAGTTTGAAAATATTTACCCTGATTGAACACTGGCCCATCTTTGCTTTGGGCTTTTAACACCTTGGTTATTCTGAAGTATTTCTGTCCTATTAGTATTATATTCTTTTATTTTAGTCAGTTCATGAGTTGAAAACATTCAAAGCCAAAACCATTGGTCCAGAAAAAAATATCATGGAATTAGAATGATTGTAAATGCCTTATTGTTCACATAGCATGATGATGAACTTCACAAGTTCCATCATATACTAAAAAAAGCAAACTTTAAATATGTAGCCTTTAATTTTGATGCCAGGACCAGGGTACGTAGATCTAGGACTCAGCCCTCATCGATCTCTTCCCACCTATTTGGTTGTTAAAGTGGTATTCCAATGTTTTGTTATGTATAATTAAATGGTCTGCCTAATTAAATATATGTGTGCTTGTGTGCAAAAATTAAATGTTACTTTAATGTCTATGTGCTTTTAAGCTTTCTAATTATCATGTCTATGTCGGTTCTAGTTGCTCTAACAGTGTTTCATTGAGTAGACTGTGGTTGCTGGGTGTGTTTGAGTTGTGCGTGTAAACAACGTTGGCGCAGGAAGTCATAGTCATTTCAATGAACAAAATAAAACATTGGAATATATGTGTGGAACAGTCAGGCCGTAGTCAATCTGCAGAAGATCTTCAGCTTCTGGGCAGAATAAGAGAATGGCGACAGCTCTACCCACCAGCTCCTCCAGGCACGTGCCAGCCTATATGGACCATGAGTGTAGGCCTACATGGGTGGCCTGTTACTCAGTACTATTATTCAAGATAAACCATTTGATATTTATATCATTCCAACAGACTACACTGTAGGCCTCATGAATATATAGATATAATTATAGATATATAATTATATGTATAATTATATAAAAAATATATCTATAGTAATCAACATGGGCCGAGATCAGCGACATACAAACACGCATCTACAATAAACACTTTAATAAAATATGGGCCGAAATCAACATATATTTATGATACCCATCTCGATCTCAGCCCATGGCTATTGACATTGACATTATGATTATCATTATGGTGTGAGCAACTATTTTAATGTTAATCACTTGGAATACCTAAGCCCAGATCAACGTGGGCTGAGGTCGACATGGGCTGAGGTCGACTAGGGCCAAGATCGACAGACCCAAGATCTAGATGTCTGGAGGATGCCTGGACAACTCGGCCCAAGTAAAAACTCGACCCGAGCTATCTTGGACAGCTCAGCTCGCGGGGCCAAGTTGTCCAAGACAACTCGGCCTTGGAAAAAGATATGTAAATTAGTTAATAAATATTTATATATATTAACAGCTTGGTGGTCGTTTACTTGCAGTGCAAGACTGATATGGAATAAGTGCATGCCATGTAGCTTGGTGGTTGTTTACTTGCAGTGCAAGACTGATTTGGAATAACTTCACAATAAGTGCATGCCATGTAGCTTAGTGGTTGTTTGCTTGCAGTGTAAGACTGATATGGAATAAGTGCATGTAGCTGTGTGAAATGTAGCACTATATTTTATTGAATATGCTTTTGACAAATGTCACTAACAATTAACTATCAATCAATTTATTTTATACCGTTAAAACAACATGACAGGATAATCATGACATGGCACATACACCTTCCCGCATGAACTGAATATTTTAGAAGTAGACATTTGTCAGAATACACACACACATATACTAATAAAATAGTCTTATATTTGTCCGAAAATTAGTATTGCAGCACTGTATTATACATTGAATATGCTTTTGAGAAATGCCACCAACAATTAATTGATATTTACTCTTTTAATCGTGCCACTGATTGGCCTGCATTTGATGCTAACTCCACCCAACTGATTCGATGTTGCGCATTAGACTAGATGTCTACAGTCATTACTACAACTTACAAGTACAACACACCGCTGTTGTATCATTTATCATTGGGCCGAGCTGTCTCGTCAGCGGGCCGAGCTGTCTCATAACGGGTCCGAGTTGTCTGGGCCGAGTTGTCACTTGGGCCGAGCTGTCTAGGATTCGTCTAGAGTAGAGGTCTAGATCTTCTAATCTAGATCTATTCTATACTAACTCTTCGAAACTGGGATGAGCGATAATATAGTTCTTATCAACATAATGCTCACCTTTTATCTTTCTTCCCTTTAAGCTTCAATTTTCCTCCCTTTACGAAAGAGTATGAATCAGTCATAATCGGCTTAACTGATCTCAAGAATAAATCAGTAACGTGTCAGTGTATTCAAAGGTAAAATAGCAATAAACAGACGAAAAGCAACAATGAAAACTGTATAATTAAGGAATTCCTTACATACCTATTTGTTTTTTATTATTTATACAATAACACGTGTTGATTACCTGTTAGGTGGACGGCACTTATTATTAATATGATACAGTAATATCTGATTGTAATACAATAAATAAAGTTTCAATTTTTGTTAGTTTATCGTGTGTAGTATGGAATATTTCATATATGATACTATAGCAATTTGTTATCCATGTCGCACTTGTACTATCATAACTATGAGTGTATCAAGACTTGGTAACTGGTTGGCTTTCCTTGATGGCTTGAATGGTATAATATTGTGAAATCTAACACCAGTCGTATGTGTGTGTGTGTGTTACTTTGTTATTAAGTAATAATATCCGAGATAAATAAATTATGCATTGACCCTGAGCATTCGCCCTAGCCTACCAAGTTGGTATAAAATCCTATTGAGCTATTCCCCTTTTATTGCCTTTATTGTTATTCGCCCTTACTGCCTTAGGCTTAGTTATGGATGGGCCTTAATAAAAGGCACTATTCGCCCATGACTATGTTGTCTTATATAATAATTATATATATTTGTCTGTCTAAAATGGCATGTGGCCTGGTCAGTTCACATAGTTAATGTTGCATTACAACAACATTTACAAATAATGACTGAGGGCTGGCACCGACGATTGAACCAAAAAAATCTACAGACACAACTTGCCATTCTACCACCTAGTTAACTTGCTCCACTAGGACGCCAGCTTAGTGGATGTGCAAGCACAGTTGATTGCCGATGAAAAATTGAAGCGGATAAAATGCTTAGAATATCAAAATCAGCACTGTGGGAAGATTATGTTGTGAAATAATTGGATGGAAAGGAGTTTCTCTGTGATGTCAGCAAGATTTACAAACCATGCACACAAATTTAAACTTTGCTGTATACGAGTACAGGGTTGGGTTTCTTCCCGGAAGAAAGGTATTTCTTCCCTTAGCATGTGAAGAAACTCCCAAGAGATACAGTAACCTATCAGTGCATACTGATATGATATTCATCACTTCCACTCCACTGCAGACATGGGGTCAATTCAATTTTGGAATTGATGGTCGAGTCCGAAATTGGAATTGATTTTTATTTTTGAGAAATTTGGAATTGAAGTTTCCCACAAAAAATTAAATCCACAAATTAATTTACCACGTTAACACTTACATGTGGTGTTACCAATATACTGATATATATATATATATATATATACTCTGACTACTATAGCCTGTCCCGAGACCTAACTGTTTTAATAACTCTGAGATCCTGTGTGAACTTACCATTTGTAAGTAGTTTAGTACCCAGCAGGGTTGTGAAAGTAAACACAGGATCTCACCCCTGCTGGTCGGAACTAAGCAAATACATTCGTTTTAAGGCTCCTACTGCACAGTGGAATATAAACACATCTTTGATGATTACAAAATACACTTTTACATGGGGATGCACCCAAGATTATGATCCGCCACTTGATGTCATCAAATAGCTCTTAGCTAAAATCGCCTTGTGGTTAGGCTTTTGCAATTGTTTACCACGTTAACACTTACATGTGTTGTTATCAATATATTGGAACCAAATTGATCCAGAACTTTGGTTCCTTATATATATATATATATATATCAGATACGTACACTAACTGTGGCACCCCATGTGAGCATTTATCCAATTAAAATGGTCTGGATACCATGGGCACCACCCACAACACTGACACCATCACATAGCATACCTGTAATTTATATAGATATACTGCTAATTAGGACTGCCAAAAAAAAATTTTAATCCACAAATTAATTTACCATTTAATTTTTTTATTCAGAAATATTTCTTCCATAACAATCCTACTTAGAATATAAACTACTCTGGAGTAGGTATTCAGAGTAGGTACACAGAGTACCTACTCATGGTAAAATGTATTATGCAAAAAGAGAGTCGGTAAAAATCTAGTTATTGCCACTGTTGAACCAGAGGTTGGCCAGCTATGGCTAGCCTCTGTCACCTGTGCTGCATGTCGCCAGCAGTGGCCCACCTTAGGCTGGCTATCAGAATAAAACCGCATGACGCAATATTATCCGTATTGTGCGCCTTAACAGTCTCCCCATCACTAATATATTTTGTGTGAACAGTTCCTAGGCAGTGCTAACTCCTATGTAGAGGGATCACTGTTGTTTCTAGTATGTGTTTTGCCGATATTTAAAATTAAAAGAAACCTGGGCACCACATGGCGCAGAATAAAATCCCATGACGCAATATTGTAAGTGTTCTATGCATTAACAATTTCCCCATCACATTAGCTTTAATAATATCATATCAGCAGAAAATGGGTCATGATGAAGGCCAAATATTTGCCATCCGATAGTTTCCTGATCTGAAATGACAAAATCTACTGCTTTAGTATTTCAAATGTCATATTTATAAATATTTTCTGAATATAAGAACCATGCTTGAAGGATAGGAGAGATTTTGGTGGGCTGGTGATCTTGGCTGGTAAACGTCTACTTTGCATTATGAAGGTGATGTGACTCAAATAGTCTCTCCTGATTGGCCAGTTATCTTTGTTTACAGTAAATAAAAGCACATAGTCTTGTTTATGTGGTGGATTTCTCTGTCCCTCTCCTGTATATTTGTTTGATCACTGTTTTATTTTTTTGCATTTTATGTTAATATTATCATATAAATATGGATTTCATATATCATATTAACCGTATTCATACTTAACTGAAGGAATTATATGCAGTGTTTGGTTACTTAATAATTGTGTTTCTTCCTTGATCCTCTGTCCACCCACTGCTTAGTGTGAGAGGTAGAGTTCTCCTCTACGTATAGCATTAAAACCATGTTGAGGAACTCCCTTGGCCAGGAAAATCTATGTGATTTGATGCTTATTGCATATGATGGCCAACTACTCAAAGAATTTCTTCCATGCCTATTGATAAGTGGTTCATATCTGGTAATGGTGGTCTTTACCTGAACGGACACAAGAAAAAAATTCCTCAGTGTGTTGATGAAAATTAAAACATCAAAATGTTCTGTGGCTGACTTTGACTATGAGTTAGCTGTAAATATGTGGAAGGAGAAGAAAGCCCGTAGAATATATAAAAGCGAGTCATCAGTAACATTTTGAAGCATTTCTGTAGTCTTGTTTTTTCATGTTACAGATATAAGTGATATGCATACATTTAATTATGCTTACGCTTTAAAACTATGTGTATAAATACTTCATATAGGATGCAAATGTCATCATTTTCAGTTCAAACATTCCTGAGGGTATGCGTTTGTAACCTGAACAGTTTTCATGCCAAGTGCTTATGTTACATTAACATCCCCCACATAGGCTAGATCCTAGAAGCAACACTGATATTAATAAAGATAATGAAACAGAATGGGCTCATCCATGATTTTGTTTCAGTCCACTAAGCAAAGTTTACTTAGGATCTGAATTGAAAGTAAGCCAAATTCAATTATAACCACAGATCCAAACTTACTATGTCTTAGTGAATAACTATATGTTGACAGAATGAACCATGTTCTGTTATAGATATGTGTTTGCATCTGATTTATTTAATGATGTGCGAAATCCTAACCTTTTAAGAGAAGAAATATGTGAGAGCGGGAGGAACTCCATTGAGAAAATTATCATGTGATTAATGAATCTTGACTACTTGAGAACCTCATCCTTTCACCATGGTTTTTGAGACTATCCAGATATTGGAAGACTTCACTTCGTTAACTTAGTAGATTTGGAACGTTCTTAGCTTACATTGGTAGCTATTCATTCTTCATGAAAGAACAGGTGACTATATATATATATATATATATATATATATATATATATATACCTGTGGTACAGACAATGATGAAGATAAGGAATATGTATGAAACTGGGTAATCACCTAGCAGAAACTGATTTTTATGAGATTGAGTTAGTATTTTGGTCTAAAGTGTAGTTATTTAGGATACAGTCTAACCTCGCTTTTATGCCAACTTTGGGACCTGGCTGAAAGTTGGCATTGTGGTGAGGTGGCATTAGAGTGTGGGAGGCAAATTAGGCAGAGAGACTTGGGTGGTGGATGAATGGGTACAGCACATAATTGTGTATAATATGTAGCATATTGTAGGGATAATAAAAGACCATATATAGTAAGTAATAACGATTTATTTATTTAACCACCTAATAATTTACATACAGGCATAAAATGATTTTATTGTAGCTTATTTGGCATTAATACATCTATTGATCAGGTGGTTAATTACACACCCATGGCTTTTTATCCTTTGTTAACCCCAACTATCACTTTATTTAATCTATCACCAACTGACTTAAAAACATTGGCATCTCTGATTGATATATTGTGACACGATTTTCACAGATTACCGGAAACATTTCATGTTCAGTGTGTGGCGGTAATAGCAGGGTTATCTATATGACCATATATGGTATACATATTGCCTAAGCATTGGCGGTGGCTGAATAACGGGGGGGCGAATAAACAGGAGCATTACCATGGCATGAAATCGGGTCCTTATCAAAGGCTGGCAGTTAGGTGCTGTTGGTGGCTATTGGCAGATGGCGGGGTTAGATTGTGTACGAGTCGATCTCATATATTAGATGGGAAAGTATATCAGTCAATAATGCAGGAAACCACCTAACTTGAATATTATAAGATAGCAGAATTTAAAAGATTTTATTTTCAAAAAAATGGGATTTTCTTTTTGACCTGGCATGTTGAAATAATCAAGAATGTAGAACTAGTGGCCAAACACAATCAAGGATATTTATGTACAAAACTAATTATGAAGACAGCTAATCAAGCTGAAATTGTTAATTATTGCTGTAGAGTAGATCTAACTGAAACATTAAAAAAGTTTTACTTATTATAGCTCACCAGACCCGAAGGCTTTTTTTTGGCTGACTTGTGTATAAGACAACTATGGAAAAAATTACATATATGTTTAAAGTGTATAAATGGTATGATTGTTAATTTATGTAATACATTTTTTAAATAGAATTGAATTTAGCCTAGATCTCAGATTTAGCCCTCATAAATGTAATGAGAAAAAAGAACTGTAACTAAACAGATTTCATCCAGAAGCTCCAACCCTGGTTAACATGGCATGAAGTTCCTCATTCAGATACACACACACATGATTACATAATCATAATTTATTTTTACAATTTCTATAATGAAAATTTGTAATTGTTTGCTAAACTGTGCATTTCAAGGTATCTATGTTTTTTTTATTTGTAGTTGGCGAACTATAGGGAAAAAACCCAAGATGGACGATATATATTTATTTGGTTTTAAACAAGCCGACAAACTTTATTTAACAACTGCAAGTGCTGTTATACTCTTTGTGGAGGAATACCTGAAAACGAAATCCTTCAACCTGCACTTTGTGTGGAAGAGTAATGATCCAGCCACGTATCCATTAGTTCTTCAATCGAGTTCATTCAGTACCACCAGTATTTTAGCCATAAAGGATTGTCCAGACATTATACAGGACTGTACTTTACCTGCTGTGAAGTGCTGCTATAGAAGCAAAGTATTGTCCGGATTATGTGCTGTATTAAGATATATTCTAAAAACAACTGCTCAACAGGAAAACATTCCTGACTTGCTTGAATTATTGGTATGTTGTATAGTGTTTTCTTGAGCTGTGAAAAAGATGTTTAATCACACCCATTGTTCTTCAAATACACCAAAGTGTATGTGTAAATAATATTTGTGCATTTTATATCAATTCTTACTAAAAACTGGCCAGGTTAGTCTTATAAATAGTTAGTTTTTTTGCCAAAGAATTAGTTATTTTATTTCACTCTATGGAAATCAATGTTCCTGGTGTGTTTGAGCTGTCTGAGGCATTTTGTTTATGCTTCAGGGTCATAAACAGATCTGTCTGAAGGCTTGTGCTGAAGTGTCTCTCTGGACAAAGTTTTGTGAAGTGGACATGCCAAATGCTGTTGACCAGCTGCTTATTAAATCCAGGTAACTTCTGCTTCGATTAGTTATTTATTAATCATCTGCAAGGTTTCTACCTAACACCCATCAGAGTTTTGTATAAATCTTGTATTGATTTTTGACCTGATACACGCACATTCTTCTCATGTCAGTAACTTTCCTTGCGTAGTCAGTGCCAGTCTATTTCATCTGTTGCCATGAGTTTATGTTAGTCAGTGTAAATAATATCATAAAGTTCTAAAACAGATTCCACTTTATCACCAGGAGTCTTCTTCAGTCAGTTTTATTTGCATCCATTTCATGTGGTAATAGAAAAGGATCTGTTCACTTGAATATTTAAAGTAAAATACGGAGTGAGGCCTTATAAGACTTTCTCGATCATGTTATTGTAATCAGCTGTGATTAAAAGATTAAGATGCAAAAGAAAACCGTAACTTGTGTTTAGCATCTATTGAATAATTCGATTCATAAGCGAACCTATTCATCGTAGAAAATGTTCAGTTCGCTAAGTTAATTTAATGAGTGTTACATATGAGCCCGAGTGTTATTAATACTGTATAGCCTATCAAACAATTCTGGAGAACCTTCATAGCCATTTTCCATGCTTTCTGTAGCATCCAAGCCCAGAGAACTCCATTCATCAAGTTTTCACTTGTCTGTTCCCAGGGTTAAAACTCATACTGGGACTCTTGCTTTTTCAGTTGCTGTCCCTACTCTCTGGAATTCACTCTCTGAACACGTTAAGTCATCAAATAGCCTAGTTTCTTTCCATCACCACTTAAAAACATATATATATATATATATATATATATATATATATAAGTATTTGGTTTAGTCTTTGTGGTGGGTATACATGTGGGACACATGGCCAGTAGCACAGAGGTGACTGTAGGGAAATTAGATGAAGTATCCCATGAACACAGGCATTACTTATATTCGAACCTTGACTTGGAGGTCTACAGTATACTATAGTGTTAAATGGGCCGAGTGACCTCCAAAGGTAATGAGGTGAAGTCAAAGACGAAACAACCTTCAGATATAAGTAACATAGAAGAACAGAGTCAGTGCTCAGTATTATATAATAGCTTATAAATGTCTCACATGGTCAACCAAATGTATAAACCAGAATTTTGTTCAGATGAGATTTTGTCTTGTTTCTACACGTATATTTCTATTTGATTCAATCATATATGATTTAACAGTACTATCTATTGTCCAGTTAGCTGATCAAAATCATGGATACTGTTATGGTGTTTTTTTTTTTATATTACTGGGTAGTTGCTTTTCAAGCGTAATGATTTTATATCTTTTTTTCTCACCCCAGTGAAAAATCTCCAGAAATTATAATTCCAGTCGAATTAGTAAAGCTAGAAAGACAGTTCCAGGAGCCTGTTGTTATAGCCAACAGAAGTAAACACCTTCAGATGGCTCTGAGGTTACATGTTACAGAGACTAAGACAACTGGTCAACATTCAGCTAACTCCTTTGTTGCACTGAAGCACAACTTTGTTGAAGGACCTAATATCACCCTCGCAGATCTTGCTTTGTTGCCATGCATTAGCATCATTCTGGTAACTTCATAGTAAAATTTGTATAGTTCTCACATTATGTTATTTCTATGATGTAATTATACTTATACAGGTATAGACTAAGTTTAAAATATATATTTAATTTACATAAATTAATGTATTAGTCTTAATTTTATCAATATTTTTCTCGTAGGATAACTGGAAAGAGCACATAACTCTGGTCCATGAACGTCTACCACTTACGTTACAGTGGGTTGAACGGTTGTTTAGTATCAATAGGATAGATGTTGCATTTACCTCACTTCATCTGCCCAAACTGCTGTTTCCAGTCGGAAGTGGAGAGTTACCTCAAATGCATGAAATGATTTTGCCAAACATGCATGATGAATCACTTGCTGTTAGGTAAACTTTACAAAGGAAAGATGGTGCCTCCAATTTTAAGTGTGGTTTTCAGTGATTGGAATTACTGTGTTTGTGTCTAAAGCAAAGATAAACCTTGATTTTGTGGCTTGTGTAGTTAAAATACTACTATAATAGTGCATAACAATTACTGATTATAGTTCAAAGGGAATCATATTTAATTTGTAGTAAGCCACCAATAATTAAGTGTTCAACCAAACTATTGTAAGCCAGATTCTCTATGATGCATATGTTTATCTAGATAAATATGCTGCTAGATCTTATCAGTAAAACAAAGAAAATTAATCTTTGTATGTTTCTATGTATATTGCACGAAATTCACTTCAGCAATTTCACCAATTTATGAGCTCAGTTAAGTATAATTGTTAGTGAAATTGCTGCATTTGCCAAAACATGAATTATGGTTCAGTGGACTTTGATATGAAACAGTTTAGTTTGAAGGTGACCATTATGTTGTCATTGATAGCTAATAACTAATATAATTTCAAGAATAAGTAATAGAACCAATAATGTTCATCGTTTTCCAACTGTTCGGCTTATTTTATTTATTTTTTTGAAACAGGCAATCCAAGATGAAGAAATTCAAGGCCAATTCGGCAGATTTGCAAAATACTCTACAGAAAATATCAGTGAGTTTATTTTATACATAACTCAAATATAGCCTACTGAGCTATTGAAGCTCGTGAAATAAATTTGCCTTCTGAGCAATGATCTGGTCTTTTGAACACAGTTCCAATCTGGAACATAGGCCACCTTATGATGTGCAGCCAGGATCCTATGAACTATATGCACTCAAGATAATATGTTTAACCAAACAATTGGTTTCACGTCATTAAAGATAGTTACATTAATTTGGTAGTAATAAAATTCGGCATTAATACAGTTGATGAACTTAATAAGTAGGTATGTTGGACTTTCCATACAATTTCTTTTGAATTAAGGATATCAGATCTAAGTTGCAAGCTCAGACATTGCAGAGAAAATACTATGGAAAATATTAGTTTTTTAAATTTATTTCATTGTAATATTGTTTGGTATTCATGACTAGTCTTACAGCACAATTATGGATGCACAGAATGTTCTGGTATACAATGTGAAGTGAATTGTGCAGACTTGAGTTATATTTGGCTTTTACCAGATGCATGTATATGCCATTCAAACCCAGCATGGGCTAGTCTAAAGGGTGTTTCATCTTTAACTTCACCTCAATACCGTCAGGGGGTTCCTCAGCTCATTTAGCCTGCGGGTGCACAGAAGTGGCCATAAAACATTATTTACATTTAGAGTTTACCAGAGTTATAGCAATTACATATAGCCAGTCACTGGTTTGATTAACAGAAACCCGAAGTTTTGTTAACATGCTTTGTAAAAAAAAACACATCCGCACCATAGATATACTTTATACAGTAGCTAATAATAAAATATAACCTGTGGAGTGCATCACCAGTCTACAGTAAATTAATTATTAAAACATTTATTTGCAAAATGTACCTGATTTAAATATTTGTTCACACACACAGAGAGAGAGAAAAAAGAGAGTATTTGAAATTGAGTTACCCAATAAGATCAGACCCAGTAGCCAGAATTGTTAACAGTGACTAATAGTTGGTGATTAAGAATGTTTGCTACCACATACGCAATAATGAATATTCCTTCATGAACAACTGTATTATATAATGTGTAAAAAATTCCCAATTAAATTGGAACATTTGTGGTTTTAAACAGTTAATTAGCTTAGAGACACTGGTTGATGTTGTCAAATAGTATTTTAAAAGTATAATAATATGCAAATTATTTAAAAAAATATATGTATTACGATATATTTAATGTATAAAGATGTTAATGAGGTACTTTAAGGTAGTTAGGTAATCATTTCAATCATTTATTAGGTTTTACAGATTGGTGATTTTGGACATCAGCTTTCATATGATATTCAACTCAGTTGGCAAAACTTTCCAGAAGCAGTTCATCCCAAAGATGGTGTGTAGGTATACATGTATGCATCTAGGAAACTTTAGGTTGTCATGTATTAATGGGTCTAACTACGGGTCTTTTTTTATAATATCAAATTTAATTTTTACTCAAGAGTATTATATCATATTACACCTATTTCATCAATTATGTACTCACAATTAAGGCTATGGGTCTCATTTGATGATATCAAAACCTACATGTAGAGTTCACCTGGTTGAATTTGGTCAATCAATACTTTTTTGCATCACCTTTCTTCATAAAATGAAGAGACTGAGAATTTGTTCAATTGTTCATTTATTATGTAAGGTTTATCAGTGATTAAGTACTGTTAACAATTTGTCAGTTAGTTTGTAAACACAAGTGCCTTCTTATAATAAAAACTGGTCTGATATGTCCTCTCAAATGTCTGCTTTGAAATAACAAAGAGGCTTATTCTAGCTGATGTTATCTTTGTTTTTAATATATTTTGCTTACTGATTATGATAACAGCAATTTTGTCAACATTTAAATTATTGTTCCCATTTATGTATAAACATATAACTGTATAAAAAAAATAAAGAATTAAATGTCAGAAGCCTAGTTGGCTAAATCATCTTCAAAGATAAGTACAATTAAATAGGTTAATGATAGTAGCTTTAATTAATTGATTTAACATTTATTTTATAACACAGGAGATTTACCTAGAGAGCGACTAGAAAGAAAGTGCCAGCAGTTGGAGAATTTAGCCACGGCTGTCAAGATTATAGCGGAACCTGGTGATACAATTGTAGATTTTTGCGCTGGAGGTGTAAGAATGATTACTGTAATTTTATTATTTTCATGTAATGTTCTTTATTATAATTTTTTAATTATAATATATATATATATATATATATATATATATATATATATATATAATTAAGCAATTTAGAAGCCTTTGAATAAATGCTGGAAAGAAAGAAAAATAAAAAAAAGAAAACAGAAAGAAAATTATTTTTAGATTTTATTCCATTAGAAAAACACCAATAAATCATATAAAAGTATGTAAAATTTCTTATTTGGTCATAAATTACAACCATTGATAACAACATATAAAATATCACATTTACACCTCAATTTCATTTACTCGTATTTATGTTCTTTCCTAAACCGTACAAAAAAGAATGTTTTCTGATCTGAAGTATAAGCATAACTAAATTTTGTTTCATCTGAAGTTGTCTGTGGTAGTCGTTTAAAAAAGATAGCATTTTAGTCAAAATATATATGAAAACTGATAAGTTTTAATGTCATTAGCACATAAACCTCAGTTGGTCAAAAAGCTATGAAAATGGTTACTATACCGTGATGTTAACTTTTAGAAACTAATTTTTGTTGTTGTATAATTAATGCTACATCAGAAGTAGATATGACAAAAGCAGTGTTCAATTTTATTTTATTTACATAATTTAATGTAACACTGCATCCTTTTTCAGGGTCATTTAGGTATTCTGATAGCATATCTCCTTCCTAACTGCAAGGCAAGTGTACACAGCTCGAGTTATTACCAATGTTTTGTTGATGTTGCTATGATTTTTATTTAGATTTGTGCATATAATTCTGTTGTACAGCAGTCACAAAACATTTACTGAGTCTTTATATTACATTTAGAAAACAATAATGGAATGAACATAAACTAAGAATTCTATTTTAGATTATTCTGGTGGAAAACAAAGAGGAGTCTATTCAGAGAGCTGAGACAAGAATAGAAAAATTAAAGTTAACAAATGTCACTCTCTACCAAGTAGGTTTATTATTATTAGTATGTGTGTGTGTGTGTGTGAAGAAGAAGAAGAAACTTATTCCTGATGCAGTTCACATTATTCCTTCACAATTTTATATTTACCTTTTTCAGTGCAATCTGGATTACTTCATTGGTAGATTTGACATCGGTGTTTGCCTACACGCCTGTGGTGTTGCTACTGATTTGGTTTTGCAGTGTTGTCTTGATAAAAATGCATCGTTTGTTATCTGCCCATGTTGCTATGGCAACATACAGAACACTCACACTGTCACATATCCTAGAAGCAATGTCTTCAGGGAGTTCGGGCTTACGTACAAAGTAAGTCGGAGACGGTTTACATCTTATTTGCTGAAAATGGCGATTTTCCTTATTTCTGTTCCTTGTATATGTGCCACTAGTAAAATATTATAATGCAATACATTAGGAATACTTGAGCCTTGGACATGGAGCCGATCAGACCCAGTTCAATACACCAGCTGCAGAACAAGGTATCCTGTATCTTTTTCACTACTTCAGAAGTTCAATTGTTATGAATTATTGCAACTGTGCTGCATACTACTGAATATGATTGTACCAAAAGTACATCCTAAATTTGATAAAAATTTAATAATAATAATGTAGATTTAATAAAGTCCTTTACTGCTTACCCTTTATTTTAATATACTGATGCCATGCTATGTATTATTGAATTAACTGATTAGATTACATGCTATCTTTGTATTACTGTGCATCGTTTTCACCCAAATTCTGCTTTTTACAGGTAAATTGTGTATGATGTATATAGACCTGGATAGAGCACATCTAGCAATGGAATATAACTACCAGTTAACACTGGCAACTCTAAAACCACGTGTGTGTTCCCCTAAAAACAATCTTCTCATTGGCAGAAAGTCTTCTTAGTATTGGCTGTGATAATAATAAATAAATGGTAAAGGTTCAGTTTGTTATGTTTCCTGCTTTTGCTGTATCAATTCACATGCGCGCCGCGTCCACACACACAAACCCATAGACTTACATAAAATATACACAAAAGTTAAATATAAACTATATTCAATAAACAGATTACAATACTATCAGTATTCATCTTGAGCAATATTGTGCATAGATTAGAAGTTATTACTACGCATGCTTGAACATTTACAAACCCTGGAGTGAAACAATCATTTTAGTAAACAAAACTGTGTATGAAATCAAAACTTTCCAATACAGTCTAGCCAAACGCCACCTGCGAACAGCCGTTAACCGCACCTACTGCGAATCTTTGATAAGGACCCAATTTTCTACCATGATAATAGCCCCAATAAATGGCCGCCCATTATTCAGCCACCCCCAATACTTACGAATACCATACATTGCCAAATAAATACCCCCGCTATTACCGCCACACATTGACCGTGAAATGTTTCTGGTAATCTAGGAATTGATTGACAAGTTGTCGGGGTCATTTGGTGGCGATCATGACGGTGTTGATAGTGCGATCGGCAATAGAATAAATAAAGTGATAGTTGGGGTTAACAAAAGATCAAAAGCCACGTGTAATTATATATATATAATAATGCATGTTTAGATAGCGCCAGAACCAGGTAACCCTTTTCTGAGGCGCTGTACATTTTAATTTACAAAAGGAAAAAACAATTAAAAATTAAATATTTCTGATATGATCAGAGCTGATTGTGAATAATTTTAGTATATATGTGACTGTAAAGTGTGTATATATGCATGTAACCGTGTACTCCTAATCCACTTTCACATTATAATTCTGACAACTAGGTCTATATAGCTGGTGCATGGGTCAAACTCGGTTAGAAGTACACTGGGTATTTTACCTGTACGTTATGTTATATGGTTTACAATCCCGCGAAAATGGATCATAATAGGTAGATATGTTGAATTATATACATCAGAGGCAATCAGTTTTCATTGTTTTGGGCTAGAAAGTGAGTAACAAGACCATAACAACTGACTTATGGTTATAAATAATGGGATTTTTCACATAAAAGTAAGATCAAGTGGTGAAGCCATAGGTTCAGTCTAGTTTTATATTTAGGTCAATGGGTGAAGCCATTGACCTAAACGAATTTTATAACTAGGTCAATGGATGAAGCAGACAAGAAACGCGAACCTAATTACGGAAGCTCAATATACGTATTCGAAGAAAATAATTTTTTAATAATTAGGTGTCCTATTTCATGCGATTATACAAGCATATACTAGCGGAATATAATTATAACGCCGTTACACTTTATCATTAGGGGCCAGCATATTTGTATAAATGAAAATATATATCTTATGTCAAAGTAACGACTAAATAAATTAATTACACATGTCACAACTCAATACTCCTAATATATTATTTGAAAACAGAAAACATTCGAATATCGACCGTCTGTGTCAGTTAGTAATAGTTTATTTTCCTTATTATGTTTTTCTTTTATTGATAAGTCATAAGATGATTTTTAGTATATTCTCTTCAACTTCTATATTTGAAATTCCTATTAGTATATTATATACCCCATGATAACATTTCAAGATATAGTAGTATACTATATAGACCAACTAGGTAGTAGATGTTAGTATATCTAGTACTACTACTAGTCTATACTCAAGGTTTGAAGGTACTTTATTCGATTCATACTTATGATACTAAACATATAATTAATAATACTATTTTTTTAGTTTTTAATTTGTCAGTATATTTATAATTCTGTCAGGTCTTCTGGTTTCTGTATTATAATTTAGATACAATTAAAGTTCAATTGACATATGATATATATATATATATATATATATATATTACGTGGCTTGGCAACCTCAAATGGGGAGAACTATATATGGTCTATAATGTAATGATTCATTACAAAGACTAATTCTAAGCAAATTTATAATTTATAATAGATGTCTTTTGGGGCGGCGAAAACTTTGCCAGTTAGTTGCCTGGCTGGATGTAAAACCTTCTACTGTAGTACCACGTGTACGGCCTCTAATCGAAACTCCGACCACCAGTATAGCATGACCATGAGTAAGAAAGTCCCACGCTCTTACCTGGCGATAGAGACGGTCAGTGGTTGTGTTTTAGGCTTTTGAGGCCTACCAATACCTGGCCCTGATATTTTTTGTTGGGCCCCCTACTTTATTTCTTAAAAAACCAGTATACATATATATATATATATAATACACTGATTTCTAATGCCCTCTGCTGCTATACATACTGTTCCCATTGAATAAATTATGGGGTCTAGAGTCTCGCTTCACTATATTTATTAGGTGAAAATTATATTTAACTGGAGTTGGCTGACCATCCGAATAAATACATAATACAGTCAAGTCAATTATAATTACTCCAACAACTATTTGTATTAAGTATGTTATCCAAAGTATCACACCATACATCAACTTTGATATTTACAAATTTCTATTTTTCTTCTTACCATGTGTAATATCGCCTGGATTAATATAGAAATATTTAATAGTGACTACTTTTATAAATGTTACCTGAATACAATTCATAGCCATTTTTCTTGATTATATGTTATATCATCTGCCATTATATCATTTTTTATTTATAATAGGTGCATAAAGAGCAAGCATGGATGAAATATATTTACTTGGTTTTAAGCAGGACAGTAAGATTTTTCTTCCAACTGTAAGTGTGATAACAATCTTCATTAAGGAATACTGCAAAACAAAATTGTTCAATTTGCGCTTAGTATCTAAAACGAACAATCCAGCCATGTATCCAGTTGTTTTTCAATTGAGTTCATTCAGCAATGCACCTCCCTTAACTGTAAAGGATACTTCAGCGAAAGTACAGAGCTGTAGGGTAACTGATATGAAGTGCTGCCTTGTCAACAAAGTATTGTCTGGATTCTGTACTGTATTAAAACATATTTTCCCACCTAGTTCATTCAGTGATATAGATATTATAGATATAGAGGAGTGTCCAGACGGTATCAGAAATTGTGTTTTTCCTGCTATCAAGTGCTATCACAGCAACACAATATTGTCTGGTTTGTGTTCTGTCCTAAGACATGTTCTGAAGATATCTGCTAAGCAAGAGAATGTTTCTGAACTGCTAAGCCTATTGGTGAGTTCCATTATATTTGTTTCTACAGCTATAATTAATGTTTTCCCTAAATCCATGGTTTCTTTAAATATATTAAATTAGATTAGGCTATGAATGATGTTAGGGTGTTAACTGTAACATACTACTCTTTTTCTGAGAGAGTTAGCATGTAGAATTCCTTACTCATTGGTATGGTGTGTTGGGGTTGGGAATATATTACCAGCTGTGTCATTATAGTAGGGTAAGATTTTAATTCAGCCACGTAACTAGAAATGTTTCTCTCCGAAATATGCTGAAAGTTTTCAAAATCAGCATATTCTTCACTCAGGTAATTAATCAGCCACATTAATAGCTGCCTTTCAGTTCATAATTTTATTATTATTATTATTACATGTCACTAATTCTTCCATTTATCCATATATATGTATCCTAAACACACACATATATATTATATAACAAGAAGTGTTCCTTCATTTGATATTTATTCTTTATGGTTTGGTTCCACGTTTATTCAATATATTTTATACTTCTACTGAAATAGACCTTAGCAATAGTTAAGATGTTTTCTGTTTATTTGTCAGGGCCATAAAGAGATGTGTTTGAAGTCTTGTGCTGAGGTGTCTCTTTGGACAAAATTCTGCGAAGTTGACATGCCAAATATCGTTGGTCAGATACTCTCTAATCCTAGGTACCTTTGCTCTCCATTAATCATTGTCATTGCTTGTGTGCGATTAATCAGATTTCAATCATGACCATTTAGTTTTTTGATTCATACATACAAGGGTAGTTTCATTTCAGAAATAGAAATCCATATATACATATGATTACAAGTAATATAATACATGCAGTGTAACAAAAACAGTTTTAAGCACGAACACAATTACAGGGCGTCAAATGACAAGTGCCTCTCAGAAAATAGGAATTATTGGTGTCAGAAAATAGGAACAAAATAGGATTTTCCGATAGAAAATATACATAAAATAGGATTTTGTTTAGTATTTTATATCCTCCCCATCTACAACCGCCTTTATTTACAATGTAACGAGTTGTAGGGATGGGTAGCGATTGATTCCCTCTACAAACTTCAGTTGGAGTAGAAAATTCCAATAGTCTTCCATTTCTTCTTTGGTATCTTGGGCAGATACATCATCAGCTTCCGCTCGTCTTGGACACTAGACACATCCAGATGAGGTTGAAGATTACGGGAAATCTTCTGAATGGCAGTAACTGTTATTTTCAGTAGACATAGCCTTCTCCATTGCAATAAGCTTAACACTCTTGCTTGTAGCTGTTGCTCTTAGATGTTTTCTTGTCATCTTTACTGAAGTCTTTGATGAACTCACAGATTGCATCTCACTGCTCAAGAATACATCTGATATCTGGTCCAATTCTCAGCCAATGAACCTCCGTGTGCTAGTGAAATGTGCGCATTTCGATGTTCAAGCTTAATTGGGGTTCTGTGTAATCTTCCCCTCTTACAGCTCTGTACTTGAAAAGAGAATGAAGATCCAGACAGAGTTGGTGAATTTCTCAAGACCTTTTCAAAAAGCATTGTGTAGTGTGTAAGACACAACTACCAAGGCCTACCAATCCTTTGAAGTATAGATACTCATTTGCAATTCGATCGTGAAACTTCTGCATGATGATTTTGTTGACATTTGGGCCATCTCGCATCAGTGTGACCAGTCTGTTCATAGGTAATCCATCTTCAGCCATTTGATCTTTGAGGCTACCTTGTCACCTTTACCATGTCCAAAGAAGTGTGATGTGTAGAAATTTACCCCTGTGTTGCTATGAGGCTGCAACCAATAATGTAGAGTTAAGTCCATCTGCTTCTTAACATGTGCTGTTGTCGTTTCGTCAAAATGCATGCCTAATGGCAGGTCCAATTTAACCAAAGCCTCAACAATAGTTTTCTCATACTTATAATATGGATCAACTCGGTCACTGATCTTGATGGACTTGTTCTACTTAAACTGAAGCTGGGTGCAATTTTACTGTCTGGAAATATATTTTGGAAGGTATCACCTACGTTATTAACTGTGTATACCAGTATATTTCTGCCACAAAATGGCCATCGCTGTAGTAAATGGTCTCAAGCTTTACAGTTGGACTTAGATCACTGCTCATACGTGTCCAACTGACTGAGAAGAATAACTTCTTTTGTATATCATCTTGAAAGTAGTTGATGCCTTGCTTGTGAATACCTTTCTTCTCATGCTGCAATAGTTGTTGTTAACCAGCATTGTCACACTTTATCTCAGTATCGCAGAAGGCATGAAAGTCATCAGGTCCTCTCCTGCAGCACTCATGAAACCATTGGGCATTAGCATCAACATGAGCAACATTAAACTACCATGCTAATAAAAAAAACATTAGCTGGTAGAAAGACAAGTTTAAGATAAATCACTTCCCATACATTAGGATTGGTATTGTCATAATTAGCAAAAAGGGAAGTAAACCATTTAATTTAATACAATTGTGTCTCAGATATATAGCAAATTATTTCACTGTGAATGCCAGCACTTATCGGACACTTTTTTCACGCTGACGACATAATTTTAGTGGGCAAAAACAGCACATCCCTAAAATAATAGGAAAGAATTGGAATTTTCCTGGAAAAAATGAAAAAATAGGAATTGGTCTAAAAATAGGAATAAATAGAAACTTGACGCCCTGCAATTATAATAATCTTCCTGCTTAAAACATTGTTTTATATATAATCTTGAACCATCATCACCTGCATTGCGATCGGAATAAGGCACATTTTCGGAATGTCTTGCTTCAGCATAGAAGTTGGAGAGATTGTAATTCCTAATGAACTGTTGAAGATGGAGAAACAATTTCATGAAATGTTGACTAAATACCAAAACAATAAAAGTGATCCGGTGGATTTGAGTTTAGGCACTACAGAGGCTGCCACAGACACGGAACATTCGAGCGACATCGTCAAATCTCTGGAACATATCTTTATTCAAGGACCTAATGTCACCTTAGCAGATCTTGCATTGCTACCGTGCATTGCTCTCATTCTGGTAATTCCATCATAATTGTAATTTTATATTTAAATGCACAGAAATATTAATTAAAAACTTCCAGTTTATTAATTTCAACAATATTTGCCTATCCAAATAAGTTTACCTATAGTATCATTATATTATCTATCTGCACTTTGAATTTGGCCGGTTTGCTGATTTATGATTATTGTAAATATTTGTTTCTGCAAACTTATATAATGAAGCAATAATAATTAATGTCATAAATCTGGGGGGAGGGGTTCTGTCACAGATTGCACCAATATGACAAGATCACTTACATATTTCAAATATGAATAATCATGTTCGCTTTAAGTTATACGATTTTTTTTATTTGGTCAACTTTCATATCATAGAATAAATGGAAAGATCATATGTCTCAGATCTGTGAACGTCTGCCGCTCACCTTACAGTGGATTGAACATTTATGTAATACGAGTAGTACGGATGATGCATTTTCCTTAGTTCAGTTACCAAAGCCACCATTTCTAACCAAAACTGTAAAACTGCCCAACACAAGTCATGGGACACTTTCAGTCAGGTAAGACAGATTGAGATTACAATTCATATTTTCCAAGGAAAAGAAATAATTGAATTTGTGTCATAAAAGGAAATTACTGCTTATAGTCCTTGCTTGCCGGATGAAAGTAAGCAAATTATGGAATAATTGACGTGATTATCTCAAGCTGGAATAACATGTAGTACTTGCATTGATAACTAGAGCAGAAAATTACACCTTATTTTCATGTATGGAAATCATTTATCTGTAGGCTGAATCGTGCTGGAAAGTAGAACTAGAACGAATGGGCGACTTTATGTATTACTAATTAAGCTCTCTGATGTACATCAGATGAAAACGAAACGAAATAGTTGTTGAACTGAAGCAGTAGATCTTCATGTCAGCCATTATTAATTATTATTAATTCGACATTTATATTGCACTCTTCCCATACTATTGTTTAATTTACATGTTAAAAGGTGTTTTACATGTAAAATAAAATTTGACATTTCAAATATTTAAGTGTTATATGTAAAATGTTTAACAGATATGGACGTATATACACATTATTTAAAAGCGAGCGCCTATAGATATTAATTAATTGCCAAATCGAACTATAAAGAAGTGTGCTTATTGATCTTGCTTATTGTTCATGTCTTCATTTATATCCGGCAAATAAACGTTATCATTATGTTCGATCAAAATACTATGTCCAAAATTAAGTAAACGAATTGATTAATTTCTAATTGATAACGACCAATTAAGGTAAGATGTGGTTTTGTTTTGTAGTAGACAATCGAGGATGAAGAAATGTATGGCTAATTCAACCGAGTTGCAAAATATTCTACGTAAATTATCAGTGAGTGGCTGAGTATAATTTTATTTAAAGGCACTTCTTAACAACCTACAGACTGATAGGCTTAAAATTAAAACACAATTATATTAATGATAAAACGTGTTGTTCTGATCATTTACACTTGGCGTAGTTTTTAAAGTTGAGTGATGTTGACGGCCAGATTTCTGATGATGTTCAGCTAGACTGGGAACATTTCCCCGGTGAAGTTCATCCTACGGACGGTATGTACTTTAATTTATGAAAATAATTTTGGGTGCTTTCTTCGTGTTATTTATTTATTATTTGCATACAACACCATTTTGTACCTTTGATTAAATATGCTCGGGTAAAAGACGAACTGTATTTATGGTCACTTCAAATGAAAATACATCGAAAACGTACATCAGCTGATAAGTCGACTGGCAAACCATCGTTTACCACGAAAATAAATTGTCGACCAAGAATTAAATGCTCATTTTCTATCTTTTCTCGCTTTTATGGAATTATTAATAAAGTTATGCCAAAATAATTATTAATAAAATACCTATCAAATTGATTTAAAGAAAAGTCCTTTGATATACTGATGATGTAACTAAGATGGAATTACTTCTGGGGGGGGGGGTACACCTTTGGCCTGAGATGCTTAACGAGTTTTTGTCTCCTAAAGATTATCCCACCAAATACTTGATCATGTCGGGTAGCATGTTGGACAGCACTGAACAGAAGTAGAATGAATTTGTGATGAGTTTAAGCGTAAATGGTTCACATCATTTGTGATTACAAACGATTTAGTACATTTGATATAATTGTGCCAGTTCCATGAAATAAGATGTCAGTGTACAGTTAGTCATCCGTTGATGGGCATTTCTTCATGAGAGTTTGGTGTCTTCACAAATAAACTCCAACAGATAGTTTACACTTTGGGTATTACTCGTGTATAATAGATCTTAGGGCTATTTTCTTCTCTTGTACATTAGTAATCATGACATATCTACAGCAAATATATAATTTTGAAAAATATGCCAGTATAAATCTCGGGGGAAAATATTTAAATGGAGACATAGTATATTACTAAATTATTAGAATATTATTCAGATATAGCCCTTTATTTGGTGTATTTTCTTTTTTATATCTAGATTTGCCCAGACAGAGACAGCGAAAAAAACGTCAACAACTGGAGAATCTAGCTGCAGCTGTGATCATGATGGCTAATCCTGGTGATACGGTGGTAGATTTTTGTGCTGGAAATGTACGAATAATTCTTTGTCGTGTTGTAATAATCTTTACTTAGTTATGTTTGAAATATGTAATGTGCGACGAGACACGTCACTTCTGTTTTTCAGGGTCATTTAGGAATATTGTTAGCGTATCTTCTTCCTAATTGTAAGGTATGTGTATATACGTTACAGTTAATCTGTATAATCGGGTAATATGTATATTACCTGGAATTTTCAGATAATCTGTAGTAAATCTCAATTGGCAATTGACGTACCTATTACCTGAATATTTCAGGTAATATACATATTACCTGATTATACAGATTAACTGTACATTCGGAGTCATTACAGTTTCTTTTATTTATGCTGTTATATGTGTATAAATGTGCCTAGCATTTATAAGCCTAAATTGCATTAAGCGCATGAAATCAGAAGAAGGCTACGTATTACAGAATACATGCAAGTAATTCGTGCTAACAATAACTGTGTGTACCAGGACAACGTCGTTAGCTATGATTCACATCAAGTTAGACCTTTCTGTGTTTTAAAACGTTCGTTAGTTTGATTTTGTCTATTTTAGGTGATCCTCATTGAAAATAAAGAAGAGTCTATCCAAAAAGCTGAGGCAAGGATAGAAAAATTACAATTACAAAATATCACTCTCTACCAGGTAAGCTGGCTGTGCTCGCGCGCGTGTTGGGTCTAAAATAAATTTAGTTTGGCTGACAGCAGACACACTAAAATAACCTTTTTGTGCCGATGCGTCATTAATACAAATTTTTCGCTCATTCTCTATTTTCTATCCGAATGAGGGGTTTATTGTCTCGCATAGTCAAGCAAACAATTTATTTATTTCAGTGCAATTTGGTTTATTTCACTGGTAGATTTGATATTGGCGTTAGTCTACATGGCTGCGGTGCTGCAACAGATTTGGTTATGCAGTGTTGTCTTCATAATTATGCATCGTTTGTTATCTGTCCGTGTTGCTACGGAAAAATACGATATTCTCCCTCGGTTACTTATCCAAGGAGCAGTATATTCAGAGGGGCTGGCCTCACGCGCAAAGTAAAAGTTGATTCAAATATTTTACATGACGATCTTGTTGTTGTTGTTATTTATAAAAAGGTGTTGTCAAGCATTAGTACAATTTACACATGATACAACTATTTAGGAATTCTTAAGTCTTGGACATGCCGCAGATCAAACTCACTTCAATAATCAAACGGCCGACCAAGGTATGTTGTAATAATCGTGGAGTGCGTCTTCTGATTAGAGTTCGATCAAATCAGTTGCCATTACATTGATAAGTTATTCCTTTTCAGTGGTGTTCTTGTATTCCCTACAGGCAGGCTCTGTATGAGATATATAGATATGGATAGGGCACACCTAGCCATGGAATATGACTACAGCGTAACACTTAGTACGCTGAAACCACGCGAGTGTTCACTTAAGAATAACCTTCTTATTGGCAGAATAGGACCATGAGGTTCTCCTACTACGAAATGCGTTTTATGTTATATGTTATATACTTTGGAAAATGGCTGACTTAGTCATTGTTTAAGGCCATAACTGGGGTTAATGTGCCTTGTGTGTGTCTTGTGTGTGTGTGTGTGTGTGTGTGTGTGTGTGTTATAAAGATAGTTAAGGCGCTGGCACAGGTGTTATACTTTCATTCAAACAACAATTATAACTCCAAACTGATTTTTTAAAATTAATTGCAATTATAATTAATTACCGTTAAAATTAGAGAAAAATGAAAGAAAGAAAAATTCTAAAATAATCCAAATATAAACAAAAAACTATGATTTAAACAAAACCAGGCTTTGTGTCGAACACTACGGCCAAGAAAGATTAAGCCTAAAATGGAAAAATAAAATATTAATACACAGTATGAATAATGTATGAATAACATAAGCATAAATCAGAATAAATTCAGATTAATACTAACAGCAGCGATACAACACGACTCAACCCAATAGCAACGACCAGTTTCGATCTATTCAAGTCTTCATCAGGTTGCATAGAATGTGTGTGTGTGAACTAGTCCCTCTAGAATTCCTTTTAGACTATTGTCCGCCCCCCCCCGCTGGATCTAAGAAAAGAAACATATCGTATGGATATCGAACATGGGTCAATAATTTAATAAATATATTAAGAATATATATATATATAAAACTTGATTTCCTGTTGAAATAGGCCTTCATTTAACAACAGTTATGCGTGTGTACTATATCATATCTGCAGTTACTCTTCAGATTTATAATTCAATTATGTTCAATTCAGTTTTATCCAATATCATATCATTCAGGTTTTTTATAAATAGTGCGGTATTGAAAAGGAAACTGACAATCTATGCATTGAAGCTACTCCATTGATACTCTGGGTGTTTGCTATGTTATAGTGAAATCAGATAAAACAGCACAAAACCCAAGTACCACTGGGATGGATTAGAACACAAAGTCCGGAAACTAGTACAAATGTTGAAATGGGCAGGTTTCAAAAGCATGATAATTCATTTAGTGCTACAATTTCAGTATTTCCTGTTTACATACATATGGTTACGCATACCAGCTTATCGTTTTATATCAGTCTCGTAGAGAATAGTCTCACCAGATTTTTATTGATTGAATATATTTTAAGAATACCTCAGTATGTGGTCACATACAAACAATCTCGACGCCAGTGTTTGTTATAAACCTAGCTTGCTCCTGTAAGAGATAGAGCAAATTAGCTTCAAGCTATATATATCCCTGTATCGGTTTATTTAATTCGCCATAACGAGTGGAACCTTATTATCGACAGGCCTTATTCAAATAAAATCAACAAGATAAGTTGCAGTAGTCACGGCAAAATCGATTTGACCAATATGCAAAAATATATTTACAGTTTGCCATATAATGTTAATTATTCAGTTGTTAATGATGCACCTGTTTTGTTGTTCAACCTTTATATCAATTTAATACATTAAGGTTTAGCCGATAAACGACCGTACACGAATGCATTAATTGTGTTGTCTTTGCTTTCATCATCATCATCAGAACGCGTATTATTTTTATCGTCGTTGCCTTAGTCATTTTTATGAGTATAATATGCTTTTAACATAACAAATGTTACCATCAGGAAGAAAAACTATCAACTACCAATTTAGACAATTAACAAAGACATCAGGAAATTTACCGTAATCCTCATATTACAGATGTGTAAATAATACGAGTAAAGTTATGCTTAACGATTGCAACAGCTGGTTAGTCCATATTTATACGCATTACATTGATGAAAACGGCTTAATATTTCGTCCAGGTTCACCCTGATTCAGTTTAATAGATGTTATACTTATCTTATCATTGTCTGGGCCATTCGTGTTTATCACGCACTTAAAATGATAAATAATTCGTGTCCATGAGGACAGTTTCCAGCAACAGTAATCTCACGGGGCAGTACAAAACGCTACAAGCCAAGCAGATAAAGTCCCCAAAATATCCGTTCTTAAGATATGATTTGAGGATAAAATATATGCTATATACCGATGATCATGGATACAAAACATATATGGATGAAAAATGCTTATGAAACTAATCGTTTATAAATGCAGACTGCGTTTTTATGAGTCGTTCTTAAAGTAAATGCACAATCTATATGTTTAACACGTGATGGTTGAACTTGAAGTAACATGAAGCATCAATAGAAGTGATATTTGCCATCGCTTGGGACCACATTGAAGCCTGACAGATGGCTGAAATGTAATCGATGTGAATTCAGTTAGGCCGACTATTATGAATTGATATGGGCAGTATATTCTGCATTAAGCGTGTCGTATTGTAACATGAAATGGCATTTGAGATTTGTCATTCTGTCCATATATGGTATCTTTGTACAGTTATTTTATTTACCGTGTGGCATATGTGGCGTGCAGATGACGTGCAATAAGACATCGATATGGCGAATTATGGAATAGTTTTAGATATGTTGGTAAAAATGACAGTGGTCGTCTCGTGTGCTAATATCGTATTATTCCTCTACATGGGTACATATTTTACAAATATGTTTCAAACACACAAACAAAACTCAAATGTTTCATCGCTCACTGCGTACATCAATGGCATTGGCACTTATAAGCAGACAGAAACTGCGAAGCTTCATAGTTTTGTCCCAAATGCCGAAAACAGGAATATATATGATGGCAATGCAGATGATGTCGCGGGAGTATCAGCCGTAAACATTGATGATACATTATTAGAAGCGAGCGGGAATTATCCCACTTGTTACTTGTCTAAATATTTCGGTAGAGAAAGGAAAAATCTATTTCCTATTAAAAATAACAAACGGTGGCCTCAGAAGGAAGACTTCTTATGCGAGCCGGAACTGGATAATTTCGCCAAGAAAACGTTATTCGTATTCGTGGAGAGTGCACCGTGGAACTTTGAAAAGCGTTGGCTTATAAGAAGAACGTGGGCGTCGACGGAATATTACAGAAAAAATACGGTGAAAACGCCATTCCTGGTTGTTGTCATATTTGTGATTGGAATACCAGACTTCAAATCGTTTCATTCACGCGCAGATGAGCTAACCGCACAGCTGAACTATGAAATAAATGGAAATCGAGACATTCTGCTTATTAACATGTTAGATCATTACGATCATCTGACCTATAAAGGTATAGCTGCCCTGAACTGGATCAAGCGAAAAACCGGAAATGAAGTAACCCATATATTTAAAACGGACGATGACAGTTTCGTCAACGTAATGGGCTGGATGACGATCATCATTCGTCTTGGCCGCGTCACCCATTCGCCATCGTACATTGTGGGTACGAAGTGCGTCTACCGCAGTCGGGTGATCCGCGATCCGAAAATCAGACCGAATCCCGTCACGTTCAAGGAGTACGGCAAACGGTTTTATCCGCCTTACTGTATGGGATCGGGATACTTAATGTCGCGTGATGCCGTGACGGCGATGCTCAAAACGATCCCGAACGTGCCGTTCCTGAGGGTGGAGGATGTCTATTTCACCGGACTCACCGCCATAGCGGCCAACATCACACGATACTGGACGAGTAGCACGACTGAGAGGGAGTCCGTACATCTCGTACGCATATACGATGTGAAGAATATGCCGCTGATAGTTCACCATTTGTCGGCTCGACCAAGGTTTTGGGAATTCCTCTGGTTCATGAACAAGGCGGCATACGAAAAGAGTGTACTCGATTGGAACACATATCCAGTGAAGTATTTTGCTGGTCCACGCGCAGGTTTGGATAATCTAGATTAATCGATGAACATTATAAGCATATAATATAAATATATGGAATGAGTTGTAAAAAGTCATTGCTTAATGAGCACTAACCAAATGAGCTGAAACAGTAAATTTTGATTTCCATGAAATCCTATCGAAATATGATTAATACGAAGGTAAGAGCAAGTTATTATTGGTACAGCATAAACTATACGCATGCAAATGAAAATATTTTATAAAGGGATATGCAGTGTATATTTATTCTTCACGTGCCCAGATGTATTTGCTCGCACGTTTGTATGTAACTGCACATGTGAGTTAGCAGTATTTATGACATGACTTGGGGCAGCGAAATAATATTTGGACCACTAGTACACAGAATAAATGCAATTTATCCTCACTACAGTACTTCCAGTGCAGAGCCATATAAACCGAACGACAACAGACGCCTAGGGGACTGGACATTTGTCAAGCAGATGATAATTACTCTTGGCTGGTCTCCCGTCTGCCATACAGAAAGTTTCTTCCGTAGAAAAATCTTGATATGTCAAGAATGGCAAAATTATCCGCCATACTTATTGATAAAACAGGCATGGCACGTCCACATCAGGTCTAAGAACATCTAGAGCCGAATGTAATTACTTAATTATCTGAATCGTATTTCACTATTTACTAAGCAAATTAATACGACGGTAATGTACCGTAGCTCAAATGGAATGGCGTTTGCTAGTCGGGTCACTTCTGTTAAATCTATATTATTGTTTCTTTATATTATGAAGGTGCACTGCTAACAAAAGTTATAAGAATATATTAATTTTGGCATGTCTTTATTGAAATAATGCCTGCTTTAATGTACGAGTAACATGACAAGAAAATTCATACCCTTAAATCCGTATTTTAGTGTATTTCTATGTATTGACTCAAACTTCTATTTCTCCGTGTTGTGGCATGTGTGTGTGTGATTTTTTATATGTTTTATTTATTTATCCAATTCATTATCTAGCAACCGGCCTATCTAATATTGTACTAATTAAAGTTCATGAACTGACATAAATGTATGATGTTTAATAAACACATGTGTTTATACCAGTATCTCTGCATTTGAGAGCGAGCAGCGTAAATGCGGATTGTAAAAATATTATATATTACACATTTATATCTCATAAATTAACAAGCACATTTGACAAGTTACACTATAATAACATGCTTCTCTAATGAGGTAAATTCGATATAATGTCAGGATCGCTGAAAATTCCAAATTCTTGATCTTTTTCACGAAAATGATTTTTATTGGGGGGGGGGAGGGGCTTGTCTATTTGGAGGGATTTATTTGATCATATTGTCCTGCATGAAATATCTAATCACACACACACACATGTAGAACACATATCTGTCTATTTGGAGGGATTTATTTGATCATATTGTCCTGCATGAAATATCTAATCACACACACACACACATGTAGAACACATATCGTATTTCTTTAATCAACGTAAGGGGTAAGGACAAGCACGTTTTACAACAAAATAGTATATTTCCTATTAGGCAGAGACTGTTCTTCAGATCGTAATACAATCTAATTTGGCTATTTACTAGAAGTTATATTTTTGGTTTTATTTGTAAAACATTAATAAGAAAGTGAGAAACACACACACACGCATACAGAGAGGGGGGGGGGTGAGTCAGTCGTGCTCAAAACGCCAGCGACATGTGGCGCTTAATTATTGACAGGTGGAACCCAAGGCACCTAATAAAAGGTGGAGAACATGTATACATTTATATTTATTCATACATACATACATACATACTTCATATAGTTTCATGTAGTTCTAATTACATACAAAATTATTAAAATATCTTGCTTACCTGTCAAGTGATGGAGGCATGGGTGTCCACAGGAAAGGGCAAGGGGTGGGGGTTCTGTGACCCCCCCCCAGGAAAATAACAAAATTGAAAAAATTACATGGAAAATACCAAATGAAAAAAAAAACTTAAACATTTCTCAACAGTTCGTTCAGTTAGAGCAGGCTACTACTCTTGGAACAGGAATTGAAGCCGTCGGGGATCTCTTCCGAAATTGTCAATGACCCTGTTCATTAGCTCGGTCTTCTGGCTGTTCACTTTGTCGCGGTGGGCACTTAGCATGCAGAGGCCGGACAGACTTTTATCACTCATCGTCAGAGTCACAAGCACCTCCATCATGGAGGTGCTTGTGACTCTGTTTACTTACTGTCACTATTGTCTTTGTTACTCGCCGGGTATGGTAGAGCACACTCAGCCGGTAACTCTCTGGATGGGCGATCCCAGTTTGCACGACCCTGACAAGTTTAGTCGACCCGACTGTCTATATCCGGAAGGTTGTCATATTCACAACTAAACAAGTCCTCGGATACCCGCAGCATGGACACATGAATAACTCGTGGATTCGTCACTGACTGAATGCGCAAAACCAGCCTTTGCGAATTACTACTGCACAATAAGCGGTCCCATTAATTCCCATGCTTTATTGACCTAGCATATGGCGCCCAGTACGGAGATGGTACGTCGTATCTTGGAACCAATTGTTGTTGTTGTGTCCTTCACTAACTGATCAATGATGTACTGATCGACGTTGTTTTGAACGAAATTTCAGTTTCCTTGTCTGAATAATTCCTTGGTCGATTCATGTGCACACAAAAGTGGCACTGGCACGCATGAACACCGGTTTAACGTTTATCAGGGTAGTACTTGGGTGCTTGAGAGAGAGTCGTCAACGAACAGCAAAACGTTACTTTTGGGTGCTTGAGAGAGAGAGAGTCGTCAACGAACAGCAAAATGTTACTTTTCTGTGATCTTATTTATTTGTCAAACGAATGTATCCAGCAAAAGAGCAGAATTATTGGTGAGATTAAAATTACAATTCTTAAAATTACGAATTTAGCAGTTTTCAGCTGCATTTATGTAGCCATTTATCCTTTACCAAGAGAGATCCAGCTGCGTCTCTGTGAACGCCTGACATGGGGTCAATTCAATTCCGCAATTACAATTGAGGGGAAATTCCAATTCCGGAATTGCTTATTTAAAAACAGTGGAATTGGAATTGATAAATTTGGAATTGAAGTTTTCTTGGGTGATATGATCATATTTTCTAGTAGTTGTTACAATGCGAGCTGCACTATTCTGAATTCGCTGTTATTCTGGCGACATATCATTAATAGATTTATAAGTTATTAACAGAATCTTAAAATGGATACGCTGTCTAACAGGTAGCCAATGTAGTTTTTGAAGAATTGGGGTGATATGATCATATTTTCTAGTATTTGTTACAATGCGAGCTGCACTATTCTGAATTCGCTGAAGGCGATTAATGTTATAATCAGATATGCCATATAACAGGGAGTTAGAATAGTCTATACGAGATGTAACAAAGGCATGAACTACAGTTACAAGTGCTGCTTGTGTCAAGAATGCTTTTAAACAGTGGATGTTCTTAAGATGGTAGTAGGCAGCTAAATTCTTCAAGGAAGAGGAGAAATTTAACTCATTGTCGGAATCCAGTGATATATACAGCTGTGTGTCATCAGCATACAAGTGATATTTAACCCCATATCGCTGCTCAATGATCCCTAAAGGACGGATATACATTGTGAAAACCAGAGGACCAAGAACTGAACCCCGTGATACACCAAACAACAAAAACTTATGACATTACCCATATCTTATTCAATTTGAAGAAAACAAACACTCAATTCACAGGGAACGAGTGACCGAGTTTTGATTTGTGTAGCACGAGCCGGGATAATGTGGATACCAACAGTCTGCATGCTCTCTTTATGACAGGCTCAATTATCTTTGGCATTGAATTATTTCTTCAGAACCATCCTAAACTATTATCACTTTTTTCTGAACAATGTTTGTGGCGACATGGGTAAAAGCTACCTCGTCATTATTTAATACATTTAAATGAACAAATGAAAGTCCTAAACAAGGTTAGAATAGGAACTGTATTAACAAATAAGCACACCCCACTTGACAGTGATGCTTAAAGTATTATGTCATTAAGCAATGCATGAACTTATTCGGGGCCAGAAAAATATTTTTTCAATTCAGTTGCGCGGGGCAAGTAGATTGGAAAGGCGCTTGCCCAACAAATGTTTTCACTTGCCCAACACATTTTCACTTGATCCAAAATTATCATTTATTCTTAATCCGCTATATTTCACCTGCCAACATATAAACATGTATTCGGCGATCAGCACTAGCCCTGCATGAAAACATACTTGCCCCGGGCGTCCGATTTTTCCAGCCCTGTGAACATAGCCATATTCTAAAAAGTTGCTGTTCAAGAAGACAACAGATTCACTTAGCAGAAATGGAAATCACTGTACTCCCTAACGTGAAGGAAATTATCAGTTGGGCAGAAAAAAAGACAGTGAAGGTTTCTAATAAATAAAAAAACTATACTATTATCTGATTTTTTTTTATTGAGCTCAACTGATATCACCGACATAAATTTACACAGTGGCTATTCTAAAGTTGAAATTATACAGATAATGCAATACTTTAGGAATGCAAAATCAAAATATCTAATCACATTCTTATAACTCTCATGTTTAAAGAATATATAAAATAAAAACTCTTAAATTAATTCAATAAATAAACGAATTCTTGAAAGCATCCAGTACTTTGTCTTGTTAGTAACGCAATAAAATAATGAACACAACAGTAATAACATACAAAATAACAAATTCATATAAAATGTAAACAGTAATGTAAAATTCGTACTGCAGGAGACTAGCTGTTTTATATATATATATATATATATATATATATCGTAAATTTAATTTAATACATGACAATAATTAAAATTAACAGCACTGTTTTACAACAAAATGTACAACTTCTGCTGCATTACTTACAACATGTACATGCAAATTGAGACGAGGTATTAATGTCTAAACAACCCTAATGGAAAATACTTAAATACAGTTAATATATATTAGATGTTAATTCTTTATATAGATATTAACCATGTTCCAATATTTAAAACTAGGCCATCGTATTACTCAAACATAAATCCTTAAGGTCAGGTTGTTACACTTTATACCCATAAGGTATAACAATTTTGCATCTACTTCTTATCCGACATAATTTGTTCTGAGATCCATCAAATATATATATATATATATATATAATTATTATATATATATCAAAAGAATCAAAATTCTCTGTCAACAGATGACTTTCCCCGACCCATAGGTTCCAAATTAAAATTGCTAGCAGCGGAGTTAACGGGGGTTTATCCGCAATAGATTTTCTTTTCGTTTCCATAATTTATAAATTTCTCATATCCTTTAGTTTAGTAACCAATGTGAGCAAAAAGGAAGAAAAGGATCAGTGCAACATACATAATCTATGTTTAGAACAATTATTAAACCTAAAATGTTTTAATTAATATCCCATGAATGTTTGTCTGGATTTTTAGCTCATTCAGTCAGGTAAACTTGTGCTTCTTTCCTTAATTGTCTTTTTCATAACCAATGCGACTTAAAAAAGACAACAATATTAATATAAATTGATTAGGGTCAAAAATAAGCTTGCATGTGCATCACTGGATTGTCATAAAAACAGGCAATTTGTAAGTGATTTGGAGATGCATTATAATAGAATGGCTACATTGATTTAGCTTTTATAAAGTATGCTGGTCATATTGTTAAAAATACATTTGTAAATAAAAAAAGCATACTGGAATTTTCTCAAATTGTTTTATGTTTATACTAAATTAGAAAGCATAACACTCAAATATCACAAAACAGTAACATAATGGAACTCCTATACGGTGCTATTAGTCTTACATGGAACCTGTTCTGGGCTAGGAAAGGCCTATTCTGTACATAGTGATTAACAGTGAGATTCGTTATAATGCTATAAGTAGTCAAATACACACACTGATTAGACAGTACAGATTTTTCACAGAATTGGCTTAATAGTTCATCAGCCCACAGTCCAATAACATATTTTTATAAGGGCTTGCTCATATCACATCACACCAAATGACAACAACATCATAATGTATCTTGATAAGCCTCCAAGTACATACAAGAAATACTTAAAGTCATTTAAATATGATTAAAATGCTTAGTGCGAGCCAATTCATATTAATCTGCAGGATATATGATCCTCAAGCGCACAGTCAGGCTAAACTAAAATTAAAAACTTAACTGAACACAACAACTAAGGAATACCAAAGCAGTTTAGATGATGATTGATGTTTTATGGGGCACTTTATGCACATGGTAGGCGAAATGGGCAGAGCAACCTCCAAAGGTAATGAAGTCAAAGATGAAACACTCTTCAGATATGCCCACACTGAGATTTGAACAAGGGTGGTAGTGATCTGTGATCCAACACGCTACACTAGACCACAGGGGCGCCCCCCAAAGCAGTTTAGAGGAAACCTTCTATACAAAATACACATTTATTTATCCGAGTGATAGCTGCACTTATTTCACAGCTTTAACAAGTAGATAAATCACAATCAAATATTTAAATGTCACAAATAGAAATGAATCCTTATAGAAGTCAATAAGATATATATCAATATAGTATACCAGTCTGGTAAGTTCGACAAGTAGAGTGAGGGAATCTGCACAGAAGAATAGCATCACTGGCTCTTATTGTCAAGATTCTTAAAAATAAGATACACTGAAAATAGAGTAGACAAAAAGCACCGACCACATCTTCTAATAGTGAGAATGAAAACTACTGCTTAGACTGTAAGTTCAACTCCAAATAAGTCACAAACAACACCAATGTAACATCACATCCAATTCAGTGAAGAAAAAGGTTTAGTTTCTAGCTGCAAAATTATTGGGTAACAGTACTGATGAAGTGTTATATATTAACCAGGCTCAAAGCCAACACTTATTCCCACTTTCTCCTATCACACTGGCTGCTTCTCTGGGAGAGGGCCAGCACCTGAGCTGTAAGCTGGTGGTGCATTGGCTGCAATAAACAATTACAGAAATGTAAAAATGTGTGTGTGTGTGTGTGTGTGTGTGTGTGTGTGACCTTTCTAACTGACCCTAAAATTCTGCATTACTTACGTGCACTTGGATAGAGAGATCCAGGAGTTGGTTGGGGATATAGGCCAGGGTTAGCCACCACTACTGTCTGGTTGTTGGGCAAACCCTGAACAGTTTGGCCATCAACCGGTGTTTGTTGGGGGTTGTTAACAAAGATAACCTGTGTCTGTGCCATAGTCATTGCACCATCACTCTGTGATAATCCAAAATAAATTCAGATTAGAGTTTTATTAACATTCATATACTTCTAGCATTAATGGCAAAATAGTGAGGTATTACAAATAATTAGCTATGAATTTTTTTTAAACTTTTTGTTTGAATTGTAGGAAAATTTGGATGCTGAAAACAACTTACTGATTGTCCACAACATACGGCAGAACAACAAATGATTGATGACCAGAGGCAACAAATAAACTCAAGTAAGGCTAATCCAACCAGAAGAATTCCCATTGCCAGGCTAGCCTGTTTGGGTGCCATAACAGAAAGATATTCATTCAGTCGAGTGTGACACTGACAGCCTCTCTCCGGTAGTTTAAGAACTTCCTCCAATAATAAATAAGCATTCGAATTACCTAGACAATAACCAATATTGTATTCTCTACTCACCCTATGTTGTCTGGTGTTCTGGCGAGGTACTTCATGGAAGCTGAAGAATGAATCCTTATCCCAGTGAATGATGCCGCTCTTTTCCAGCCCAACAGCTGAAGCGCCAGTTGAAAGGACGGCCAAAGCAAATAAAGTCGATATGATTGAGAACACCATATTGGCCACAATCATACTCGTCGTCTTCTGTTTGGCTGCCCCTATTGCAAAACCACCTGACAGGAAGAACTAAAAAGAGAAACAGCTCAGTTTGACTTTGAGCGAGGGACTGAATCAGTGAATGCTTCACATCTATCTTTGTGGTGGTCTTATCTAGGACAGGTGCCTGATGGACTAATCTCTGAGAAAAGGTGAGATGACTGAAGTATCCAACAGATAAACATACAACTATACTTTATTCCCACAACCACAGTGACAGTTGCTTGCAATTTTAATAATATAACACACCAAACATACAAGTAGCATTCCGCTGTGTATATTTTTTATTGCAGACATACAATGATTATTTGTACAGCAACTTTGAATAGTTCCTGCTAGAAAGGGTGTTTTATTAAATATACAATATTATTATTATAGAAAATAATAACTCACAAATAGAGATCCCCAAAATCCTGCTCCAATCATGAATGTTGCGTTGATTTCTCTGTATTCGCGATACTTCTGCATAAGAAGTCCAACAGCATTGAAACTGATACAAAGGACTCCTATAACGATCTGCACCCAGCCAATAACCATGGAACTTTTGCTACGATATCTAGGCCATACTTTAGACTGTGTACGCTGATAAACAACAGCTTGTTGCGGCTGAGTGGGAAACTGTTGTTGCTGAATCTGCGGCTGTGGCACGACACCCCGCGACGGCTGTTGTGGCATGTACGTCTGCTGTTGGGAAAAAAAGGGTGACGGTGGCAATCCTTGTGCACCCGCTCTTGGTGGACATGTTGTTGATGATGATGTGAAGCTGCCGTGCTGCGACATTTTCGCTTCCTGTCGACAGATTAAATATGCCTTACTTATATCTAATATTCACGGATGGTTACTTATCACTTCCCAGACCGTTTCTGACCGTAGAGTGTCGATGACGTTTGCTATATAGGGAGAGGCTTTCTACCATTCGAATTATGCGTCATTCCACAAAACATAATGATGACTCAACTATTATAGTCTAAAATATTCCCTAGACTTATTAACATATCTACTTATTATCGCCCGGCCATGCCGCGTCATATTTCTATAATGTTTAGCGTCGGTACACAATGGACCACGTATCTTGTAGAACAAAGATAGCGCAATTACCTGGCGAAATAAACGCAAAACAGATCATGCACTAAATAAACCTAATAAATAAATGATTAATCTGGAAAGAATGAATCACCTAGCCAACGTAATAAAATCACCGTATCCGGTAGAGGCGCCACTGTTTTATACTACACAATGAACGCGTTATAGCGAACTTAATTCTATGAACATAATGATAATGAGGGTGTCCTCATTATTATTATTATATACCATATTTATATAGCACTCTTTTCATAAACTATATCATGTTCAAAAGTGTTTTACAATATAAGATATATAAACGTAAAATGTTAAAATGACATGGAATGTATTAAATGTAAAATAAAATATTACAATATAGTGGTGATTAATTTTTTTGACGTAATAGTATGATTAAAAAAAGACAAATAAAATAAAATAAACTTAATCAACTTAATTAAATCGTAATAATATACTGATATAACAATATATAGAACTGCTATTAACTAAAAGATAAAAATAGAATATAACGTACATGTTATATGTACATATTATTAAGAATGACTAGATTTGTTCAATGGCTATGATGAACTAGAAAATAATGTGTTTTTAAAGTTTTTTGAAAGTCTCTGTTGTCTTAGATTCTCTAATATCGGCAGGCAGTCCATTTCAGAGATTGGGTGCTGCATAACTAAAACACCTGTTGCCATATGCCGTGGTCCGCATCTTAGGTACTACCAATAGTTGTGTATTCTGGGATCTTAGAGTCGTGCCTGGTGTATGCATCTGTAACATGTCTCTCAACTACACAGGAGTTCGATCGTGCAATGCCTTATGCGTGTGGACCAGAAATTTAAACTGAGCACGGTATTTTACTGGCAGTCAATGCGGTTTCTTTGACACAGGTGTGATATGATTATGTCTAGCTGTTCTAGTCGCAGTGTGAGCTGCCGTGTTCTGTACACGTTGCAGCTTACTGATCATGGTGTCTGGTAGTTCACGGATGAGCGCAATAGTCCAGTCTCGACATTACAAACCCATGCACAATTGATTAGTAGCATCGTTAGATAGGTAACGCCTGATACGCCCAATGCTGCGCAGGTGTGCATAGCCAGATCTGCATATGGAAGCAACTTGCTGTGTCATTGTCATGTTGGAATCAAACATGACATCTAGATTACGCACACACAGTGTGGATGTTATTCGAGCATTTCCTACTTGTACAGACACTTTGTCCATGAACTGTGAATTATGTTTTGATGTAAAAAGCATGACCTCTGTTTTTTTCATTATTTAGCTCAGCATGCTCTGGTGCATCCATGCCTCGATTTCGATTAGGCAGTTCTCAATGCGTGTCAATGCTTCAGCCTGGATGACATCATCTTTTGGTTTGAATGACAGGTACAACTGTGTATCATCTGCGTAGAAGTGGTGCTGCAGTCCATGACGCCTTATGACGTAAAATAATCTAGTACCACGGACATGGCAGTGGGTAATTCAGGTAAATCTTCAGACATTTGTATTTGCCTTGTTTGAAGGTCACTTCTGATGTTATCGACCTTCTAGATGAAGAAATCACTAAAACACTGTGCTAGTTCTTTAGCAGGTACACCACTTGGCAGAAGAAGGAGGCAGTTGCCGATTAAATATATTTGTTACATTAATTTCCTGAGACTCTTGAGTTAAGAAGAAGGAATATACAATATACTACTACTACTACTACTACAATGGCGTCAGCAATAACGCGAAAAACAGCATTAACAAAATGCACGTGCCACATTAACACCATATTAATCTCGCTGAATGTATTTCGGATCCATTCAATATACATGTTGTACAAAGAACATAAAGATAACATAAAGTATGGGAAATAAACGAAAACACATTGCATTTGTCACCTAAACATTAACGTTTATTAGTCATTTGCAAAGATTGTGACATAGGGTTGCGGCAATTTGTTTTCAGAAACCTTTCCTACGTGTGATCCACAGGGTGTATGAAATGTGGAAAAAAAATGTTGAAATTATATGTTATTATCGTTATGATTATTTTTCAGCAGTTCACTTTTCTTTGGCCTGAACATCAAGCTGTAAATTCAGAAAATTAATATTCCGCCCCAAAATATTTTTTATATTAGTCACCTGGAAAAACTACTTCGCCAGTTATTAATGCGTTACCTGGATAATATTTATGAAATATTATATTATATTATAAACACCTTACGGATATGAAATGTATATCGTTTTCATCTTTTTCTAGTTTGTCACACAGTAAATTATCATAGTGCTCACTTTGTGCAATGCTCACTCTGAGCTTAATTTGTTTTAATAAATGTTTATTGATTTGGAATCACTATAATGTGAGCCGAGTTTTATTGGAGTAATGTCATAGTAGTATAATAAGGGTGTTTGATGAATTCATAATTATAAGGTTTTTTAGCTACACAGAGCGTCACTATATTTGTTTACACAACATGGGTTAAGTTTACTTTCAAATTATTATGTCTCCTAAATATTATGTATTATTATGTATATTGTTGTATATCCTAAATATTATGTATTATTTTGTGATATTGTGTATTATAAATAATGTAATAATATATATAGTCGTTGTGTTTTTCCTTTTATACATTTGCATATTTATTTATAATAAATATGCGACACAAATTGCCGTCCGTGCTCGGAATATGAATGTTGTATAACGACACACCGGCAACAAAGGAATATTAATCACGACCAGGAGATGGCGCTGTGGAATGAGATGTGTCCATCGGACACAAATTTAACTATCAACTTGCCTGATTTAGATATGTTTGCATCTATTATATACAGGGTTGACTGAACTACTATTATTTTGTACTCGAGTAGAAGTAGAAGTAATTAAGCCTGTTCAAAACTACTTCAGTAGAAGTAAAAGTAAACTTGTAAAAATCTACTTGGGTAAAAAGTAAAACTATTTTCTAAAAGTAATTGAAGTAAAAGATAAAAACTAATAATCAAATATATACAAGAGATAAGAAAATTCACAGACGTGTATAGATGCTGCCACCTTGAGTTCACTGAACACAGCCTTCGTTCAACTTAAGCAAAAATTGATTTTCAAAGTTGGTGTCCCCAACGCGAGCCCTCATTGGGGTAAAGATATGTCCAGCTGTACTGAACAGACGCTCGCGTGCAGCGCTAGCTGACAGGGAAGAGTTTGTTTCGACGAGCAGTCGCTTGATGAGTGGCCATGCCCCGACTGTCATCATCTCAGTAGATGGATTCAGCAGATATACACATTAAGCTGCGTTAGAGCTGTTGAATTGTCGCATTTTTTAACAAAGAAGTAGTCATTTTCATCCGAATGGTCTGATGCCTGGTCATCTGATGTTGCCTCCTGCGTGTGTGTGTGTGTGTGTGTGTGTGTGTGTGTGTGTGTGTGTGTTTAATATGGCATGATGCTGTAGCTTGAAAAATATATATAGCTACCAGATTTAGCAAAGAATTAAATGTTTTAAAAGCCTTTAGTTGTGTATATGTTTGTAATTTTGACCTCTGGCAAAAATGGTTGGACATCATCAGTACTTGGAAGATAGTTCTAAACGTTTGATGACTTATGACGAAAAATATTGTTTATTCAGTTAAGGGACTTTTATTGTATAATTAGTTACTGCACGACAAAAAACATAATGAGTTTATTTTAAATATTAGGCATATTTACATGTTTGTGGTCGAATATAAAATACACATTTAATAGATTTAAGTCTGCAATTTTCATTTTGTGAATGCTGGGTCAGACAATTTCGATCTATATGGGATTATTCCGGATGTAATTGAAAATTTGATGTCCTTGTAATTTAAAAAAAAGGATATTTAATAGATTTCCCCTTTCCCTCAGAATTATTGTTTTTAAATTCACGACTATTACACCACTCACATATTGTTTGGTGATGCCGTTTCAACTTCACTTGAAGCTGTTGGTCTATTATTTACAGTTTGTGTATAACAAATTTCGAGTATATTTTTGGTAATTTTATGCGAAATTTAATTGATGCTACTAGCTACATGTATGTCTCTTGTTGACGGTGTATGTAATAAGATTAATTGCCACACTCGATCGGGCTATCTATAAGCTCTAATTTACATATTTGCAGTGCTGCTCGAGTGTCATCTAGTGAATGAAATATCCCACCAGATTCCTTTGTTAGCGAGAATAATCTATATATCGACGAACGTAAAAACAAACAATTGAGTGAGTGCATTTTTTCAGATAGCAATTTTAAGTCTATATAATCGTCATCATTACGTTGTAGTGTAAGTTTTTGTGTAATATTCCATTTGACTTGAAAACAAAGATAATCGAATGAGCTATTTCAATATTTTGACTCACCTAAATTTATTTATACATGCATATATCAAGAAAAACTCTCATTTTAACCAGACACAAGGAGAGATAGTGGATATTAATAAAACGTTTCTCCGGGGATCGGGAGACATATCTGGGAGATGAAAGGAAAGGCTGAAAGAGAGAAAAAGCGCTACAACTTCCAAGTAACAGCGTGTGTGTTAATTCTGGTGTGATGTAGATCTAATCTTTATAATGGAATTAACACCCCTTTTAATAATCTGCTATGTAAGTACTTTTCAAATTGTCATCTCTTTTTCACCTATCAGCATATCCTATAGCACCTGAGTTCAAATCAAGGTGTGGGC
>JAODUP010000957.1:0-143911 GCA_025642065.1 Paralvinella palmiformis | reverse complement strand
ATGATTTATGATTGATTTTCCCCCAGAAAGCCAAGCATGTGTATAAAAACGAAGTCAATAAAACATGTATTACAATAACATATCTCAATAACATATCTTAATGATATCTATTATATTGTACTCGTAAAATATATGTATGTTGCATGCTGATATTTGTTTGCATGTGAAATTGGCAGTTCATTGTATCATCTATCTCTAAGCTCTAAGTTTTAATTGGTATCCATAAATATTATGCACTTTGAGAGGAAAATATACTACAGATAATAATAATAATAATAATAATAATAATAATAATAATAATAATAATAATAAAATAATGGGCAAACGTTTTTAGAGCAAGAGTAGTGAAATCCATGGTATGGACGCAATCTAACAATGCATCTTAGCTTTTGGCAACAGGTTATACGACACTAGACACACTCAATATTATTATCCATCTTTGGTTACAAACAACGTTATCTGTATTGTATTTCAAATAATAACTTACTAAAATTATTTTGTTTTCTGGTTATTCATCTATACAGTAGTATATTACAAGATGCTCGCGTTATATAATAAGCAGTGATCTTACACGTAATACTTTTGGCAATAATAATTGTTATGTTATATCCTTTGTATATCTAGACCAATGCGTTGGCTTATTTATTCAATTATGCAAATAGAAAAACATTGTTTATAGATTTCTGGAAAAGAATCGAGCCTAGTAGCGCACCTAGTACAGGGGTTGGGCAACTTGATAGTTCAGGTACACTTGAAATATTGTTTTACCTTGGACCAGAATATATAGGAGGGTAACATTTTACCAAGTCGAAACACTGTCCTGCATTAAATAGAAATACTTCCAATATTTTCTAGAGACGATCATTCGAGACATACTTTGCCGATGATCTTATAATACAAAGCATATACAATGTCTATGTTCACAAATCAATGTAATTTACATTAGAAAATAAGGGAACCCAAAAACGACTGAAAATAATAGTTTTTGTCATTGTTTTGGGGATATATATATAGCCAGGAAATCTATGTATAACTGTGTATCAATTAAAGAACATTTCGGAAGGAACATATATGACTGACAAAGGTAAAGATAATTTATAATTGAAAAAGATTTGTCTCACAAAGATCGATTTTCTACTATTATGGATTCCATTCTCACACCAGGTACTATGTCTAATTTACCTGTTCATATTACTTAATAAATTACTTATTTGCTCTTGACAGTAGACACTTTTGTCTCTAAATTTATTATTCTCTCCATTTGAATATAAACAGCTAATATATTTCTTGGTATTATGGAAGTTCTTATCAAAACCAGATAGATATGTTAAGGCACGCAATTTAACGTCCGTAAAAACACGTTGAAATATGTTTTTACACGAGTTCAATGCGCTTTAATGACGCTTAAATGACTGCATCCTGAATAATACAATCCGAATAAGGTATCCTGGGATATCTACTATATCTATTTTCCACTCGCTTAGCAAAACATTAGCAGCTATGTGTTGTGAACCCATGATTAGATAGTTACCACAAACTACCGACACTCTTGGTCGGTGATAATAGTCATAAAGGTGTCCGCATACGACTCTGAAATGCTGGAAAGCAAAAGGCTAAATCCTAAATAACAACATTAGAACATCGAGTTGTGGGTAGTAGACTAATATTGACCTTTATCAAGGTGAAATATTCACTATAACCTAGCTAACGAAGTTGCTACAATAATCAGCTCATGAGGAACACCATCGAGGGAATAACAAGTTGGTGAATGCCGACAACGAATGACGATAGCAATTGGCACTAGATATAGCATCCAGAAACTGGAGAGAACTGTAAGGATTATAATTGACCTGATAACAAAGTCTGATAAACGGAAAGAGTATAATGAAGCGGGAAAATATCTCATCGTTTATCCGGCTAACTGCCTTTGAGATAGTTAACGATATTCTGCAATCAGCTTCTTTCACTGGCTACTATGATAGGTATCTGTCTGCCTATAGGTATCAAATCATTACCTATCTGTACGTATGTTCGTGTGACCTTCGGTATATCAGTTAGGCTTCCTGTATTTATGTACTTATTTATACATGTATGTAGATATTAATAGACGTTTGGTTTCTTTGCATTTGATTTGAACCGACAACCTACTGATCTTTAGCTCAATACCGTAGCTAATGCGGTATCGGAGCTTCTGCATTGACGAAAGTATGCATTAATGTATTCTACTACATAGGTATGTCTTTCTGCTTGCTGATATATCTTCCCCTTTCCTCCCCTCTCTCTCACTTTTGCTGTCTGTCTGTCTCATTTTCTCTCTAGCTCTCTGTCTCCCTCTATCAATTGTGTGTATTCAAACCTAATTAATTACAATTAGGACCAGCAGTGGTTAGTAGTTCTAATAATATGGAGTCTATTTAGCATGTTTGTATGTGTGTGTGTGTGTGTGTGTGTGTGTGTGTGTTTTAGCTGTGTATAATAAGGCACAGGCACAGAGAATCTCGAACCGTGAATTCAAACTCTGGACGTTTCTTCAGGGGACTGAATCCAGAGTGGCGACTTTTCTTGCTGAGACATGTGTCACACACACACACAGTCACACACACACACACACACACATGGAGTTTGGGTGTAAAACACCCAAGTCAGATCACGGCAGTAGTGAGAATGTTTAGCTTAATTATCTAAGCAGCCCTATTTATAGCTATTTTTCAATTGCTGTATCTTTCTTCAAAGCAATACTATATAAACCATATAACTTTAATTGTCACTGTCTTCAAAGATCAGTTTTACAACGGAGCAGGCGTCATGAAGCGATTACTAATATACAAACTGTTTATCTTAATTACTATTAAAAGACTGACATCTGCGCTGGACCAGACCGTATTACCGCGTCATAGCTTCCGTACTGTTTGAACTATTATATCATTTTTCAACAATTATCATTATGCTATTCGAACTATTGTAGTTCTTAAATGTTATTTATGACAAGCAGATTAGAGCTAATCTTGAATGTCATAGTACAAACTGGACATAACTGGACCTAGGAAAGATAAATATATTCCCACATACAACCAAGGTGAATTATATATACAAGTAAACTTGTTATGTAAAACACACCAACCGCGCGAACTGTGTCCAATGCCACCGCTCGAGATGCGATGCAGTGTTTCTATTCCTGAGTCAGGAGTACAATGCTTTAAGAGCGTACTGTGCCTGCTACAGTCATTTAATTGCTGGATAACCAGGCCAGACATCTAAACGGCGTGCCTCCAAAGACGCAAATAGTACATAGATTATACAGCTCTAGATCAACTTTTCTTGAATGCAGGGACCGGGAAATATGGTCTCCACGCATAGAAAACGGAACTTTCTCAACCGCAGCATAATATGCCTTGTGATATTTGCTGGAGGGTCAAATACCTCATAAACATACAAATCCAATAAATACTATGACCTACTCGTCACTATTATAACAATTTACATCGGCGCTTTAGCAGACCGTTATGGCGGAATTGCCGTTCTATATATTAACATTTTCAAATCAGACCTAATGTCTGCTATACAAACTATAATTATAATATAGGGTTTTATTAATGACAAGGAGACTAAAGTTAGCCTTGAATGTCATAGTACAGACTGGACATAACTGGACCTAGGAAAGATAATTCTATTCCCACAAACAACTAAGGTGAATTATATATACAACTAAACTTGTTATATAAAACACACCAACCACACGAGCTGTGTCCAATGCCACCGCTCGAGATGCGATGCAGTGTTTCTATTCCTGAGTCAGGAGTACATGCTTTAAGAGCGTACTGTGTCTGCTACAGTCATTTAAATGTTGGATAACCAGGCCAAACACTTAAACGGCGTGCCTCCAAAGACGCAAATAGTGCACGGAATATACAGCTCTAGATCAACTTTTCTTAGAACGCATGGACCTGGAAACACACAGTCTCCACGCACAGAAAAGGAACATCTCAACCGCAGCATAATTTGCCTTGTGATATTTGCTGGAGGGTCAAATACCTCATAAGCATACAAATCCAATAAATAATATGACCTTCTCGTCACTATTATAGCAAATTAGATCGGCGCTTTAGCAGACCGCTATGGCGGAATTGCCGTTCTATACATTTTCAAATCAGACCTAATGTCTGATATACAAACTATAATTATAATATAGGGTATTATTAATGGCAAGGAGACTAAAGTTAGCCTTGAATGTCATACTACAGACTGGACATAACTGGACCTAGGAAAGGCCTTTCGCTTTGTGAGTGCATAACATTATCTCATAGCATGTCATGTTGATATTTGTCTGTGTGTGTGTGTGTGTGTGTGTATGTGTTTGTGTGTGTGTGTGTGTGTGTGTGTGTGTGTGTGTGTGTGTGTGTGTGTGTTAGGGTACATAGTAAGAGGCAACAGGCACAGAGCATCAACATATCTAAACATCCTTCGAAACCTATCTCCATAAATCTAAATACAACTATACATACATTAATCTAAAAATTAAATGTTCCATACCTCCACATATTGATAAATGTGTGCGTATACCTAGCATGTGTCTGGTCTACTCATCAGCCTGTGTGAACCAGCTAATTCGCTTATCTCGAAGCGTGAATTTAAACTCTTGACGATTCACCAGGACGCTAATTATGGAGCTGTGACCTTTCATGTTGAGAAATGTGTAATGTCTCACCATACCGTTAGAGTTGTGTGTGTTTCTATGGATTTCTCTTTATAATAGTGTTTATCTATTTGAAAATGTAAACCATATATCACTTTGAAAGTACCATACTTGTATGTTGCTAATATGGGTATTCCTCTTTATAATTTATTTGTGGTATGGTTTTCGCTTCTCTACGGATATATTTTCTCTGTAGGGGTTCCAGACGGTTTGGTGATTTGATAGAGGTGTGATTATGCTTTTGCTGATACACATTTGTATTCTAAAAGCTTCCACGTAGCTATATATATATATATATACCTACGTTCCAGCGTTTAGAATGACCTTACACATCATGTATATACATTTTGTTTTAAGTTTAAGGGTATATGGTTGTATATGCACATGTTACAATATTTGTCATCATGTGTGTTAATAGATATATGATCATCATAGTCATATGATCTAATATTTAGTATTTATGTCTGTTCAGGTGTACAATAAAGAAATTGAAAAGACGATTTTTCAATGGACTATGGAATAATCCTGCCCCTCATGCGAATACATTACGCAATTGGATGATTGTATAGAGCTTCAGATCGTTGGTTATCACTGTGCAACTTTCTCACAAATAATAACTTTATCCAGATTTAGATTCCCGATAACAACGTGCAATATTTTATCACTGAAGGCTAAGGTATAATGATAACACTCACAAGAACAAACATCTAGTTAATTAAAAACATTGTGCAGTCTTTAGCCAGTAAAATGGAACAGCATTATATTCCCGCCTCGAACACTCTGCAGCTTAAACCGAAATTAAATAGTAAAACGTCTTAGACTATAAGACACCAAAGAAGAATCTTTGCTCTTGTTGAAATCTCCGGACATCAGGATAGTTTATCTGTTCAATGAGGAATATGGTAGCCGATTGCAGAGCACGTGACAATCTTATTTCTAAGTATCCAGATCATTTCCATCTGATCAACTTCAAAGCAACTGTTGTGAAGATTATTTATTACATACTAAATCGAATCACTTTGTCACTTTCGCTCCATCAGATAGTCTTATTTCCAATAAAACGCTGTGAACAACATCCATAGGTCCTGATCAGTTACATTTGTAGCCTAGTTAATCAGGAAACAAGTTACACAAAAACACGACTACAATATCAGAACAACAGTGAGCTCTTGTGTACAAGGAGTACCGAGAATAATATGGTGTTGGGAGTACAGGTAACATTATACATCTTTGTCGGTCGTTTCTGTTTAGATAATCGATTACACACAATTTTAAATCGTTGCAAAATAACAAAAAGGCAAGTAATTATAATTATTTTTACTTTCCAATGCCATCTAATCGGAATCTCTTTTACTTGCCGAAAAGCAAATAGCGTCTATTTTTACGTTCATTTTGCATTGAATTAATATCCATATATAGACACAAACATCATATGAAATTAGTATTTGCCCTCTATTTTTCGAGTAGACTATTCGCAATTTCGTTAGTTCTGTGACTGTAAAATTATCATAAACATTTTAGCATAAAAATATGTTTGTAAAATGGTTTCCTAGCTGATCTTTATCTATACCAGTTATGCCTTTTAAATAATTTCTATTTCAGGTTATTAGTACCCATATGCGATTTCGTTCATGGGTCCCCGTGTGAAGTTCCTAGCAGGTTATTGCAGTTACTATATGAGCATATAATAGTAGTAATAATAATACTAATAATGTACATTTAATAAAGCGCCCTTACTAGCAGGAACCAACCAAAGGCTCTACACACATTCTAAGTACTATACTAATATCCCAATTAATATGTCTGTAAAACCCCATAAGAAACTTAAACGATACATATTATCTATATATTAACAGGTGAATGTTTGGAAATGATTAAAAAGTTTCAAGAGGCTATGCATTTCTAATATATACAGGCAACCTATTCCATAAAGTGGGAGCTGCAACTCTAAACGCACCTGAGTTTTGAGAATGACTTTCTAATAGCCACCAATTCACACAGGTATTCAGGTAGTATATCATTAATAGATGTATATGTTATTAATAAAATCTTCATATGAATACGCTGTCTAAAAGGTAGCCAATGTAGTTATAAACGTATTGGGGAGATATGTTCATATTTTCGAATATTTGTTACAGATATTTTATTGATCCATTAGGGGTAATTAACGATGCACCCATCTCTAATGCTGGTGCTTTTATGGATTTAACGCAATGTGGTGATCCCAAATATATAATATTTGTTTTATTATCATTTAGTTAAAGAAGACTTTCAGTTATCCATAGCCGAATATCAGCATTACAATGTTTTAAATTCTTCAAGGAAGAGTAGAAAGCTAAATGATTTTCAGGTTCCTGTCATATATCCAGCTGTGCCTCATCAGCATACAATTGAGATTTAGCGCCACATAGGGGGGTAATCATCCCAAGTGGATGGGCATACATTTTGAAAAATAGAAAGTACCAAGAACTGAACCCAATGATACACGAGATAACAAAAACTGAACGTCAGATAACTTACCATGAACTGACACTCCCTGGGGTCGTTATTCTAGATAAGATCGAAACCATTCAAGTATTTTTCCTGACATGCCAAACATGCCTTTCAACCTAAGGAAAGGGGCATTATGGTCCCCTGTATCAAAAGCAGAAGATAGATCCAGAAGAACAAGTAATACTGGCTTACCTTAACTAATTAGCGTCATAATATAATAAATGTTTCACCCGAACGAAGGCCGTTTCAGTGCAGTCACCACTTTTATAGGAAGACTTCAGTGATTCATTAAGATTATTATTGATTAAATATTTATTTAGATGGAAAACAAGAACACTGAATGGCCTAAATTGTGCCGATGTGTCGTTAAACAACTTTCATTCATTTAGATGGAAAACAACTTTAGCTACAAATGTATGATTTCAAACAGGTGTGTAATAGTTTAGAATATGGTATTTAAAATGGTAGCTTTCATAAATACTGGGAAAATACCCAGAGAGAATGATTTATTAGTTATATTTGTAATCGGGCTTATCAGAACACCCATACAATCTTTCACAAGCCATGTAGGCATAGGCTCAACTTCAACTGTCTGATACCAGGATCAGTAAAAGGCTCAAAAGTATCATGAAGGACTCATCTACCAAAGAAGTATATATCAACTGTTTATATTTGTATCGCTATCTTGGAGTGTTTTGTCCAGTACTGGTATTAATGTGAAAATATCTAAGATATGCTATATTGAAATTAGCATATCTCATGACATCGTCCTCAGTATTAACAAAAGGCCATTCACTACTACGTTATTCTACCTAACCACCTTTTGTATACACCTGACTGACAAATTGGCCTTGACATTTGTAAACGTCATGTTCAAGCTAGACCCTATTATAGTTTGAAATGTCATAACCTTATTATCATTATACTATTAATGGTTTTAATCTTGTGTTCTGGGCACTGTATCAATGTCCATCTATTGATATAGAATGACAATTCAGGTATTAATGTCAACGTAGTAGTATATGTAATTGTTTGCGTTGATATAGAGCATGGCTATCGCCTTCATATGGAAGGTTTTATTTCTATGTCTTTGTATACTTGTAATATCACTTGTCTTTCTTTATATTGTATATTTTATATCTTGGTATTAATCATTATTGGTATTTATTTTTACATAACGACCCATCATCGTGTTTGGTATTAAGATGATAACCAAATAACCTTTTTTGTCAACATCCAGTATTGTCGAAATATTTACATTCATTGAATTATGTATTATGGTTTCTGAGTTACATGGGGGGAGGGGGTGCTTTATATAAGCAATACTTCAAAAATGTTCCTTTTCAACATTCTACATGAGTTTGACTTCATTAAAATTACGTATTATTAATGTTGAAATAAAATAATTGATATATATATATATATATATATATATATATATATATATATATATATATATATATATATATATATATATTAGAATTATAGTCATGACAAGAATCAAAGGGAGATCAAATTATTGTTTTCAATACTTTGAATGCATTTCTACACTAAAATTAGACTGCTAAGATTGTTTTCCCATAAATAATCATTTCAAAGATATGATCCATTGTTTTAATAATTGATTTCGTTACATTATATTACATATCTATAATGCGTTCCCTTTCAGCACCTTATATGCCATTGGTAGAGGTGTAGTGCATGTCCATGATAAATAAATTCGAGTATAGTAAAGAAAATACCTGCAGACAATTGATGAAAAGGTTATCTAATACAGTTTTCTAATGCAGTATGTGCATTTCCCTCTATGCCTCCGTGACTTATGATAAAGTGTCTTGATGTTCTGATAGGCCTAATTATAATTACAGTTAAAACATTATTAATTTCATGATTCATGAAAGCTGCCCTTGTAAAACCATAAATAAACTGTAATATTCTAAACAATTACAGACCGGTTTAATGTCGAATAGGTTAATCCGCAATTATAGAAGGGCAGTTGCATTCCATCAAAACACTTATTTAGTAAATAATAACCTTAATGAATCATAACAGTCTGCACATAAAAGTCATCCTATCACTGATACAGCCTTGATTGGGATGAACAATTAAACTATGATGTCAACTGATCAAGGTAAGCCAGGATTACTTGTTCTTCTGGAATAATCTCCTGCATTTGATACAGTTGACCAAAATCTAATTTTGTTGAAAGATATGATCAGCGAGTCAGATAAAAATTTCAAACCTATTCGGAACAACGCTTCCTGGATGTCTGTTCATTATATTTAACTGATGTTTAATTATCTTTATTTGGAGTACTACAAGGTTCAGTTTTTGGTGCTCCGATTTTCACAACTGATACTTCTTCTTAAGATAATTGTGCAGCGATATATCACTAAATTGGAAACAGAAAATTAAATTGATAATTCTGTTCTTTTTGATCGCCTTTCTGATTGGTATGCAATATGGGGCATCGCACTCACTTGTATCTGCTCAATCTTAATAAATAGGTTTCAATGAATACAAATATGAAACTGCTTTTCAAAGGGCGTTCTTTTGTTTTCTAGCATTCTCCAAGGCTCTGTTTTTGGACTGTTGCTGTTTATTTTCTATATCATACCACTAAGCTATCTTATTAACAGCCACAAATTAGATCATCATATATAACTAGATACAGAAGTATTGAGTTCCAAACCAAATGAAGAGTTTTTCTATGGTTTATGGTACTCGATGGTGTCATGTAGAATTTAATAGAACGGATCTGCATCGACTCAGAAAATATTCCCTAAATTCCTGAACATAGGTGTTTAGTCTTTTTATTTCACAGCCTGAAGCGGAATCTGTCAATCTATGAATGTTGATGTTAGAGATGGGTTAAAAACCTTGATTCCTACACCTACTATTGTGGGACTGGAATCGTCGATGAGGTTATAAATTCTAGGGAAAGGTTTTTCAGATGACAAGTGACAATAATTTACAATAATAAATAAGTCATTTATAACAAGGTGAATGATCTATTATGCGGATTTGAACTGTGATTAACCAAATTCTTAACCTACAACCTTACTCCTTGGATACCAGGTTCCCCGGATGCATCTTTCAATGATCATAGACGTCACAAAACGTTGATAACACTTCGCCTTGACCTCCGGGGTTACCTTGATCTCGGGGAGATTAAAGCTACTCAAGGGAGATCAGCAGGTTAATCATTTGTACTTGAGAGGTTCATATCCCGAGGCCATGGTACATTTGTACTGATTTCCAATCCCTACGTAACATGTCTGCAGTGACACATTTAGCCATTTGTTCGACTCATAAGAATATAACTAACTAGTTACCTGGTAAATGGTTACATGATGTTATTGATTAAAGATTCTGCTTTGAATATGTAATAAATAGCAGCTATTAAAAATATACTAAAAGAATTGATGAAAAGTACATAATTCTACAGAGGGTGTCAATGTGCAAAATAGCAAAACTCCATGAAATATGATTTACTATTAAGTGAATATTTGAAGGATCCTAGTCATCGGACTGACATAACATGTACATACTCCCCGTAGACAACGTATCAACACTGGTGTATTCTAAATAGTGTCTTCCATATGGGATTGTGACAATGATAACACATGATAAAATGTAATAAATCGTTTATATTTGATAAATATCAGCAAATTTGTGATGGTCAGAAGTGTAACGTCTAGAATATAATGTTTCACTTTGATCCTTTTCTTGTCTTCTATAAGTCGAGTGTTGTTTGTTAATGCCAACATGTGCTATGATTACAGGATAACGCGGAGCGTCGCCATTTCCATGCTTGCTGAACGCTAGGAAATCGATGTAATTTTCAGTATATGGCTTTCAAGTAATTCTTCAGCGAAGCCTGGATAAAATAAGAACTCATATAATGCATAATTAAATTAAATTATTCAATTCAAATTATTTATTTCAACATTCATATTACAGTATTTTAATGAAAACAAACGAATATAGAATGTTGAAAAAGAGGACGCTTGAAGCATTGCTTGTATAATCCATTCCCCTTAACATAACATTCAAAACATTCAGGACAAATTTAAAAAAAAAAGGTGGAATAGGCATAATTTTATCTTTGTAAAACAACAATAAATCCATATAATTTTAATTTTAAAATGATTAATTATTGTATCAATAACATATTATTGTGCATCTTACATCATATATGTTGTATTTGAACAGTAAATAAATTACGGACAATAAATAATAATACAATAAGCAGTCCGATTACATTATGTGCCTAGTCAAGGTGAATCACATTAATGTACTCATGGATCATGGATCATGGATCTATTTATTCTGACTGTCTTTCGTGTCTAGTTTCAGGTCTAGTTGCTGCGTCTAGACGTTGTCTACTTATATGAGGTCAATGTTTCTCGAATAATTGCATGCAACTGCTGTTTTGTATTATTATATTTCTTTATAGACCTAACTATGTATTGCATCAATCACTAATCACAATTTTATTTAATTGTAATTAGATTCTGAATACTTGATATATAAATGTCTTATCTAGGTTGTATGTATTTCAGCGAATTATCCACGTCTCTGGATATGGGAAGCCAGAACAAAACAAATAAACAGATAACTAGATAGATTCATGAGTGACAGGTTATGGAGCGCTACTAATAAATAGAATGTCTGCAAGTGGTGTAATAACTAAGATTTTCAATATGATATATTTCTCCTACAAATAATATTATGCCATATTTAATATAAACGAAGATAACATACAGGCAGATGATTAGGCAGACAGCTAGCCAAACATACATAAACAATAGAGTGGGAAATAAATGAACATATATTAAAACTTAATTAAACGTTGTATGGATTAGCTACAGTCGATAGTAGTTCGGTCTCAAATACAAACAATCAATCCTTTCGAATCTACAGAGTAAACGATACAGTTAAATTGAGAGTCAACTTGGCTAAATTGTTTCACTGGGATTAAAGAGGCCAAACAGTCTGCCAAATGGAACAAACGAGTAACAGGTTTATGGTGGCGCCGAATGCATCTGTTCAATATACCAGCATACTGTATTTGATTTGTTGCTTAGAAGAATTGTCTGTTGAAAGGTGGGCACATATATGAGATCGAGACAGATAATACAGAGAGAAGAATAAGGAATTGATAAAGAGGGTTGGATTTTAAATAGGGACTTGTATAGAGGGTAATCAAGTGTTAGGAAATTAACAGAAGGATGGCCAGGGAGAAAGAGAGAGAGAGAGAGAGAGAGAGAGAGAGAGAGAGAGAGAGAGAGAGAGAGCAAGAGAAAGGGGACACTGTCAAATAAACACGGGGGATTTAATATTATGAGGAAAGTGATCAATAGAACCATGGAAGGATTCAGATCTGACAAGAAGAATTCTATGCAAATTTGAACCATTCTACAGAGAACTGGAACAACGGATAAACGAAAGACATGGAACATACAATATGAAGAACTGACAAACATACTCATGGAACAAAGCGTAAGGGAACGAGGAATAAACGACATATGGGATCATTTAATGTATGCAGAGCCAAATAGCAGAGTGATATAAATGACGGGGAAATGAGAGAAAAGGTATTAAAGGACTACGCATTGTTTGAGGCATGGAGGGACGAAAGACAAGGAGACCAAACTAGGAAAATAAAAGGGATTAGAAAACAGGATCTTGAGAAGAATAAAATTACGAATGGACGAAGAACTAATAGACACAAACCAGAGAAAGTCAGTATATGGATATTCTAGATCATATTAAGATAAATGCTGAGAGGAAGGATTACGGAAGAATGGTGACCTGAAAAACAAATATCACTATAAGATGAGAAGACAGAGAAATATAAGATTGGAAAGTGAAAAGGAGTGTACATCAATGGAGAGCATGATCTACAGGATAGGACTTGAACTTGTGATGGATGCGAGAGAGGATCGTGATATGAGGAAGAATTAGAAACACACACACACAAACTCAAACCAATCGAGTTTTAACTGAAATCTAAATTAACCCGTTAGTGTCAGTTGATGATCAACTAGCTATTTTTAACCTTATTTAAAAAAATCACCGACGGGTTTCTTTTCATCAGTGAATCTATATATCTTGACCATCCCTGTCCTCGGATCTTCTAAACTGACATATTTAAATAATCTTTTCCTTACTCTAAGACCCTCTCTGCTAATCACCTTGATGCCTATTTTACTCGGCCACTCGAAGATAGTTGGCAGGTAGATCAATACTCTATTATCACCGCAATTTGTTCAGCAAAACAGTATCCCTGCTTTCCCTGCTTAGTTTCTTAATTTATTTTTGTGAAGCTTAGAAGCCGATGGTCACACTATTGTTCCTATCCAATAAATTGTTCTCATCGCTGATCGATGAACCTGCGCTGCGCCACATGTGTTTATTGTTATAATCGCTGGTAAATCATTGATTATTTATTTAATGTTCCATCTAACAGACTAGTAAGTGATAACACCTGAGACAAATACCCTAAACGTAACCATCTAGTAAACGAAACCTAGTAAATATTGGAATCCGAATTCTAAAATGACGGATTGTAATGTCATTCTGCAATCAATGCCATATAATGTTGGTCAGAGTACCTCTAAAGCTGAATGTTTAATCTTACGACAAGTGAAAGTACTTGCTTTATTCATAATCCTCAATGCTCAAATGATTAATTCAAGTGTGAAATATATAACACGTCACTGAGTCGATTATTACCGCAGGTCTTTCTTGACATAAACTACATAGTTGGTATATCAATACACGTATATACGCTTTATACGATTTAACTTATATAACATCAATTAGTTACCATTTTGTTTGCACACAATACATCCAGTATCAAATAAGTGAATGCTGAAAGATGCCAGCATTTGGTGTTCGTATCAGCCAACATGTATTATGCAATAACAATGGAAATAGGTTTTTACACAGAGGTCCACGTTTGGCATGTGTGCAGATTATTTCAATTTTTACATACAGCTAGTGCATTATTATTATTTTTATTATTATTTTATTATAATTTATTTAGTTATTTATTTATTTATTTATTTATTTATTTATTCATTTATTATTTATTATTTAACATTATTATTATTGGGATAAAAGTACGTGGCTGTATTGCGTAGGAAACGGTCTATTTATAAGTTCGTTGAACCGAACCTGAGCATTTCTTGTATCTGTGGCTTCGGTGTGATGATTTATTTTTAGTAGATTTTAGCTTCTTGGTCAAATGTCTGAGGTAGGATCAATATCAAGGATGTCTAAACTACTATCACTTACTGACTGGCTAACTAATTTACTAATCGATTGACTAATTAACTGATTGACTAAGTGAGTAACTGATTGAAGCAGTGGCAGACTAACTGACTAGCTCACCGACTCGAGCACTGACTCACTCACTCACCTAGTAGAATGGTCTATTTAGGCAATAGGCTGTAATACAGTATCCGATATTCACCTTTCCTAAGTTTGATGAGATTAATAGTGTGTTTGCTGACGTCATAAGCCACTGCTTCCACTGTGAAACCGGGCATTCAAAAGGAGATAAAATTAGTTAGAATATATAGATAAGAGGCTTGCCATTGGATAAGAATGAACGAAGAGAGTGGTATTAGAATTAATATTGTAGTGGGAAAGTCACTGATTGGTATGACATAAAAGGAGTATTAAGCGGATGACAGAAGTTAAGAGACAGGACAAAAAGGTCAAATTAAGGACACCTCGGTGAGTAGTACAAATGAGGACACGTCTATAGGTTATTAGTCTGCTAGATCAGCACAAAGTTCCCGTGTTTTATTATAGCATATGCAATCACCCAAAGCTAACTTTTATGGCATAATAGGTATTTTAACATTGAAGAAAACATAAAAAGTAAATGTATAATTATGTTTGTTATAAATATTTTGCAGATTATTATTATTATTATTATTCATTCATTCATTCATTCTTTCTTTCTTTCTTTCTTTCTTTCTTTCTTTCTTTCATTCATTCATTCATTCATTTATTCATTCATTTATTCGTTCATTCAGTTCTTTATTCATTCATACAAGTCATACATGCATACATACATTCACTCATTTGTTAATTAATTCACACACACACACACACACACACACACACACACACACACACACATATATATATATATATATATATATATATATATATATATATATATATATATCCATTCATATACCGTGTCAATCTGTTTATAAATTGTACTAAGAAGCCAAAGGTCAGCACATTCTATGATCCTTGATTAAAACACGTCAAGTTTAAGTCACAAGACTGCAACTTTGTAAGCTATTTTTAGGAATAGCTAATCTATGTACTACCGTAATAAATAATACCTAGTGATGTCTTGCCGACTTCAAACGCAGTCCATCACATTTCTATCCAACATAATCTCAATTTTACCCTTCATATGACGGTTGTCCTTGAACGTGATTAATACCCTAGATCCTGACCCCGTAAGAGGATTTGTGCTTCAAGCTGCACTTCTTGTGCACTCATCGACCGTCACTTAAACGTAGAAGTTGGATCGGTGGAACTAGGTCTAATTTGTATTGGATAACAAAATGTTTCTACAGAGAAATTTAAATAGCACACATCATTTCGTCAGATATCGCCCAATAATAAACAACCTTAGTCTATAATTAGAATATAAATATGATATGATTTATATATATATATATATATATATATATATATATATATATATATATATTATATTTATATAATATATATATATATATATATATATATTTATATGTCTCTGTGTGTGTGTGTGTGTGTGTGCGTGTGCGTATGTGCGCGCACGCGTTTGTGTGTGTGTGTGTGTCTGTGTTTTTAACCATGATAAATAAAGCACTGGCACAGAGAATCTCGATAATCTCACAATACATGGCAATAATTGTTTTTAGGAAAGACCAGACGTTACCGGGTTCTGGCCTTGTGCCAACACTTGCAGTATCTTCGTAATACCTAGAGTAGCAGCAACCATCGATATGTCGAACTAATTACCATGGACCCTGAATTATGTAGATTCTGGCCATTTTAGGTAACTCTTTAGATACTGGCTGCCGTGCTATAGGCGTCAAATGTGTTCGTTGCCAATAACCATTTATGCTTTCACTAGTCCGTCTTTACAAATTAAAGATAGCTTTTCATAGACGCATTGCTTAGGGCTGATACTAGGAAACTTTAACAACACAGACAAGGCATTTTGATGCGTTAGTATTCCGCTGGTTCTGGTTTTTTTATTGTATCCTGATGACTCTATTACATGATATATCTAACAGAGTATAGCAACGACAGCAGCAACACTTATAATAATAACACCAATTATACAACTCCAGGACTAATAACAGAACTTGCATTACCCGTAAAAACAGCGGTATATGCATTAATAGTCGTAGTAGTAGTAGTAACAGCAGCAGCAGTATTAGTAGCAGTATTATTATTATTAGTAGTAGTAGTAGTAGTAGTTTTGTTGTTGAGGATGTTTTATAGCAATAGTAGTGGTAGTATGCGTAGGTATTGTTCTTGATGTTATTGTTTTTGATGATGAAGATGATGATGATGCTGATGATGATGATGATACTAATGGCGATGTTGTTATTATCGCTCTTTATGTTATTGTCGATCAACAATGTATATTTTAAGCATACGACGTCATCACAGTCTGATGCTGTATAGTGCACTATCACATTCAGTATCCTGTATTACGTAATAGTGACGTTCTCTTTGCAGCCAGTGTCAGGCCACTGATATATCAATACCGACGCTGTCTAACCTTCACTTGAGGCATAATAACAATCAACTCCTCAACGCGAGAAATCTTTGTGGCAGAAATAAGGTTTGTTATTATTATTCTAACCAATATACGTGTATTAAAGTTTGTAATTTTAGAGCTTAGAAGTGAAATATTGGAATATATTTAGAGATTGGTGATCATAAAGATAAAGACACACTGCTATTTTATAATTCCCTTCAGATGTTATTATATAATAATCCAATCATCCATTATATTTTATAACTGCGCCCAATTTATTATTTGCTTGTCTGTTTGGTTTTTAGTTTGTGTATTTATACGTATTTTTGTTTTGTTACTAAAGCAGTTTCTGGGCATGAGTTAAATCTTCGATCTAGATACAAGTACTCAATTTGGTTTATTATGATATATTCCTGCCATAGATATTACTTAGACACTGATCTCAGATAGGTGTATGTATATATATATTCTCCTGGCTTATCCTCTTCGCACAATCCATCACTAAATACAATATAACACTTGATGTGCTATGCACAGTATATGAAATATAATTGGATCTTACTAATTGCTGAGCTATGCGTGCAAAGAGTAAGTTATTTCTTCACCTAAATAATCCTTATACACGTTCCAATAGTGTTTTCTTACACTATATCACGTTAGATCTGTAGGATAGAGTACTTATAATGATCTAAAAATATTATTACCGAAGAGTTTTAAGATATTATCATTGCCATAATCTGACATGATTTGGTAGTGTCTGGCTTGATAAATAGCTTTTGAATAAGATATAAATATATATCATAATAATAAATAGCTTTAGAATAAGATTTAAATATGTATCATGCTTCTCTCTGCATCTAGCATGCTAGATATTTAATGATGTTTAGGGATTTTTATATCGATGCCAGAAGTATCTGGTGCCCAATATTGAACCTACACATGTTTGTTTGGTCATATATGGCTGGAATTAATCATTCTATATATAGAATGGTTACAGTTTATATCGTTACTATATCTATCAATAAGCGGGCGCAATTGCAACAAATAAAGCGCATATAATAGTATCGTGAAAAGAAGAAAAACATAAAATAGACATATCTTATACTTTATGATATTTGAAGATTTCCGATACAAAGTTCTGCTATAAGGTAACATTCGTGTTATATCTAACAATACGCAGATGTTGTAATCTGCTTATGTGTGAGACCGGAATATCTTTTACTGAGATGTAATTAATTTAGACTGGATTTCTATTGAAATCCTAGGGTGATTTTCAAGGATTAGTGAAATTGAACTAGGATGATGCTATACAAAGGATTTTCGGTATCTGCACGATACATCATTTGTTCGGATGGTAGACTGACTTACTGGGGATAAATTGCACCTTTTCGGTGCTATTATATGAAAATATCACAGTAACCTCTCAACCCTCTATAGATATATATATATATATATATTTGTTTGTGTATATGCCGCGATATCAACCTTTTACCAGTTGATCACATGGTTAGCTAGAGAATATGTATTGAATACAACATTGTGTGACATCAATGGTATTTATTCTCGTCGACAACATAATGACTTCTCTAGCACGAAAATTGTATTATTCCCGATGATGTCAACATCAATGTTTATTACAATATCGATGGCCAGCAAAGATCATCTGATATAACTACCACAAAGGATACAGCTTAGTTATTATGTAAAATTAATCATCTCCTTTCCTCCCTCCGTTATCACATAAGGGTTGGTATCATTTCTTGAACGAACAACAGGCACCTCTATGCCCTAACCGGTAACGCCATTGGCCACATATCTATAGCACCTGAGTTGAAATCCGGCCGGGCTATGTCAAAATGATGCTTCATCTTCCACTTCACCTCCATTACGTGTTGACGTCGCGCGGCCAATTTAGCCTACCTTGTGTAAAATGGTAACAGTTTCATTTTGAACGAAATATATTACAATATTTTAATTTTTACTGCTTCGAAGAAAGATTAAAGAACATAACCAGTTGGAGCCTTTTATGGCAACATGCGAATAATAATCAACTAGTTTCTACTCTTTCCTATTCGGATTTTATTGGACACTCCGCAATACGAACACCTTTTATTTTATAATATCATTTAAGCTAGGAACAGCATAAATGTTTCAGAGAGCTTTTTCTCCAAGGAATCATTCAAATGTGATAGATACATAATCCGTTTGGGTTAGTGAATACATTAATTGTTTCCATACTTTCTTCATCTGTTTAGACACGAAATCAACATCCGCACAGACACAGACACACACATACATACACATACATACACCCACACACATACATACACACATGAAAAATACTGAATGAGTAACTTCCACTGCAATGCCAACACAAGTTGACCCGCATGACCCCATTCACAGCTCTAACTTTAGCAACCTGTTCACGTGCTCGCCCCACATAGACAATATATAGTGACTAAAACATGTACAAATGTATTTTCCCATTTACAGAGATGAATAATAAAATCTGAGTGGAGATGATAGAGGTTCCGGGTTCAAATTGATCAACTACGTTATGATTATTTCCGCTGCCACAATTCAAACAGCCCGAACAGCAACTATAAACCTTATCCAATAATAATATCATTATTATCACTGGGAATATCACTGCTATCAACTGCTACGTCAGCATTATGATTAATAATACCATACCACCATCCCAAACACTATTGATACTATCACCACCCTCAACACCGCTATCGCTACCATAACAACTCCCATCATCACCGACATTATCTCCACCATCACCACGGTTATTACTCTCATCTGCATCATCGCAGGGGTTAATCACACTAATACCATCAAACCCGCCACTATCAATACCATCACCATTACCACCAACAGCGCCATTGTCATTGCAATCATCACCTTCGGCACCACTATCTCTACCATCTCCACCACGACAGCCATCTATACAACCCAAACCTAGCACCGTCATCATCATTAAGAGTGGCGACAATACCACCTACAATATCATCAAAATCATCACCACCTCAGTCACCAACAGTACAACATCGAAGTAGGTATTCCATGAGATAATCTCAAGTAGCTTTGTTGCATTTCAATAAAGTATTATTGTTAGATTACAGAAATCATTATATGATATTCTAATACATAGATACATTATATAGTACGATGGGACGAAACATTTGGTACGGATCTTCATACACCAAAAGCATCGCCTCCAATCTGTCTCCAAGCCACACCGCTATCAACCTTTATCTCAAAGCGATTATTTTTCCAGCAACACTAACGTTCCAATTACCACCTCCATCACATCACTACCTCCATCATAATAACGACCACTACCATCATCGATACCACTACTACTGTCACCACATCCATCACTTCCGCCATCACTACCAGGAACACACAACCATTACCAACATCATATCACTAGACTCCTGACTATTAGCTTCACTTCGATCATCACTAACGTCATCGCTAGCACTACCATGATTTGTTTTATCACTACCATCATCACTACTACAATTACTACTGACATTACCATTGTCTTTACATATATATCTCCATCAATACCAACATCTGTGGCACCAATTATAGACGTACTATTTATAATAAGTTCAACTAGATATTATTATTATTATCTTATTGTTGTTGTTGTTGTTGTTGTTATTCTGTTGTTTTCGTTGTTGTTGTTGTTACAACTAAAATATGTATTAAATGATGGGGAACATTTATATTAATTAAAAATCAACAATTTATCATGTGCCTTAGATTAACTGTGTTTATTCAGTTTATTGATATGTTCCTAGTTAGAGATGGGGATTTCCTAGTTAGAGATGGGGGTTTTTACTCCTTCCATAGACACTCTGTTATCCGAAACATTCGCCAATTTAAGATAATATGTTACCGAATAATTGTTGGCTTTAAACCGAAGTTGTGCCAGATTACCCAGTCTATCTATTTACCATTCATTTAACTAAGATATCATATGCATTGAATATTAATAAATATTTAAGTGTTGCTAATTCAATGAGATAAGAAAGATGGCTTAAACCTATCTGATCATATAGTCAGTTGTACCTAATAACTGTGGTGTTATAATACGATGTAATACGATGGGTTTCAGAACATTCGGCTATAGGAAGGTATGTAGCGTATTCTTCTATAGGGGAGAGCGACCAGCTTTGTACATGAAATAACAATATTCAATCTATAAATTCGAGGCAATGGATTCTATTTTCATTTTACCACCCTAACACTAAGCCACACTAATAGACGAAATAGATAATCGATTGTTTGGAGGCAGAGGCAGTTATAGCCACCATAAGGCCCACCCCTGCAATCAGTTACTTGACAGGTAAACAATAATCAAATTAAACTGATAAATTAAAATATTGCTGACACGAGTAATATTTTATACCAATAAAACAAATTTATAAATGGCCTATAACATATATGTAGTCCATCTCGAGAAACTCAGGTCATCTTGCCAGATACCTTGACAGGTACATGTCTATTTAAGTTGCATGGTGTCTGTGTGTTTAGTATAACTAAACATGATCAGACGTTTAGTTTCTAAAAAAGGTTTAAACATGTTCTACAATTGAATGTTGGAAGCTGCTTTTATGCATCGATAATAGTCATCAGTTATCTGTTCTGAGTGGGTTACATCATATTGGCTGTTTAATGTGCCGTGACAGTAAATGGCACTAGCTAATTAGGGCTGTTCATTAACCCAGTTCTAGCAGCACTCTCCCCAATAATGACGCATGTATTATTGCCATTTTATTGATCATGTTATTAGCCATTTATGGCTTAGGGGTTTACCTATATAAAAGATAATTAAAGGTGGGTGGTTGAAATAATGTCTGAGATTTAGGATAATTAGATTATGATTAAATAGCAGGCTCCTTCTTATCATATATTCGCTTATGTAAGCATATATTCGATATAGGTGTTTCCACATCCAGACGTCCCTAAAGGTATGCTTATGCTTATTGACATAGGTACGTATTTTTAATTGGTATGCAGATTCCCGTACATGTATGTTTATGCTGGTAAGTACGCGCATAGACGTTTTGGCGTAGATGCATTGTCATATGTGTTTGCATGACTGGGTTTGTGGAAGTATGTGGTTAAGCAGCTATTTGGACTTTCACACCCAAATTTCACGAACTATTAATTAATAATTAAGTAGTTATCATTATCATATACACCTCTAGTTTTTATTTGGAATTGCAAAATTCCTGCCACATGCTTAACTGGCTTCTTTTAGAACAGATAGTCAACATATTACTGCATCCAGAAGCAACCAGGGGTTTAGGATTGAAGTTGCGTCACCTACACGTCTATGTAACATTAATGAGCAATTGATATATTTCACTCTCTTTCCTAACCTTATAAGAAAAGGAAACACATATTCAAAAGCTGTTCTTAGCTGCTCGATGGCCGACTCCCACAACATATAAATGTTATATATATATATATATATATATATATATATATCAGTTAAAACATGACTGCTGCATAAAAACCGATAACACAATTTTTGTGCGGAAATATATAATGCTATTAATAGTCTTAGCCTGCGTGGGAACATATTTCATTTTATTTTACGGCTACATATCACTTGGTATTACTGTGCAATGTACTTTAATAGCATTATCTATATTTAGACCTTGTTATTTATTTGATCAAATAAAGCCACGGTACAGATTTAAACTATTCGCTCACAAATTTAAAACATTTAAGATCCTTGTGCGCCTTCAATCATAAAAAAGATTAGCGTACAGGAGCAAGCCACGTTTCCAACAATGAACCTCCTTAAAAAGAAGTGAATCATTATATGGGCATATTCTATATCGAGACAAAGAAGATTCTCAGTTCACGTAGGAAGTTCCGGACCTTATTTATATATGGAAGATTTTAGCTGATTTAGGAATATCATACCATCAAATCCGATATTCTCGCTGGATATTCATATATCTTAATATCTGAAATATTTATGTTTGATCTACTTCTAAGGCGAGGGGGAGGGTTGATTGCTTTTCGCTGAATGAATTTATTTTACTTCCGCCGATCAAGCCATAAACACCCATATTGTCAAGAATCAATATCATGTCCATTAACAGAAATCACAAAATAAAAACGTATTCCATCCCCTTAGTTAGTCCTATTTCTCCTGATAATGCTGTGAACAGCGTCCATAGTTACTGATCAGTATCACTTTTACCATAGTCAAGCGAAACACTACCACGACGGCAAAACGACAGCGACCTCTGTTGAAAAAAGGTTACCGAGATAAATAAATAAAAAGGCTTCGATAGCGTGATGCTAATACAGGTAACGCTATAAATACTTCTGGATAATTATTGTGTGAAAATCGATTGGCCACACTTTTTAATCTTTCACCCAAAAAAGTCAGTAACTACCATTCTTTTTCTTTGTTTTTAATAGCATCCACTGGGAAATAAGTTTGTGTAAGTGTATTATATTATATATTTTAATATATATATATATATATATATATATATTTTTTTTATTGTGTGTGTGTGTGTGTGTGTGTGTGTGTGTGTGTGTGTGTGTGTGTGTTGGTTATTACTGACACGTGTATATGTACTATTAATAACAATAATAATAATAATAATGTATATTTAATAAAGCGCCCTTACTAGCAGGAGCCATTCAAAGGCGCTGTACAAATAATATGTAATATAATAATACCCAAAATAATGTCTGTAAAAACCCTGTAATGATTTAAAAGATAATAATTAGGCGTGAAATTACCATTGGCCCAGTCACTGTTTCTGAGTAGACAGCTCTAAGAGTAAAATAAAGTGCAATTATCAGAAATAATTAATCTCAACTAGTTTCAACATATTCCGAAGTAGTTGCTCATTCCTAGTATTTTGTGTTTGCCAGTCATTTTATAAACAGCTACAGCATTTCATTTGTTTAAAATCCCATATATTGATGTTTGTGCAACTTCGCTCATGAGTTACAGTTTGACGCCCTAACCGACGGTTAAACTCTGCCAACGCATGAACAAGGAAGGGATAAAATAATTAATGTTTCTAACATCTGAGAGCATACAGGATTATCGACAATATAATGTTATAAATGGAAAGTTTACATATTTCCGTATGTATTTCCTGGAATATATATATATATATATATATAATATATATATATATATATAGATAGAGAGAGAGAGAGAGAGAGAGAGAGAGAGAGAGCAGTCATTTTTAAGACACTTAACACATAATTAACCAAAATATTTTATATTTTCGTATTGGAAAAATACAATCTATTTCAAAACATTTATCCAACGTCAAGCTTCCCATAAATGTGCATTTCGTTCTTGATTATATATTTTTGGCACCATAACCTTTCCGAAAGTGAAGCATGGGTAACTAAGCAGAATTCGAACACTTGTGGCAGAATTCGGACACTTCAGTATTTTTCAATGAATTGCAAATTCGAGAAAACAACAACAGGAATTATTAATGCAAGTCATATGCTATTTAAATAAAATACAAGGACATAATGTTCCCACAACTAGAATGACATTAATCACAATTTGGCACTTGTTCATCTTCCTGATGATAGTTTTTGGGTCTTCTGAATATAATAAAGTGACTTTGTTAATTATCAAATAATGTCTTGTGTCTATGCATGCAATTTATTGAGTTACTCATTATTTCTTGAATTAAGTTAATGTCATTGAACTCTATTCAACTTTATTGTATTTATTGCAAAGCTGATATTTCAATTTAGGGTGTTGTCCGAAAACTGAAAGGTACGTTTAATTCGCATTGCAGTACGCGGACACCTTCAGCGAATCAGATCGCGTTTGAGATTATATTCAAAATGGCAGCATCTGAATAGATCGGATCTTAGTCAATATGTTTTGGCCAAAACACACGAAATAGCAGTAATAACAGACTGCGAAATGGTTCAAACGAAGTCTTTCTTCTTACAACTACTGCGTTCGACCAAGAAACCTCTCTCGGTATTTAACTTATGTTAACAGTTTGTTACACGAAAGAATTTTAAATTTTCGCGGAGATTCGTGTTTGTTAAACGTCTTTATTTTATGTAAATATGTCATTGATGTGTGGGTGCCTCAAAAACATTTACGACAAAGTGTCCGAATTATGGCAGTGTCCGAAAATACTAATATCTACTCTACATGTGTGTTTGGTATTTGGCGTTCATTGCATTTTTAACCTTGCTTATGCATTAGGCTATCCTTAATATTCATTTTCATGATATTCCATATGCAAGCCTTCATATGAAAGGCAAAGAGTCACTTAAGTAAGTCTCAATTTTCCAAAACAATCTCAATAACTTTTATTACAGGAGCAGAATGTATAATCACTTATAATAGTTGAGATTTTGCTATTTAAAAATGAACAGATAACTTTCGGTTTTCTAAGGAACGCCTCCACAAACTCTACGCTGGTAATAATGATTTGGATTAATTCAGGTAAATTCTGTGTCAGTAAGAGTGGCTCTTCAGATGCCTAATTCTCTCCTAATATGCGGTTATATTGTAAGTATAAGCTGCAGTACCTTAAGATAATTGATCGCTGGATATATATTGAGATTGTCAGGCCGCACTGGTTACTCATGAAAGAAATTCAATATGAAAACGTGGAATCACAGAATTATCACCTCCAGAATATCATCGTCCATCTCTTGATAACTATCAGGCTACATCAGACAACCAGGAAAGCAAGAGGGGATATTATTACTTGGTCTTTATTATTATGTGAGAAGTCATGTGATGAGCAATGGCAGAGGAATGAAAGAAAGTGATATTTGAACAAATTGTTTTGAAATAATTGAATCAGAAGTATAATACGTTTTGGATTATTGGTATACACAATACAAAACAAATGCAAGATAATTAATCTTTAGTTACCAAGACTTTATCTCTTTTAAAAGTATTCAAAGAATGAGACAATCCCTTCACTCATTCACATTAACACCAAATATGTTAAAAACTCTTTACTAACCTATTAATGATATGAAAATAAATACTTTTTCTTTTGAAGAATATTAGATGAATAAAGATGTACATATAATCAGTGTATAGATCTAGCTAAAAACTATGTATGCATTGCCAGCAAAATTCCCACATTAACATTTAAACAAAACGTTTAAATATGTTATACTCTTTCATGTTTGTTGTATTGATTTATGACTGTCTATTTAAATATTGATTAAGAATGTTAACAATAGAAATACGACTTTAGTATTAATAGATAGCTATTTCCGATTAAACATATCTAAACTTATTATCCATATTATCTATATATCAAGCTAGACGCGACTCTTATTGTACCAGCAATGACAATCGGATGATCATAGATGATTCCAATATTCACTGAGATTACTCGACGGACACAAATAAAAAGTAGATGACATATATTCTCAGCTAATCTAGTTTAATATATTGTAGAACACAATTAAGGCATGAGATTATTATTATTATTATTATTATTATTATTATTATTATTATTATTATTATTATTATTATTATTATGTTCTAGGTTTTAATATGATTTTACAAAATGCTATGTATAATATGTGCAATAAAAACAGAAATAATGATAATAATAAGTATTAACAGAAATAATAAACGATATCAAGGCAGGCGTTCTGAAAGGCCTGCTGTGGATTCAATCTACGAATAGTCATATATGACAACAGAGGTATTTATTCATGGTATTAGCCATCTTTCAATATAAACAATAACAGTACGCGTATTATAATTCAAAGAAGTATATGAATAAAAACAATGTGTCAACGTGTTATGTATCTATTGTGTGGTATATTCAAATATGTACATGCACTATAATTATAACACAATTTGTAAGTAATACTTCTTGAAAAATAATTGTATCGATACCCCTCGTATAGTTGGAGGCACGGATGAGCTCAACAGTTTAGTAATCTAAGTGTGAAAAAACTTCTTAATAAGTTAATGACAACATCTTTTACTGTTTTTTGTTTAAATTTCAAAAGTCATAGATCATTTGATATCACCTTTTCACTATTAAATCACCCAAAGCATGGTAGCGATTTCAACCATTTGACCATATTTGGGAGCCTCAGATCATTTGAAACGTTCTTCTAGATTTGACCAGTTTTCCATTTGGTTCGATATTTCAAAAAGGTAGACACTGAATGCACAAAGAAAAGGTTAGACTCCGTCTAATGCGGATATAATAGCCTATTGAATGATGCCTCATCATTTTATCCGCTTTTTACGGTATGAACGTAATTTCAGGCTATCAGATCGTTTTCCTTAGATCACCTCTTAAATCAAGTAGTTAGTGGATTCACGTTCAGTGAAGACATTGTTTTAATCGTGATCAATTGTGTCACAAGCTGCAAAATTGTCTAGAGAGATGGTCATCAACGGCATACATTGAAGATGATCCATTAATGCAAATAACTCAAACACCCACTTACCCTAAAGAAACTTATGGTCATTACTACGTCTATTAGAACAATAAACAAGCTCCATGGTTACCAATCAGTTAAATTTAGAGACCCTTTACCAGAGCATTAGTGAACCGAAACACGACTGGGAATAATGTTATTTTGGCTATTATTTGTAAATTTGGGCCAATCGATATTTATGCATAATTGTACCTAAAAAAAACAACATTTATCCCATATTTTGATTACAAAAGGAGAGGAATGAAATATGATATAAATGAATATTATTTACAATTGTAGGTGATTTATTTTGCGAATATCAATTTTCCACTTTTAAAATAATATTTGTTTGCTTAGGAAAGGAAATATTTTATCTTTAAGTTTTAAATCAGTGCATGTTCATTTTTCATTAGGTTTTCAGTAAATAATTTCTTTAAATATATTTCATACTTGTATACGTGTAACCAACACCAGATGGCTATCTTGAGGTATGTACTCTATAAAATACATGTACAATAGTTTTCTATAATTTCAATGTACTTAGCTGAAGTGTAAATAACTAATTTATGTATAACACTATGCAGACAGGGTGTTCTGGAGTTTACATACACTAATATTGCCCAAACTAGTTTTCAATTCGCATAACAAACCGTTAAATCTTTTCTTTTGCTGCTACGTGATGAGTAGTCATTAGTAGATAGTTAGCACACACCTGCTGGTCGGTGATAATAGTCATAAAGATCACCGCATATGACTCTGACCTGCTGAAACGCAAAAGGGTAAGACCTAAATAACAACATCGGGGCATAGCGTCGTCGGGTATGGACTAAATTAACCTGAAGGAACGTGACATATTCACTCCGACATGGGTAACGAACTAATTAGAACAAACAGCCCGTGAGGATCATCAACGAGGGAATAACAAGTTGATGAATGCCGACAACGAATGACGCTAGTACTTGGCACTAGACATAGGATACTGAAAAAGCAAAGAACTGTAAGAATAATTATTGTCCTCATGGCAATGCATGATAAACAAAACTAGTCTAATGAAGCTGTAACATATCGCATACTTCAACTGGTTAGGTGATTATTACAAAGTTAGGAAGATTTGGCTATCACCGTGGTTCGCCCATTCCCCGTCCCCGCCTTGCAATACTGTCTGAGAGATTGTATGTATGTATGTGTATATATATATATATATATATATATATATATATATATATATATATATATATATATATATATATATATTGATAAATTCTAAAAGAATATTCTTAATTAGATTATTATAAATGTTGTTATGCTCAAATATGCTGCAGCTGATAATGCGTCTCTATGGATGCTAATACATAGTAACTGCACATGAAAACTTTAATTTCATACGGGCGCTTTAAGTCTATTTGTTGGTGTTCGTGAATACTTCAGTCTTGAATAATCTATAAGAATTTGAGTTGTTTATATGTGTATGGGTTGTTCTTGATTTTGTAATTAATTTGTCATTAATTTGAAGATGAAAAAGCTAATAAGAAGGTCCAAAGTTTTAGAAGATGAATACTCTTCATAAGTGCTGCTGAATATAATAAAAAAAGCTAATATTATATTAGTGTATGTCTCTATTTGAATGTACTTATTTTGCAATCTGACCCCGTATAATGTTATTATTCAACTTTCATCCGGAACTTTAAGCAGGCATTGAAAATGTAACAACATTAGATCATGCTTTGAAAGCTGTGCAGTCTTAAATCGAGTGAAATCGAATATATATATATATATATATATATATATATATATATATAGAGAGAGAGAGAGAGAGAGAGAGAGAGAGAGAGAGAGAGAAGAGAGAGAGGGGGTAGAGAGAAGAGAGAGAGGGGGAGATGGGAGAGAGAGAGAGAGAGGGGAGAGATGGAGAGAGAGAAGGAGAGAGAGAGAGAGAGAGAGAGAGAGCAGCACAAAACAGACTAGTGTCAACCATCTTGTCCAATCGAATACCCTTTCGCTATCAACTGACAAAGTAGAAGGTGGAATTCGGGACGGAACATTCTTCCATTTTAGTTTACTAACTTTACACTAAGTCGACATTTATCGTTTTATTAAATACTTACCCGCCAGTATGTCAGAAAGACAAACAGATTGGTAATTATGGCATTTAGTACCCAAACATTCAAATTAAGAGGTCATTTGTTACAGCTATGAAAACTAATGTTTGACAACATATCCCTACATCAAATACAGATAATTAGATGAAATAGAGCGTATTATATCTTGTATCAGTCGACAATTCATTCAGGCGGCAGATAATGGGGAAACAACCCCTTAGAAAGAAGGACAATTATTTGTCTCGTTAAAATGTCTCCCATAGCTGATAGTTAGTGTTTGAGACAAAAAACGAACCTGCAATTAAAATTGGCTCAATTTACTATTTTCAGACAGTTGAGTTCTAACCGATATATATATATATATATATATATATATATATATATATATATATATATATATATATATATATATATATATATATATATATAATATATATATATATATAATATATTATTTTTGTTCTTCATAAACCGATATTTTCTCCAAATATCGCTATAGTTTATTATCCGAAGATCGTACTGGGAGTATTCATGTTGCTGATCCATTGTTAGCTAAAATATTTACTCCAATGGAGCGCAATTCATATGTATTCTTCGCTGACTGTCCATGTCCAAATTATTGGTGTATATACAAACATAAATGTTTTTACAACATGGAAGTTAAGGGATATATGAAGGTGCTTCGTATCGTAATAGTATTGTGTTCGTAAATATATCACATAATTACACGTCGGCCTAATCTGTGTGTTGTTCACTTTCATATGACGAACGAATTTTATGAAATAATTGTATAAGTACGATTTAAATATCGTGATATATTATGTAATGTTACTAACACAGCTAGAAGATGCTGGTGGTGGTGGAGATGGTTGTGGCTCAGTCGTTAAGGTGGTGGATTAGTCTCGGCTATTGTTTCGACTGCAATCTGTAAATCAGTTACACATTCCTGTAATAGACCGCGTACACCTACACCCATATATCTTGTCAATACTGGAATGTATACAATCCTGCACATTTGTCTAATCCGATGTGGTTTTTTCTTCCAAAATGGCTCCAGATATTTACTAGAGGTATCGAGCGTTCCCATAAAGATGCAAACGTTCAGATTTTCGGTTCGAATTTGAGTGATAAGGAGAGCTGGATAATTGTTATATTTAGGTTATTATAATCAAATAATCATATACCGGTATGCCAACTTCACATTTTACCATCTCACTAATGAGCTACCAGGTTCCGCTACTTTACTTTCGAATCTTCCTTCACAGGATGGCTATAAGTAGGTTAAGCGTGAGTTTGTTTATTGCTGTCGTGTCTTTGTCTTGTAACCAAAAGGAAAGATAGTTGCTGAATCGATCTGTACATGTAGTTTTAAGTAATAAATAAATCGCTTGAACACACACACTGGTAATTCACTGGAAACCGTTGTTAGTGGCTTTAATCATGATTTAACACATACCTAATTCACTACTTAATTAATCTATTAAATGCATGGCGAAAAGAATTATGTTGTGTTGTGTTGTGTTGTGTTGTGCTGTGCTGTGTGTTGTGTTGTGTTGTGCTGTGTTGTTTGATGAAACGATTTCTTTTTCCACGCGACTAGACTGCTATGTAGTAAAGCAAGCCTAAAGCAACATAACCTGGTTTATAAAGTAAACAAATAATCTAGTAACATCATAAAATAAATAGAATAAATGTTTTACATTTGGTAAATGTCAGTCGAGTGCTGACGTTTTACGAGTGCAATACAATGAGTTTATTTGATCGTTATTGATGCATGTCGACTGTTGTATGTTTACGCCAACATTTGCCATAGCTGTATGATGACTCAACACTTCATACCTTCCATTTGTTTCGAATAATACATTTTACCTAATGTACGACTTTACGGTAATTCTTCAATTAACGTTAGATAAAATAAGCACTCCTATAAATAATAAGATGTAGCGATACCAATAACTACAATGTCTTCATCAATGATGTAATATGTAACAGATAACGGGCTCTAATATGACATGAGTCCCTGTTGTAATTAATGTTACAAAACATGTGATACAATATATAAAGAAGACAGCCAGACTGCGAGGTGGTTTAATATACAGGTAGATATAAAGGTAATCCTACAGGAAAGATGGCACGGGTACAGACACAGAGACCGAGAGGTAAGCAGACAGACGGCAATATAGGCTAGCTAAGGAAACGGACATACATGCAGACAGGTCGACAGACAGGTCGATATACAGGTCAACAGACAGGTGCGAAAACAAGTCGCAAGAGAGATAAATACATAACCAAACATGTATTAAATGGCATATCCAATCAGTAGATAGTTGGTATATAATGAAAACAGTTACACCTTTCACAAATTACAAGTAATTGTAATACGGTTAGACTTAGGGAAGGTTTGGCTAAAATAAATCACTGTGACTAAAAATACTAAACTATCACCTATAACAAAGAAATGCCCAGCATGTATATGGTGGAGCAGTGTAAAGTGCTTAAAATAATCAACGGATAAAATAAATGAAAAACGATAGATTAGAAAGTAAGCACAGATCTGGATCTGAGAGAGATAAGGGAGGAAGATAGGCATTTAGTGATAGAGAACACAAAATGATTGAGTGAGTGAGTAAATGAGTGGGAGAGATAGATAGATAGAGCGCGATAGAATGAGAGAGAGAGAAGAGAGAGAGAGAGAGAGAGAGAGAGAGAGAGAGAGAGCACACACACACACACAGAAACACACACAGAGAGAGAGAGAGAGGGGGGGAGAGAGAATCATGTAAGAACGGAATAATAAAAGCTACTTTCACAGTAGGGCCAGGGAGGCTTCGAAAGAAGAGGTGTTGTAAGTATGGGGAACGCAATAGATAGGATCATGGAAGATTCAGATCTCACAGGAAGAGTCATGAAATCAAATAACATAAATGTACGTTCCAGGAAAGAACGAATATTAGAGTAAGAAGTTCATGTATAATTGATTTACAACAAAAAACCTACATGAACGAATAAATGAAAAACAGGGGAATATGAAGTTTTTAGCACTGACCGATAGGCTGATTGAAGGAGAAAGAACTGATAAAGAGCGTCCAGGAATGATAAAGGAACGAAAGACCAGGTCATATAAAGAAGCAAGTACCAAATTACAGGATCATATAAATGATGGTGAAATGGGGCAAAGGGTCATACAATGGCGAAATACTGAGTCGGCCAAGGAAGGACAAAAAATAAGGAGACAATATTATGGGAAGACAGGGATTATTAAACAGAATCATTTGAAGAGTGTATTACGAATAGACGATGGACTAGTTGAAGGATCTAGGAAAAACAGGACTAAAATAACTGGATCAAAGGATAATATCATGGGAAGACATGATGTACAGATGGAGAAACAATGGAATCATAGTTGCGTGCTAGGATCCTGATATGAGGAAGGATTACGGCGATGGGGTTAAGAGTGTTATCTCCATGGCAATGTTAGCCCAGATCTGTTAGTGGTGTGTGTGAGATATCCGACAGTAGTCAGTGATCTGAATATCATCTAGTCACCAACATCTCGACTAATGATTGAATTTATTGTCTTCTTGTCATCCCCGACACGATCCTGAAGAGATATTAACAGAGGGAAGAATCAGAGGTTTGTAGGGAGGTATGCTTGGTAGATAGTGTGATGTCTGTCGTTCGGGCAGTTTCTCTATCTCTTTATTTATATGTCTGTATCTGTCGTTATCCCTTCTTCTCTATTTCGATTTGTCAGTGTATATATATATATATATATATATATATATATATATATATATGTATATATCATTCTCTCCCCTCTCTTTCTTCATCCCACACCTATATCTCAGTCAGTCTCTTTGATTGTGTCACTGACTGAGTGACCCACTGATAGACTGACTCCCTTCTGGTCTTCCTCCCTTCATCCATATTTCCGTCTTTCTTTCCACCCACCCCCTAGATCCATTACTCGTTGCCTCCCACCCCCACAGAAATAAAACACTTGATTGCAGATCTTGGCGTGGGCATGTCTGAAGGGTGGTTCATCTTTGACTTCGCCTGATTACCTATGGAGGTCGCTTGGCCTATTTAGCCTACCTTGTGCACAAAAGTTGCTGTAATCATCAAATATTTGCCTCCCTCCACAAACGCTCAATCTGTAACTGTGTCCCTTGCTAACCCGCCTCACTCATATTATTTATTCACCGACGTATGTATCTCATAGTTTATTTCAAACCGTCCTGATCAAGTTGTCTCCAGCCGGATACTGGGATAATAGGAGAACTGTAAACCCTTCTACCGGAAGCCGATTATGCTCAGTTTGTCAAGAGCTGTGTCAGAGATTTTAATAACTGAACAAAAAGAACATTCTACTAAGATCTCCAGTCATGGTTCGTTCCAAACGATCGATCGCCCTGCCTATGGGATTTACGTCAACCATGATAGAGCGGGAAATATTGGGATTTAATGGCCAACATGTCCACCATGTTATGGCGAACCCAGCTAAGCTGAGACAATAACATTTACCAATGAATAGTAGATCTCGTGGTAGAAGTGAGTATGTCTTTCCATAACGATAAGGTATTATCGTCGGTATTGTTGTAATGGCGTGATGGTTCCTGTTGTAGCAAATGACCCATGTAGCGTTATCTTGCAGAGATATATTGATGTACCGGTGTCTGTGTTTGGAGGAGTGGCCTCTATGATATCGTAGGGTTATGGTTTCAATCAACACGCAAACTGATGTGTACTGTTGATGTGTTACGGCCACTTTTGTGCACAGGGGTGATGTATACTGTTTGGGACTATACAGTTTGACAAAGAATGACGGTGGGTGAGTGTGTAATAGGAGGTCAGAGTGTATCCATGCAGGCACCCAGTCTCACACAGGTAAAACTAGCACTAACACAACCCCACAGACAAACACACTTAGGAGACATTCATTATATGTATATATATATTTCGTAGCAGGAGGACAATTGCCAAATAATTGTCTTAAATTAGTCAGAAAAGGAACTAACTTACTAAGTCAGTAATAAATGGTCAGGGAGAGGTTTATCTTCATAGATCAATCCACATATTTTATTTAGCCACCTCCTCAGATCCCCGAGACTGACATCTATAAGTTATCCACCTTTTCCGGTAAACCCTTCTCTATCTTTCATCTTAATGTAATCGTTTGTCCCCGTTCACTCTAGTCCAGTTGGCAGGCAAATAAAAGACTAGTCAAGTGAATTTTATGAATTCAGATAAACTACTTGGAAAACGAGCGATAAATTAAGAGTCTTATACATGTTTGGAAGAACAGGTAACAGCATTAGTGAGCTCGCGTGGCCTAGCAATTAAGTACCAGGCACCTGGTGCCAACGGTCACAGGTTCGATCCCACAAGAGGTCGAAACCTTTCCAGAGATTAATTTCTCGGCTCACAGAAACGTTAAATGGCGCTGCCGTCTTCACTGAATTATAAAAAATAAAGGGGTCGTAAAAGAACCCCTGAGGACATAAAACCCTCAGAGTATTTCGGTTCTATCTTTCCGTATGGCTCCCCTGTGAGTGGTGGAAGAGGAGATTTCTCAACCACCCTAACATAGAGGCTGTGCTGAATAAGCGACAGCCTGGGGATTCTCCCCGAAAAACCAACCAAACAAACAGCATTTAAAAACAATCTCGGTGTTGGTTTCAGTTTGAGTAAATGATCTTGCATAATCAGTAGTAAATCAAATATTGTAAACATTGGAATTCTAACTCTGATCTGATTGTTTGCAGTGATATGCTACAATTACTGTAATATAATGGCGTCATGTAAAACTGATATGACTAACTCTCTGGGTACTCTAGATACAGGTGAAAGTACCTGATGTAACCATAAAATAAAATGACAAAAATATCGAATCAAGCGTGAAACGTACATTTGAACCCACATGCAATCGATTATAAAAGGTAGGAGGGAGACGTTATAAGCTACGTGGATGGTGTCCTAACCAGAACGTTATATGGCTTAACTTTGACAACACAGTTGTCAAGTAAGTGAATGGTGAAAAATGTCACTCTTTGAACTTCGCACCAGCCAGCAGTTTGCAGCAGTAAATACAATTTAACGAAATTCGTGTTGCAGTCATATCTTTCCAACTGACATTAGTAAGACAATTATAGGAGATATTTGGTAACGGAAAATTACATTATTATTATTATTATTATTATTATTATTATTATTATTATTATTATTATTATTATTACTGTTGTTGTTGGTGGTGGTGTTGTTATAATGAAATTTCGTTTCTATATTAGGTAAGAAGGGCCGATTAAATCATATTAAATGTCTTATATAAGGATTATCCTCTTCACTACATGTTTACGTGGAATCAATGCCAAGGTTCATTGATTAACAACATTACATTTGTGACTGACTGACTGACTGACTGACTGACTGACTGACTGACTGACTGACTGACTGACACAATACATGACTGATTGACTGCCCGACTGGTTGATTTACTGACTGCCCAGCTCACTCACTTAACGTTGACCAGAAAAGGGGTAAAAACGGCTTCTCACTGAATAAGACGTAGCCCAAAGAAGGTAATTAGAATTGACATTGAACTAAGAAGTCCATCGAATGGGATGATAAGATGAGTATTTTAAATAGATGACAGAATATAAGAGGCAGGACGATAAAATTAAGAGAAGGCACATCCGCGTGTTGAGCACACCACGACATGTTTATAACAGATTACACCTGTATAATAGTACGACCTTCCTAGTTTCTGTTATAGTATATACGTAAAATATTGAAATTATCTGATGCCAGCCATCACGAAGTTTGTCAAGTTTAACTATGAAGCGGAAATGTTTTCTTTTAGGTTTCCCTCCCATATGAATGATTGTTGTGCAGATTATTATTACTCATGTTATTATTGTTATAACTGTTATTATTATTATTATTATTTATTATTATTATTATTATTATCATTATTTTATTTTTATTATTCTCATTCAATGATTCATTCATTCATTCATTAAAATCTTGTGCTGAGTTGTTTCTAAGATAGGCCATGAACAGTGATTCCAACACTTTAAATCACAAGACCTAATATATTAAAAATATCAATGCTTATTTCATAAAGTGCTATAAATACCAGTAGCTGTATTGTGACACTACAACAAAATATGGCTGCAAAAAATCGAATAGGAGATTAAAATGTTAATCATTATTTATCTGTGAAACCAATCTTGAACGGGTAGGTTTTTAGAGCAGATTTAATCTTTTCAATAGATGTCGGATTTCAAATATCCACGGGCAACATACTCCACAAAGTGGCGGCTGCAACACTAATAGTTCAATCAGAATATGACTTTCGTCGAGAATGATATATGCTAAATAACAGGAAGTTACACTAGTCTAAACGAGGTGCAACAAAGAAGGCATGGAGCACAGTAAAAGTTGTTTTTGTGTCAAGAATGTTTTTAAACAGTGGATGTTCTTAAGATGATAGTAATAGTAATTAATGTTTTCACAATTTCCAATCATGATAATTATAATGAGATTGAAAGTTAAAATATATTAATATATCATACATATAATGTGGAAATTGTGGGACCAGCATAGCATGTGCTGTCTTCCTACTAGCCCCTACAAATAATATTATTATCAGAACAGATTAATTTGACAATGAGGAGCAATGAATTCATATTATCATAAATAATAGCTAAAACATAATTGTATCAGAGAATTAGAGATGGCATGCATCCTTTCAAATCAAACCAGGACAATTTGTTTTATATAACATAGCACGCTGAGATGAGGACATCAACGTAGCATGACAAGATAGACAGCCATTAAATATAGCAAAGTACAGTACTTACTTTGAGCCACAGTCATTACAATAACCATAAGTGCATTTAACAGAGCTATGGTAGGCACTCAAGAAATATGTTTTCAAATGGTGCTTGGTATGGGCTCGAGATGAATTATTCGGAATCATACTAGACCATTTGTTCCATATATGTGGAAAAGCATCGAGTGGAAGTTTGCTAGCAAAATGCACTTGCAACCTGTGATATGAAGTAAATTAGTTTGTCTAGCTGTGTGTAGATATTTTGAATTTGATGGTTACATTGGAATATCGAATTAAATGATAGTGATAGTCTTTAATTAATAAAATCAAGCGTAAACAAGGTGGTTTAGTATTCCTATAAATCCTTCAGTTTTAAAGTACCACACCGTTTGAATAACGGGTCTGTATGGCTGTTTAATCCAGATTTATTGATGGTGTGAATTGTATGTTTTTGTAATTTAACTGTCTTGTTCATATTAGCATGACTAATATTTCCCCAGACTAGTATCCCGTAGTACAAATGGGAATGCATTAGTGCAAAATAAAGTGTTCTTAGGCTGTCATATGATAAAAAGTGTTTTACTCGATTTATTGAAAAAACTGGCTCGTGATATGTTACTATTTACATGGGATAAATGTTTTTTCCATGTTAATTTTTCATCAATATAGATGCCAAGAAATGTAGTTGCCTGATCAGTACAGTTTAAGCCAATTCTTTCCACCGTTATGTCAACTATATTTACATTGAATTCCGGATTTATAACAATGTATTTTGTTTTATTGGCGTTCAATGCAAGTTTATTGGCACGGAACCATTCATATAAATCATTAATTGGTTTGTTGGCGTTGATGTAGAGTGTATTTAACCTATAATGGGACAAATATAAAGTTGTATCGTCGGAAAAAGATAAAATATCAAATTTACTTGATTTACCAATATCATTGACATAAACAAGATAAAGTAAGGGACCCAAAATGGACCCTTGTATCACGCCGCACTTTATTTATCTCAAGGAAGACTTAGAATTGCCAAGTTCAACATATTGGGTTCTATCGGACAAGTAATTTTCAAACCATTTGTTTGCTATACCACGAATACCATAATTAGTTCATTTCTGAAGAAGAATTTGTGACTTATCACATCAAACGCTTTGGAGAGATCACACAGAGTAGCCAGGGTATATTCGGGATTTATTTTATTACTAGTGTGAGTACAGTGATTAAGCAAATGCATAATTGGATGTATAGTGGAGTGTCGTGAACGAAAGCCATATCGGTGCTTATATAGGATGTTATTTCCATTCAAAAACGATATCAATTTGTTATACATTATTTTTCTAACAGCTTAGAGAAAACCGGAAGTAAGCTAATAGGGCGATACTTGTTTATCTGGCTTGAGTCTGCCGACTTGAAAATGTGTATAACTTTAGCTAATTTCAATTTATATGGAACTAAGCAGGTAGCGAGAGATCTATTTATAGTGTGAGTGATGGGCACGGCAATAATATTAATAGAATGTTTCAGTATCTTACTCGATATTCCATCGTGGCCAAAACTAGATTTAGATTTAAGTTTTAGGGTAGTTTCAATAATACTAGATGGAGTAACTGGTTCTAAAAACATACTATGCAAAACTGGGTTTGGCATGTAATCTTGGAAATTGCGTTTAGTTTTGGGGACATTTTGACTGGTTGTTTCACCTATCGTTTGACAAAAGAAGTTTTTATAATAGTGAGCTATATCCTTATTTGAGCTAATAATATTTGGAAGGAAAATCTGACTTTTATGTCGTAGTACTTCATTCACAAAACTGGAAATAGTCATTGGATTTCCCTTTCATCATGTTTTGACCCTTCATAGTGAACACACAAACCTGTCCTGATACACATCTGTCCACTGTAGCTTGTATGTCCTTACTGTACCATGGACGTAGTAGCCTACTTGGCATTTCATCTACAAGGTCCACTAACGAACTAGTATAGACAATGTCAGAAAAGAGAAGCAAAGGACCACAAGAATAGCAAATTTGTCAATACAATTATATTTCTTGAATGAAATAACTTTAGCTGAAGCACATTGTTTATGTAAAGATACACTGATGCTAATAATGAAATGATAGAACAGCATGGAAGATCCAGACACATCCTAGATCAAATTTTGATAAACATAAGAGTTGAGAAGATCTAAGATATGATCATGTCTGTGCATTCTGTCTTGCACGTGCAATCTAAAATTGGCAAATCTAAGAAAGTCATCCAGTTATTAGCCAATGTACAGCCCTGTTCTGAGCAGGACCAATACACTACCCATGAATGTTTGGCGAGGTTGCACTTCGAATTTCCCGAACGACTTGACAGCTTTTTATTTCAAGTGATTATGTTACTCCAAGATCAATTTACCTGTTCAAAAACTGTGTTGACATGCAGAGATGATAAAATAAACTTCCGTTAGATATACGTATGCGCACGCTGAAATTCAGTAACACTGGCGCATCCGCATGATGACGGCGTTGATTTGATTCCGCAATCCTAAATAAATACACCCTCCGACAAAATATTTAGAGCGCGTTTGTAGCACTACCTGTTAATTCATCTCCATAATATAATTAATTTTACGGCTAATATCTTAGCGATATTATATAATTTCAATAAATAAATCATAAGGACAATCACAGGCTTATATTGTTAAGTTGTGCTTAAATTTTTAAATTGTAATATGGAACATTATTTTGCGCGACGTGTATTCGTAGTTTGTATTTTCAGTGTCACATGATCAAACGATAGGCGGCCAAGATGGCGAACTGTTGCCAATTTAGCATAGGTAGTGGTCAAGCTCTCTTCTGTCACCAGTGAGCTGTATTCAAGCTAGCCAGTTATTTGGTATCATCAGTCCTGTCACAATCCCAATGTTTATTGAACTCCACTAAGATCAACAGATGGCCACTGTTGGTAGCGAGAGTGTCAACGTATTCCAGAAATTCCCTGAGGAAACCTGCAGCTTTCAGACCGTTTAGTTGTATGTAAGCGGCAGGTAATAGCTACGCATACACGTTATAATACCATATACAAATGTCAGTTGATAAGTTTCAAATGACCTGGCCTTAAAACGCGAATGGGTTTCACATATCTTTAATAACATCAGATATATTAATAGATTTATTACAGATCGATTGACAATTTATTAGACCAATACTTAAATTATATAGAGTTGTATCATTATATATTGCTATTGCCACAGTGATCAAATTATTTCCATTAGACCTTATCTGCTTTGGATGTTTTCCACGACGTTTAGGCATCGCAAAACAAAAGTCATTACCAACATTGGATGGTAAGACAAGCGACGACTGAGCTTTAGTATAATTCATTATCTATAAATACGAATAATTATATAAGAGGAATAAGAGGAAAGAAAATTTTGGTTGTCGTACAACAACAACGCCAACAAACGTCAGCCAATATCAAACATAACCAAAGATCAGATTCTTCGCGTAAACGTCAAAGTAGTCGATATTATAGGACATTAAGTGATAAATTAAACAGAAAATTAAACAAAATATTAAAAATATTTAAATATAATCAATTTACACAATATGAATGATATATGCAATACATAATATGCAAAATCCACCAGTTTCACTCATGTAACTTATTTGCTAATTGAATTATCCGAAGAATATATCCCGGCGCCATCGTATCGCAAGCCGGCTCTACTTCACGGCATTACAGCCGGTGTTATTATCCAAAGCCATAATATTCCACTATCGCCTTTGAAAAATATCTTTACTAATAGTTAATCAATGTACTAATATTAAATACACTACTACCTAAAAATAGGCCATCCAACCTAGATTTCAGACATTACTTACTCAATAATATCTTGACTTTTTCAATGCTATTAAAAGTCTTAATTCATATAAAAAGTATACTAATGGGAACAAGATAGTTTATACTATTAACATGTCAGAATTACAATTTAGGATATTATACAAGATATATATATATATATATATATATATATATATATATATATATATATATATATATATATATAGTGTGTGTGTGTGGGGGGGGGTATGTGTATGAATGTATGACTTAGAGTTGTCAATCAACACGTACTTTACTATTTTCAAATTAGATTACTTTATTTTCTAGCTAACTGTCATAAAATACCAAAATAATGGCTGATTTACCTTTAGACAATAATGTGTAACTACACATTAAATATATAAAAGATATAATTGTGTCTATGTATTAAAAATGAATTGAATTAGACATTTTTAGTAGTTGAAACTCAGCATACTAGAAAGGTTTGTACTATTTGAACGCTGGCGTGAGTATAAGAAGCTGGAAATGGCATATTAGCAATCATAAAAAAGGGCATTTCACCAAATGGTATATTAAGAAAGAGAACACGACAACGAGTATCAGGTCATGTCAATAAGCACAAGCTGTGTCAATCACACGTTAAAACGTTCTGCCGTGAAAGCACTCCAGGGTTACGCCATTTTTTAATCAGTTATTAAGATTCAAGGCAATTTCAAAAGATGCCAAGTTATGAGGGAATATGAGGACTGTTCTATATAATTTCAATATTTATTGTGACTCACCCCCACATGACGGAGTAATAAACGGTAGAGATTCAACAAACAGATTGTCAAATATTGCACCTTTAAGGATACGTTACTGATTATGGTAGAATCAGTCGGCCAAACGTCTTCTGAAGAACAAAGTGAAGTGAAATGAAGAATGAAACCTAGAAATTGGTGACATACGGTGATATCTGTTAGATCATTGGGATGGGCCTGTTATTCAAAGATGAACCAATTGACATAGTGGAGTAATTTTAATCATGCTATTCTTTAAAATATGTTGACGATTTTATTGATGATATATCTCTATTTATACATTTATTTTTAAATTATCAACTCTTAACGATTTATTAATAACCTTTGAATACTGATTAAAGCATAGCAAAATCTAAATTAATACGACTAAAATAAAATAAAAGTAAATGACGAAAACATATATATTTATTCGTGAATGCTTTAACTGAGATTGTACTATCCTCCTTTGTTTCTCAAATATATTTTTCTTAGATACCACATTGAGGATAGACAGTGTTATGATATTACTACTATTAATGTTTTTCTGACCCCAGGATGACTACTACTACTACTACTACTACTACTACAATTACTATAACTATCAAGGCTACTACTGCTACAATAACAACAATAATAACAACAACAACAATAATAATACTGATAATAATAATAATATATCTAAAACTACTATCACTACTACTACTACCACTACATTTACTACTGCTACTACTACTCTACTACTACTACTACTACTACCACTACTATCACTACTACTACTACTACTACTACTACTACTATTACTCCTACTACTGTACTACTACTACTACTACTATTACTTTTACCACCACTGTAGTAGAAACATAAATATATGTAGTAGTAGCAGTAAAAGTAGTATTAATAATAATAATAATAGTAGTAGTAGTAGTAACAATTGTAGTAACAGTTGTAGTAGTAGCTACTGCAACTGCTGTTGCTATTGTTGATGATGATGGTGGTAACACTACTACTACTACTACTACCACTAATAATAATAATAATAATAACGGTTTCCTAGTGCAGTAAGATAAATCCAATCCTTATACGAACCTACCGTTAGAGACACTTGAAAGAGACACTGCTCTCTAACAAGAGACACAACTCATCTTAATCTGTAATGGATGATTAAATATCATCTGAATTAATGCCACCTGTAGTCTCCTTATAAAATGGTTACTGCAGATATATGTCGAGATGTTGATTATGTAGGCACGTGTCTATGACAGGGAATTATGATGTAACATGAAATTAAAAAAAATATCACTCTAGAAAACTAATGAGAAAGATATTGTTCATCAAAGGAGGATATTGGCTTCTATCTGTTAGCGAGAGGAACACGACAGCCGTGTCTAAGTAACGCTATATCACTCCACTAACGGACGTAGTTGAACAAATTAGAATTGCTGGACGAGGAGATCATCACGATGGAAAGTCCAATTTTAAATTAATCTCACTTTGTCTCAAAGAATTAAACCTCAGATATTACTTGGTATGTTTACGTTCTAATTATATTCTTATCTTCGACAACTTCTGTTCTAATATCCGGGAGTTCCACTATTGCTTAGTCTGTTCAGAATGATATCCATGTATGTAAATGATACAATAACTAAATCGAAATGTTTTGCTTTATTTCGCTTAGTTACCATATTTATTAGAAATGGTATATCGATTCCATTCCACCTTAAGTGTCAGATGCTCGTGATATTGTAACAATAAGTATATCTGATTAGTTTGTTATTGTATTTATTTGGTGTATATTATCTTCCATCGGGTTCTCATTAGCACCAGTCTGGACTGAAACGTAAGGTGGGTTATAAAAAAGCAAAGTACACAAGGCCATAATGTGTCTATCAACTCTATGAAATGATCGATCATACCTCCCTCTGGCAATCATTACTGCTTCATTTAAGACACCGATGATACACAAGATAAAACTAATCGACAAAATGTCAGACTGACTGTTTAGGCCATCGATTCGTGTTGGCATTATGTCACGGTGACATTGGTATTTCAACCAGTTGGTAATGTATGCTTTCCATACCTACAGTGTGCTTATTTTGTGATACATACAATATGGTTCATTGGTTGGGATCTTAACCTAGCCGCCTCTTGAGAGGGAAGGAGGTAAATAGTAGGCAACAATTACCGAAAAGCCTCATCTGACATTAAGTACATACTAAGAACTCAGTCACATATAATGATAAAATATTCAACTTATGATTAAATATCCAGTTTTACTTTTTGAAAACAAACTACTACATTAAGGTTCCTAATAGCTTATTGTATATAAGTGTAGACATTTTTCAAAACAGATAACGATGATACTATAGAAAGCGTTAGCCCTGGAAATATACTGACATTAATACAGTACATTCGCCGACGTATTACGTACGATGGACACAGACTGAACACAGACTACTCAGAAGGGTGTGGTCAATATGTTGAACTGAAAATTAAACTAACAAGAAATATATGCTATGTAAAATTTCATTTACCGGATTCAACCATCCGTTAATTCATAAAAAGCTGACCAGAAGTAAAAATGGAGCATGTATATATAACCCAGAAACGCTATTTACCCCCAATATTCGTGCAATATGCAATTGATAAAAGGATATGCATAGAGTGATATGTCACCAAATATACAGATGGCTTTATTAAAAGCAATATGGCACATCCGTCTTTGAGTTATATCAAACACAAACCTTATTATGAGAATGGCTTAGCTGTACCAAGGTCGACTGATGAAATGGGGGGTGGGGGGTGGATGCGTCAGACAGGTAGGGTAAAACTGATATAAGTATCGTGCATGTTTGCTTAATACGTGGTGATGTCGCTACCATGTCCAGGTGCAGATTCAAATATTAACCGCACCTGCATTTGTACGCTATCCCCATGGCCATATATTCCCAGTGTGACTGGTCTTGATAACAAATCAATACTAACTTACTTATCAATATGACCTGCATACGATCAAAACTAACAAAAATATAATTCATGAAATATTCTCTTAATAAATAACACGGTGGCGTAAACCTTCAAACTATCGTCCTGTTTATCTGGCATATATGTACTGTACGTTGATGAAGTAGATCATTCCAAGAATTTATTCGCTGAAACCAAGCCTAACAAATATGTTTAACTTTGATATAAAAAGCTTAGATCCTGTATTGACTAAAAGCGTCAGTACTACAGTGCCTACTAGCATACAATCAGTCAATGTTCTAGACACATTCAATAATATTCCACGCTCTGAACGCTAGAACATAGTCAATAATTGTGATACTACTGGCAAAATTAAACAATGGATTGATAGTCTTACCAATAATTGGAGTGACATAGAACAATACATTCAGAACATATTATGAGATGGTTATCAAAGTTTCTCGTTGGGAGGAGACTGGGCGTAAGGGGATACTTGGATATTATTAGGTGGATATTTCCCAAATTTTTGCAAGGGTTTTCTATACAGTTGCATGTTTTAAACTTACTGCAAAAAAGAATTATGGTTATGGTATTTATAATCATGGTTGATTTGTCTTGTTATTATCTGTTCTAGGATTGTTACCTTTTGAATGTGTTTGACGTCAACTGCCGGACGTGTCAAGACATGTTGCTACCCGTTAAGTGAGTGCTTGGCCATGTCTGGGGGGAAAATAATGACAACACTGTTTAATTAACTGTACAACTATTACATTTTGTCTGATTATTTATTATATCCTATAAGGTCTTCGATTATAGACATGCATAGGTCTATTCATTTCTCAAAATATTTTTAATTATTATATAAAATAACAACCGAAAGGTTTAGAGTCTTTGAAAACGTTATGCACTTATTATTAATTCATTTTATATTTCATTTACGTGTAAGCAAATTATCATTTTCTAAATATTGATTGATTGATTGATTGATTGATTGATTGATTGATTTATTTATTTATTTATTTATTTATTTATTTATTTATTTATTTATTTATTTATTTATTTATTTGTTTATTTGTTTGTTTATTTATTTATTTGTTTATTTATTTATTGATTGTCGATTGATTGGTTCTCAGGAGATATTGATTAGACAATCAATAAAGGTTATTTTTAATAATGTCTACCAAACTACATAAAAGGGAAACATACCGAAAGATCATTGTAAAGTCTACTACTGGAAATTTCCATATCGTGCAGTTCCATGCTCAAACGTACCAACTGCTAGGCATAACAGAAATATAAACACCATCATTGCTAATTAGATAATAGGAACCAAGGGTACATTTAAATAAATCTAACAATAAATTTAATTAAATAACACTAACAAAGCATTTCGTACCAAGGTGTTCTGAAAGGAAACCTTGACAATTTGTCCAGTAAACGTCTTTCTTCGATATTGTGTTTGATTTTCAGTGAAATTGTTGAATTTTGTATCTTCACAACCAAAAGCCAATAGGCTCAACTGATCAGATACAACAATGGGCAGCTAGATTGGGGGCTTGAACCATTTCGTCGAGTGATCAGTGTAACTGCATATTTGCTTAACGATACTATATATCAGTCATTAAACCGGCCATCCAATAATAAACGATGTACTTTAAAACACACAATTTAATACTAAATCTCCCAATTGATAACAACACACAAGCATTCATTCTTTCAAAGCATTGGACGTTTCTGGAATGGTACACCCATAAGTACAATATTATGATAGTATCGGAGTCCTTCAACTTCATCGGCCAATTTAGCCTATCATGTGCACAAAAGTAGCCGTAAAATACCAACCATTATCGTCATCATCATCCTTCAGTTTCATACTTTAGGGTCACATGATAGTTTATTTGTGTAAATCCTCACGAAAGTGCATGCCAGTAATGTATATTGCAGCAAGTGCTACTATTACATTTATGTATTAGCAAATAAGATTAACAAGTACAAGCTAAATATAAATAAGACGAGGAAGAGTTGTAATAATAATTTGTTTTCTAAGGCCTTCTGATGTCACATACTATAACCCGTCATACACATAACCTCCAACTTCATTCGGTAATAAATCATTATTCCTAAATGTTTCTATTAAGCATAAGTAAACTGACGTTTACGTAACTGACTACTGAGGGAGATTTTGTGCATTCAAATGAACGCATGTTTTTGCATTATTAATATGCAATTGTATTCACATAAGTATAGCAGCAGTCAAAGATATATTGAACTAAATAACGTTGACACTGATTTGTGTACATTTGGTCGTTTGTAGCTGATTATTTGTCGATTGTCGTGGAATATCCATCAGTTAGTTACTTTGCCAATTAATAATAAAACTTTCACTGATCGAAGTTTACGAATAAAGCGTAGCCCGTCAAAGAATGGGACTGGAGCACATATAATAAATTAGGATGTGCCTTGTGTTGTATAATTTGTTACGTTGAAGTTTATTTAAGGCTCATGTTAGAAACGTTTAATAAGACAGACCAGGGATTGATATACACTGATTTCTACTGGTTCTTTTTTTATTGTATCCTGAAACTGTGTAAGATAAAATCTCTGGGAACATCCCACAGCACAAACGATATTAACAACAGCAAATATATAAAAACAACAGCAACAACTACTACTACTAAATCCACTACCACTAATACTACTACAACTACTTATAACAAGACAACAAAATATTATTATTATTAGTAGTAGTAGTAAATGTAGTGGTAGTAGAAGTAGTAGCAGCAGTAGTAGTAGCAGTAGTAGTAGAAGTAGTACTACTACTAGTAATAGTAGTAGTAACAGTAATACCAAATGTAATATTAGCCGTGGCAGCAGCACTTGAAGCAGCAGCATATAAAAGCATTAAAAGCGGTAACGATAGTAGGAGTAGTTGTTATTGTTGTAGTAGTAGTAGCAGTGGTAGTAATAGCAACGGTAGTGGTAGTAATGGTGATAGTAGCAGCAGCAGTAGTAACAACAGCGATAAATGCTGTAATGTATATTCGTGCATTAGGATGTTCTCAAACGTTTATCAAATGCAGCATTTCATATGGAATAACACTAAGGCACCATTATCCATTAAATGGCATTGACTTCGCACACAGTGCTAGGGCAAGTGATCCATATTTCCATATCCTTCTCACACCATCGCTTGAGGTATATTGACAACGAACCTTATACTGCAGTATACCTAAGCAGAACATGTTATTCAGACCATTACTAATAGGCTTTATCACTCACAAAATTAGCGATAAATATATTCATAAAGATCAATCTATCGCCGCGTTAGGATCTGAGGACTTCACACTAGATTTAATTTTTATTCTATTTCACTAAAGTAAATGTTAGTGGTACTAAGCAATTTTATCATTGTTATTCTAAGCAACACGTCGGTATAAAGTTTTACTATTCTAGATCTTAGAAGTGAAAACTTGGAATTCTTTTTCAGATTGGTGTATAAAAACACAACCAAAAACTACTATTCTATGGTACATTCTAAATATTGTTATATTACAATGAAATATGTGTTAGTACAATCGTATAATATATTGTACAACTCCACCCACGTACTTACCTTTTCGTGTGTTTATTTATTGGCTTCGGTGTTTCTTCGTATGTCCATATCTCTGAATTATATACTGGGCATATGTGGACAAGTGAATAACGGACGATGGTGGGATTCCCCCTCAGAGAAACATGTAGCTGTCAGAAATGTCATTGTCATCCTCAATTAATAATTTATGAATATTTTCTACGATGTTTCTTACTGACTTCATATAATCCATTAGCTATCATAATATATGATACAACATTTACTTCAAACAATATATTTAATATATAATTCCTTTACTAACACAAATACTGTGTTCATTCGTTCTTGAATATTTTAGTAATTTGATTATTGGGATCAATATTATAGGTGCTGTAATTATTTTCATTGTTGTTGTTATTATTATTATTATTATCGTTATTGTTGTTATTACTCATATTGTACTTGTGTTACGATGGATGGCCCTTCTAGTTGTTGATATTGGGGCACCTCTGTAGACTATTTGATACCGCTTTGGACCACATGTCACTATCACTTGAGTTCGAATCTCAGCGGGAGCATATATTAAGGGTGTTTGATCTTTGACTCGTTTCATTACCTTTGGAGGTCGTTCGGCCCATTTATCCTACTATGTGCACAGAAGTAGCCGCAAAACATCAATCATCATCTAGTTTTTAATATTTTTGTTGGTGTTGTTATTATTATTATTATTATTATTATTATTATTATTATTGCTGGCACAATTGACATTTGATCCCTCGATGTCACACCACAAACCTCTAGCTAACTAATATATGCTGAACAAAACGTTGTGAGGCGTCATCGATGTTTGTTCTCGTCGACAACAAAATGACAATTCTCATAAACAAATCTTTGTTCACCCGATACTGTTAATGTCGAGCTTATTATAATATTGACTGCCAACAAAGGTAATCTAATATAGTTGTTATGAAGATTAAAGCTTAGTTTTTGCGTGAAATCAATCTTTTGATTATCACATAATGGTTGTCATCGTATCTTGAAGAGAATAGGCTGCAATATATTTTTTAAATATATTTTTGGAAGGGAGATTAGAGAACGTTTGCATTAAGAATGCGTGATTACTTTCTATCATATTTTGTTTCATCATGTAAGTCAGAATAACAAAGAGGTGGATGAGGTAATACGCTGAATCAGAGGTCAAACCTGGACTCTGTCAACATTTTCAAATAAGAATATTCTGAACAAATCATTAAAAACAACGTATAGGGTTTAGGATTAAATAACAACTCAATAACCATTTGTTATAAAACTGCTTGTTTGACACTTATTTATATTATTTAGGCCAGATTTCAGTTTAACAGCTCTTCCGGCTATGCTGACAATTATAATTTGTAAGAACTGTTACTAAGCATTTGATTAGGAGCACATTCGTAGAGGCAGCTGTAAATACGACTAGAACAACTGTCTCAGGTAACAACTATGACTGTTCTTGTAGAACACTGTAATTCATAAATATGAAAGCTGCCTTATAAGATCTGGATATTTATATCGATCCGCATGCATTCTTCGTCTAAGACAGGGAAACGAAGTTCAGAGAGACCTTCCGAAACTAGATTTTCTTTTTTACAATTTTACAATTTAAACAATCACAAACACGACATATAAATTAACTTATTATTAATTTAGAATTTAAATATGCTAATAAATAATTTCAATTTTTGGTTTTTGGGGTTCAATATACACATTTTGCAAAGCATTTTCCCGATCTAAGCTTAACGTTTAGTTAAAACATTTAATTAGTCCATAGCTAAACCTTGTTGATGTGCAAATTATATTAATATCTAAATATTAGTAATTTCATTATATATTTTATTTCGCCAAACATATCTCAAAAGCACTTTATAAAATTAAAAGAAGCTATGGAAGAAGTTTATTGTTACAAAAACATATTAAAACTAGAGGAAATAATTCATATTAAGTCATAATAATCTTTCACTAATAACTGTTCAGAATATAATTAAGATATATACACAATGTCTCTCTGTTTGTGGGTTTATATATATATATATATATATATATATATATATATATATAATTTTGAGTAAAGGAAATTTTTTAGACTATTTAAAATTTAAGATATGCTTTCATATTGAGGCAGGGAGGAAACTTCTGCCGCGCAGATTGACATATTTGCATTACAAATCATTATAACATAGTACTTTTATTGCATGATCGATTGTGTATTATTGAAAAAGGTTAGAATTAATTAAATTTGTATCACTCAAACTAAAACGTTATTTAATTCTTAATTGGTTTACCATGAACGTTAATTTGCTAGTATAGGTATATACCTACGTGTATAAGCTGATATGTAGATAGATGTAACATGTAAACACTTGAATTCAATAGATGTACCTTTTTACGGATAACATTACGCATTTGTTTGTCACACAAACCTATGGTATAGAGAGGGGTAAACCATCCACGACGATATATCAACTTTATTTATGAACAGTAAACATGTTTAGACTACATTATATAAACGAAATATCTCAGCTCTTCTTCAAAACTTCGTTCATTGAAATAATGTACCTATTCAGCATGGGGCTGAGTACACAATTGTCAGGTGTGATTATTTTTCAGTTAGGATTGTTCTGAGAGTGAATACAATTATAAAAAGCAAATGATCTTAAGCAGTATTTTGCATTTTCATAAAAGGTTGACTAATCTAGATACATTTTGCTAGTTAGTCATCGTATTTAATAGTTAGCGGTCCTGTAAGTTGCTGGCCACTATAATGAAGCATGGACCTTGACGATCTTATTCTCAGAAAAACATGGATGTTTCAAACTATGAAAGTGTTGGTGATGTGACGCCTCAAAGATGTTCAATTCATCATTGCCATTTGAAGAGTACGAAGAGTTACTATTTTCTCTCGTAACTCTTTGATACTTGATACACATTTAACTTTTCAAAATAGGTTTAATTTTGAAAATCGTCGTCCGCCTTTCAGAAAATCCTCAAAGCTGGTTGACTTTCTCACTCTCACCATTTGGTATCTGGAGAACCTTAAACCAGTCCAACTGATACAAATACAGAATAACTAGCAGAAATATCTTCAAGTGGCTTAGTTCCGTGGAGTTTATGGTAGAAGGCTCCTGTGGACGTTGACGCATTATTTGTATCATCCAACGTAAAGATAACGATTCTGTGAAGAATCAATACAAGGTAAACTTGGTGTTGTGTTTCCGTAAAAAGCAATTGTTTCAGTCAAAGTTGTTCTACACATATCAGCTGACACATATTTCCAATATTATTCTGATCTTGTATTACTGAAATATACTAATATATATGGTTAATAACCTTCTCCAACTGATAGATATTATGGTATTAAGGTGAGATATCTTGTAGATGAGGAAGCACCATTTACTTCTGACATACATTTGCTTCCACCATACAAGATAAATATAGAATTTACAAGTAAAAGTGTAATTTCCGACTTAAATGTTGTAACATTTTAAAGGCCCCTTACACATTTATCATATATGTTTAAAATTAAAGAAAGAACACTTATTGTCTGCTATATATACAAGTGTTTAGTGACACCAAAACAATGTAAACAGCATAAAAACATTTGCACGCCAGAATTATTTGGTAATATAGATATTACCTCCTTAGGCATATCTTATTTTACCATCAATCAGAAAAGTCAGAATGATTATAACGGACAAGCAAACATATAATCTGATTACAAACTATATTTGTAGATTTGTTTGTCACATATCATTTAAAACTTTACTGAAAGTTTCTAGATCCGTCAATGATAATCCATCGGAATTTGTGTATGGCCGTGTCTAAGCTCATTAAATATTTCCCTTTATCATATATATCCACTTTATGAAATAGGTTGATAGAAGTAATTAATTGAAACTAGGACGGCGTCATTTCTTTAAATATTTCAATTTTTTAAACTGAATTTTAAAGTTTATAATTCTTTTGTGATAGACCATTAAGGTATTTTTGTAATGTAACAACAACCGAAAAGAGTCGCAATATTAGTGATATGTCTGATAATGTTCCTTTCTTATGGGGTAAAATAATGATATCTGCTGAAACATACTGACGCATGCATGTTCACACACAGACACACATAGCACACTCGTTCGAGCACATACACAATCAAACAAAGTAACAAACACACACGCAATCACCACACACACACACATACACACACCCCATACACACACACCCATATATATATATATATATATATATATATATATATATATATATATATATATATATATATATATATATATATATATATAACACACTACACACACACACATATATATATATATTATATATATATATATATATATATATATATATATATATATATATATATATATATATAACACACACACACACACATATATATATAAATATATATATATATATATATATATATAGAGAGAGAGAGAGAGAGAGAGAGAGAGAGAGAGAGAGAGATTTCAGCTATATGCCAAAATATGTTTTTGAACGTATATAAAGCTAATTAAATCTACTATAATGTATTAGAAAATTCTCAATCGACAATTTGTTCTAAAGAATAATGAGAAGACAACCCCTTAGAAAGAAAAAAATACATTAACCAATTCATTAAAGCTTCTCCTATAGACGATAATCATTGTTTGTGAGACGGCCCCTAAAATAACAGGCTCACAACAAATGGATATAGACCACCAATTGGCTTAATTTGTTATAATCAAACAGCAAACGTCATTGGTGTTTAAAAATCTAATATTTTATTTATAGAATACGGGAAATTGAGAATAACCACAATAATAATAACTATTAATGTGTCCTTTTTGTGCTGTTTGTATGATGATCCCAATTGGATTAATTTCTTATAAACTCAATTTAAATATAACAATTTACTCTGTGTTTGTTTTATCGCACATATAAATAAATAAATAAATAAATAAATAAATAAATAAATAAATAAATAAATATATAATATATATATATATATATATATATATATATATATATATATATATATATATATATACCTCTATAATAATAAACTATCGGATGAGATCATTTAGATACAGTCCTGTTTCACTCCACGCTTCGAATATTTAAAACAGGATTTTATTGAGTGACCTGAAATGCTGACAAAACCACTGCAACTGGAACAAAATTGGCATTACCTCTTCACTCTTTCTAGTACTTGTCACCAGACATGCAGCACAGTTTTACTCCTATTTGTAGGCGAACTTGAAAGGTGTACATAACTGAAACCGGAATATAGATATTAAAAACATGCGTGCTGCTTTATTGTACCAATAATGACCATAGCCTGACACCTGCCCCTGAGTGAGTGGAGAGAAACGTTTACATTAAGATGAAAAAGAGATGGGCTTAGAGGAAAAGATGGATTATTTAAAGATGTCAGTCTAGAGGATCAGAGAAGGAGCTTATGTAAAATATGGGAATTCATCTGTAAAAGGAAAAGTCTTAGTTCCCTTTTATTACTGGCTTAAATAAAGTTAGTTACTTTCTGACTAATTTACAGCCTCTCTTTATAAACTTCCGAAATATATAGTATCTCACAAATACAGAAAAATCTTAAATGAAAAACAAAACTCTGCTGCAGCGTTTGTGAGCGCTTGTGTTTATGCACGTATGTATTTGTGTATGTGTTTGCGCGTGTGTTGTGTGTTTGTCTTGTGTGTGTGCGCGCGTGTGCGAAGATATTATTTCATTGAGAGACTCTTCTCCCACACATAAACACTACAGTATCACTATATCTCTAAAGGATAAGATTATATGGATCGCAAGTTGTAATATGAACCATCACGTCACCAGTACAGGATGGAGGACAAACCTTTTCGTTATGGAAATGTCTCATTCATCAGTAGACGTCACTTCTTCAGCTTAGTTCAGTTCGTTATAAAATGGCGTCCGTTTTTAACATTAAATGCCAATATTTCTCGCTCCACCTATTTATGGTCGACGTAACTACTAGAAAGCGATCTACAGATAAGACGAGTGATCATGAGGAACGGACCATGACGAGGGACCAATTCTTGAAATCTTTTAGTATTTTGTTTTCTTCTTTTTGTTCAGTAACCGAAACCTCTGATACAGATCTTCACAAACTGAATAGGGAAGGGGCCGATGGGGTCATTCGATTACTCAGTCAGTCATTGATTATTACACACACACACAGCAAGAGAGAGAGAGAGAGAGAGAGAGAGAGAGAGAGAGGAGACAGACAGACAGACATACAGACATATAGATAGATAGACAGACAGAGAGAGAGAGAGAGAGAGAGAGAGAGAGCATACGTATGAACAAATAAACAAACACACAGAAGAAAAAGAAGAGATAGCGACAGAGACAAGTAAAGAGATAGATAAACTGATCCGCAGACAGTAGACAATCATACTATCCACTAAGCGCAGCGCCCTACAAGCTTCTAATTCTTCTCGTCGCTAATATCGCATCAGGAACGTGATGTGGATGACAAGAAGGCAATAAAATCCATCATTAGTTGAAGAGTTGGTGACAAGATGATATCCAGATCCCTGACTACAGCCATTTATCACTGACAACAGCAAGCAGATCTATGACCCATAGCCGCAGACTAGCATTACCATTGAGATAACACTCTTCTTAACTCTGTCGCTGTAATCCTCCTACGCACCACGATCCTATCTCCCAACCACCATCAGCCCATGCTTTGTCCTTTCTCCACCTTATGTCTTACATGTTCCTCTCAGTTATGATAACCCTGATTTCCCATTTATCAATTTACTTGTCTTCTTTTCCCAGCTCTTCTTTAACCTGTCTGTCCATCTCTTATCCTTTAGTGATGTTATTTTTCAGCTTACCGTCCTTCCATAGCCGTTCTCTATGGGTCTTCGATCTTCTTGTAACCCAGTTTATCTAGGTTCTGTTCTTTCCTGATTCTCCCTACCCGTTCTTTGTCCATTAAGGATTATTTATTTACACGATCTACTTTCCGATCCCCCTTCTTTCCAAAATCGGTGTCTCCTTTTAGTTTTAATCATTCCATGATCCATTCAATTCTTTATTCTTTAATGCCGATTTCTCACATTTCTTCGACATTTATATGACAGTACATTTTATTTTTGTTTTGTATTTTATATGAATCTGTCTTTAGAGTATTCCTCTTTTCATTACCTTATTTATTCGTTATTCTTCTTCCATGAGTCTGCAAGTCAATTCTTTATACGTTATATGATCTTTTCTTTCATCTAATCGTTCTTCCTGTTCGCTGAATATCAGTTTTCTTCCTTCGGTGAACCTGTCACACAATTATTCGTCTTTCCAACCCTATATATATATATATATATATATATATATATATATATATATATATATTTTTTTTTTATATATATATATATATATGTGTGTGTGTGTGTGTGTGTGTGTGTGTGTGCCAAATACAAATGCCAGCTAGCCATGGATTTAAGTGTTTGATGTCGCGATCTTGTTAAACACTTCAACCTCTCAACTGAAACAGTTAATATTTCCTGACGAACGTCATCCGTTGCTTAAATCAGTTGTCGGTTTTTGAGGCTATAACATGCCTGGATATGTCATAGCAGAGCAGAGCAGAGCCGATGAATCCAGTGATATAGTCCAGTATTATACTACCACCATCAGCTTGTGATCATACAAACATAACACGGTCTGGGGATACCAGCCTCTCACGTACAACTGATTAAGCCAATGACCCGTTTTCGGGTAGCTTTAATATCCCTCAGACCAAGGGAACCCGCGGAAGCAAGGCGACAAAATGTGTTATCAACGTTTTACCACATGGTCGATGATTTGAGGGTGTTTGCGTGGAAACTCGGTGTTCAGTCGTAAGGCTAGTAGACTAAAACATTGTTCAAAACCGCATACCTTAAATTATAAATTAACATCCCAATTTGTCGGCTGGATTACACCCCATCCGAACAATTTATAATCACACCGACTTCTTCTGTATCACATAACTCAGTCTAGGTGTATTATTTAACTCAAACATCAGCATTTGGTTTAGATTATATACTAAAAAAAGAACAACAGCACTGGGACCTGGGGGAATATTGCTAAGACGTTAATGGGAGATTTGATTAAGTTCCATATTCCATCATATGTTAATTAATAACATAAGCCGTTGATGGTTAGATTGATATGATCTGATGTCTACAACTATATATTATATATATATATATATATATATATATATATATATAATATATATATATATATATATATATATATATATTAACCAATTAAGAGTGTTATATAAATAAACTAAATTAAGCCACTTGTTAGTCCTGACCCCTTGAATAGGAGCGTTTTCACAAACTTTAATTATTGTCTATGGGAGATCTTTTAACGAGCCATAAAATCGTGTCTCCTCATTACCTGTATTATTATAATGCATTCAATTACGTGAAATTAGGTTTATTTTCAGTGCCATTCTACGCCAAATCACCCGATCTTTTACAACATAATCACCTCTGATATTTTTAAATAACAATACAAATACCTATTTATGGAGAAATAACTCATGCAAATTCAGGCCACAACTAAAAAAAGTAAAATCGTTTTGAGGTGCGTTTCGTAATTTCCGGGTTTTCAAGTTTTAACACCTTGAAACCTTTTAGCGCTAGTACGAATCTTGATCTAACAGTTGGCCACGTTGAAATTGTTGAGGGTTATTATACTCTGAATGTTGTTTCATATATGTGTCAAATTCATTTGCTTGCAGTATCTACTCAAAGTCCTTCATATAGTTAGGAAGTTTCAACAAAGTATATTGCATGAACCAAGTCATGGGCACCTAAAACATTATCAAACTGGATTATCTAAGTTTTCGTTATGCTATGTTATTCCAATGGATACAAGTCCGTACATATATTCATATGTACTGTCATTGATAATGCGAGAAACTGTTAGTAAAATCTGAAATAAATAAGCTATTTTACTATTTTTGGAGATTGGATTCACATAATCAAATCATTGAGCATTCGTAATCAAGAGAGGCGAACTATTCTGACTAACCTGTCCATGGTAAAATAAGACATGCCTGATCATAGTATATACACGCAAGAATATATTTGAAATGCAACAAAGACACCATCCACTATAGTAAATTATTATTGTGTGTAGAATGTTTTATGAAGTACGATCTACATTGAAATCTGCTGGATCTATTGTAAATGCATATATACACAGATATCTGTATACACACATAGATTCACCCTCAATACGGAATCCTATGCCGCATAATTGCTTGTGAGATATTTCCCAAAGGAATCGCCTCTAAGCCATATGTCCTCAAACATAACTCAAAACATAAATATAAGCAGACAAACTGGCACACAGTCAGACATACATATAGCCAATGGGTTCATATCTTTAGCCAGGCTGACACCATTCGGGTAACCAAACCCAAGCTGAATGGTCGCCGAATGTCCTGAACTGTCTCAGAAGCAGTTAGCCAGATCAACAATGCGATGCATAGCTGCTTCATTAGACTGTTTATGTTTATCAGACGATGCCACAAGGACAATTAGTAACCTTAGAGCTAACTCTTCTCTTTCAATACGCTATGTCTAGTGCCAATTACTGACGTCATTCATTGTCGGCATTCATCGCCTTGTTATTCCCTCGTTGGTGTTCCTCATGAGCTGCTTGTTGTAGTTAGTTCGTTACCTAAGGTCGGAGTGAATATGTCACGTTCCTTCAGGTCAATATTAGTCTAGAGCGCACAAAGCAATGTTCCAAAGTTCTTCTTTGGGATTTAGCCTTTTCCCTTTCAGCTCAAGGGAGCCATGTGACTATTATCGCCGACTAGTAGCACGATTTTTAGTCGTAACTATGTAATTATGGGTATGTAATAGATGGAAGTAAGTGGAATGGTTAAGCCATTTGCCTTGTTTGAATAGTTTTAGTTACAATTAAGTTATAAAGATTTCAACAAAGCAAGGTAGAATCATGAAAACGTATTTATGTGTGTTATCAGGGACTTTCCATTACCTGTCTTAAGAAACCCACTTAGTTTCGGTAAGAACACGCATGAAGTCACGAAATGTATTAGCAAATTTTGTTAATTAAATTAAAAGCTAATGAAATAATGGACACAAGTTTGCTTACAAATTCAGACAACTTTAAATTTATAGCTAAAATAAAATATATATCCTCCCCATAGCTATTATTTCCCTGATTTTGATTTATGAGGCCACCTGCTTTCAGGCTAGGTACCAGAATTGGGAAAAATCGATCTTTGTGAAATAAATCACGTTCATTATTGTGAGTAATGTTCATATGTCTTAACCACCAGACTTTGTTCTCCTTGTGTAACCCACATACCAAAGAATATTCTTAAATTCATACACAGTTATACATAGATATCCTGCAGAATCACACCAAGAAAAGTTAAACAAAAAGCAGCTCTAAATTCAGATGCTTGCAGTCTTATACTAATCATTCGTAAATTGAATACAGAGCAGAGATTTAATTACTTCTGCTTTAAAAACAAAGACTTTTAGTTTATTTTGAACTCATTCTAAATATAACATTTTAAGAACACATATTAAAAGGTAGAATGTAACTACGACGACAACAACAACAGCAACAACAATACTAATTGTTTTGTTAAGTCGAGCTGCATGTTTATTTTAGGAAGCATATTTCTGGTTTCCCATACTATAAACAAACTGTATATTAAAGGCATAATTTACGGATTGCATGAACCAAGATATGGGCGCCTGCAATATTTTCAGACTGTATGATTTCAGTTTCAATAATAATATTGAAATAGATAAAGGTTCAGACTTCTATCCATGAGTATTTCCATTGATAGAATGAGAAACTTACTTTAGCAAACCTTTAAATAAATAGGCTATTCACCTAGTAATAATTTTTTTAAAGAAGTGTGGTTATATGATCAAATCGTTCTGTATACATCACCATGAAAGCCGAATAATTTAGCCCAGAAATACCTTATCGTAGTAAAAAGACACCATCTACTAATGGTAAAAGCTTGACTCATTTAGAATTGGCTTCCAGAAATGTGGCCATAAAATGGCAAGATTTATATACAACTTATACATTTATGGCCACCTGCAGAAAAGTAAAACAGATTCATATTGGATGAGATTACAAAGTAAGAATAATTATAATTACTGACCTAATTTATATAGGAAGATCTAAAACTTATGGCCAATCGGCTATCACAATATAATGACCGAGAATGAGCGCAATGGTATCACTCTCCTAATGTATGAACAACACTCCGAAGGCATTTTAGTTAATTATCTCAGTAACTTCAGTGTTTTTATGGTTGGTATTTAGGAGGCCATCATCACGGACCATAGCCTTATTGTGCAGATGTTATTATTGATTGAGGTCATGATCAACGGTAATGAAGCTAATGTTGACTGAGTCCAATAAGCCATTATTTAAACTATCACAACACACTCGATGGATGTGAAACTGAAACATCTTTCATCTTAACCACTGTGTAATGTACTTATGAAGTGTGGTAATAGGATGTTTCAGGCACTACATATTAGCTACATGTTGCAGGAATCGAAAGGTATCCCTACAGTTAGAGCCCTTTTGGGCATATGGGCGAACGTGATCAGGCATTACAATGAAAGTGATTAAATTGTTATTGTGTTAGTATGTTTCTGTGTGTGTGTGTGCCTGCGATTATTTTCGGATAACTGAATCGCTACTCTAAAAAGACGAAATTCTTTGGTTATCCATATAATACCATTGTAAGCGATATGAAAAAATCGTGTCACATAATATCATATATAAAATATGTAAATAGCATTAGATCACATATCTCAACATTCAATTCAGACAGTTTTACTAGATTTTAATGATGTAATATAGTTCGCTTTCTGTAACAAATACAAGCAACAGTGGTTCAAGCACATTTGAGTGGATTCTGTGAGAATTATTATTATTATTATTATTATTATTATTATTATTATTATTATTATTATTATTATTATTACAGAGGATCTGGTGTCCTAATATAACACCATGATCGTGCAAAACTAAGTCAATATACCAGAAAGAAGAGCCATTTCATCCATATCCAACCGCTTGAGTTGTTTCTACCTTGTGTGGCATTATAAAACAAAATAGGAATTTTTGTCATGCGTTCTTAATGCTGCATTGAGCAATAAGTGACAACAATTAAATAGTCGATATCTATTAGATGTTCTTTGTTGGCCGACTATGTTATAAGCTCTGATATAAACATCATATGGATGGATAAACCTTTTGTGTCTCGGAGATAAGAACAAACGTCAGTGACATCACAGAGCACTTTGTTCAATATTTGTTCATTAGTTAAAGGTTTGGGTGAAACAGCAAAAGATAAAATGGAAAGAGATTAGTATATTCGATTTTGTGGGCAGTTCTCATTTGAATTAATCTTAATATATCTACAATTAGCATGCGCTTACATGTGTGCGTAATGTTTTTATAATAATTATATTAATATACCGATATCAGCACCAATAACTGGAACGATGTACAAATATGAATATGAACTGCATAAAACATAATAACAATAACTATGGAAATAGGAATATAATATAAAACACTAAATTATTCAGCAACAAAAGCACGAAATAAAGGAGTTCATTTCATTAAATATATTTCACGTGTACATAAGGTAACATATAAATATACCAAATATTGGACAAGAACAAGTTCTGCATGTGCGGAAATTATATTTGTCAATATATTTTGAGGAGAGAATTAGGCCAAGTTGTGTTTCATTTTGTCCAGGAAAATAGCAACACAGCCAAAAAGTATTAAATAAAAAAGAAAATGATAAACTGTGAAGATAATTGAAATTTATATTTTAATTTCACGTTTTAATTTAAATAAGAAGGAATTGTTTGAGATAACGTAGAAACTGAATTCATTATCAGATTTTTTGTATTAAGAGGTAATGAATGCGCATATTGTGAATGTCAGACATTAATAAGGTTACATTGTCTGGTAAGAAATATTCTTAATTGGTTTTATATCATACGTTATTCTCAAATCTTTGTGCTAACTTGCTATATGTTTTATGAGTGAAAACGAGTCATCAATATCTGATGTAATTTGGTTTGCTACAATTTATGGAATGTTTACATGAATTACCGGATATAATACGATATAACTATGTGTTCTTGCATGATTAAGATAATTAGTTTCATGAGAAAATTGCATATTCCATGAATCTTTAAGGCTAACCTCATAAATTAAGGCTAAACTTTTCGGTTCTATTATTTTCCTATTTAGAAGCAGATATGAAAGCTTAATTAAGAATTTAAAAAGTATCAGAAATATTATTCGAGTAATAGCATTATCTAGCATAGATCCAGGTCTCATTCATTGGGACGTTTATATGGTAGCAATCGTCAAAGCTGGAAATTGGATATCAAGCAAACAACGAAAACTGTAAGACATTGCCAACTTTATTGAAACTCCAGGTAAGCATACTTATGTCCAACATTTATAATGAACTGGCATTGAAGCATCGCCAGGTGCCAGTTCACGGTTGAAATGTTAAGACAGACCGGCAAATTTCGGTCAAAATCACTAATTGAGATTTATTATGAAACTCCAGCTTCTTTAAATGGATATTTCCGTGAAAAAGACTGGTAACAAAAGACCGATAAATAAAACATGAAGCTAATATAATATATATTGTGTTTTTCGTGTTTCTTTACTTCCTTCTTTAATTGGTACTTATTCTATTGGACTATGTTGTAGTACAATCACACGTATACAGGGTAATGTTATCAAATGTATTGGCCAATAGAGTTATTTGTATGTCTTACTCTCATTGTATTCGTCGGCCCATCTACTAGCTATTTGTACGAGTGGATAAATTGAGAACTTCCAGATTTATAGATGTGAAAAAGACGTCACCAAGTTTAATAACCAATAGGAATCCTTGTTCTCGATTAAGGATAACAATAACAATAATCATTCTAGCCCAATACAGTTACTGCGGTCATCTAATTATCGACCCCATGACCTATATTCTACTAACCAATGATGCAATGGATTAATTTCCGGTCATATTTGTCAGCTGTTAGAGAAAACGCTCACTTTCTCACTTATTCATTTACTCTCAATTCTAGTTACTCACGCAGGAACGAAAATATGCTTGCTAATGGGTGGAAGGATTAATATAAGAAGTGATACTGAAATACCCTAATCTCCATTTTATACCGATTACTGTCAATAGGTATCGCCAACATAAAATATAGAACCTACGTATGTATAAACAGCCAGGACAGATGTCTGCATCCAGAATTATTCACAGGTGTTCTAGATAAGCAGTTAACTGGTGTCCATAGAAGTAGAACTGCGAGAGAAAAACCGAGATATGCCATCAGAATTACATACATGTATATACATATGTATGTGTACACATGCATATGTTTATGTCTTAATACAAACTCGTATAGCGCATTATTTAGAACGGTGCGTTGTATTCTTACTGTTTTCGATCGAATCTGGGTCACATTTAGTTTCAGAAATAGTTCCCAATGGAATCACCCACGGCTATCTGTCTCAAACATAAATAAAAACTTAAATATAAAAAAACAGACCGGCACACACACACACACAGAGAGACATAGAGATAATCGACATTTATACTTACAGGCAGACAGACATCCATTCGGGTAGCCAACCCGAACTAGACTCACAGCGTAAATGTCTCTAACTGTCTCCGAAGCAGTTAGCCAGATTAACAATGCGATCCCTTGCTTCTTCATTAGACTGTTTATGTTTATCAGACGATGCCGAAAGGCCAATTATGATCCTTACAGCTTTGTCCTCTTTCAGTATGCTATGTGTAGTGCCAATTACTGGCGTCATTCATTGTCGGCATTCATCAACTTGTAATTCCCTCGTTGATGCATCTCTTGGGCCGCTTGTTGTATTAAGGTAGTTACCTAAGTCGAAGGGAATATGTCACGTTCATTTAGGTCAATATTGGTCTGAAGCGGACAAAGCGATGTCCCAAAGACATTTTTAGGGACATCGGCTTTTCCATTTATGGACACCGCAGTCTTATAATATCATATTTATGATCATTATCGCCGACTAGTAGGACAATTGCTTTATATTTGTTGCTATTTAATTATGGGTATGTAATATAATTCTAGGCTACCAGTGAGCGGAATAGTTTAGCCGTTTGCTATACAAGCTGAAAACAGCGTTCATTAGTGGCCTTTATTTTTGGTATAGCAGGCAAAATTAACCCCTGCACAGGTTAAACTCGGGTATAGTTTGGCTCAGCCCAGATTATACTCCGGGAGATAAACTGTCCTAGGGCAAGCTATACCCGGGGGTGTAACATAGCCTAGGCCAGACAAATATTTGCTCTTTTAGGCTTTGGTCTAATATTTTTACTAATTAAATTTTTCTGGTTGAAGTAATAAAAGTCTATGTGTTTAGAGTTTTAAGATTTAAGTCACTAAGCTTTCTCACTTAACTTATCTTACAAAGCTGAATCCCCAATAAAACGTTGAAACATTAAGTAATTCTTGTGTATATCACTTAAAACTAGTAATATCATAGTGTGGGGGGTGGGGGTAAATGTGGCCTGAGGAGAATGAATTGGAATTTAACCCCAGGTATAGTTCAGACTGGGGGTATAATATGGCCTGTTAAACCGGGTCACCTTCATTGACTAGTCTCACTCAGAATTTAGTTATATAGATTTATGCAAAGCATATTAGAATCATAAAAGACCTTAATGTGTGCTATTAGTGACCCTTCACTACGTGCCATGCGAAAACTAGTTCGTTTTCGTAAGAACACACATTAAATCACGAAATGTATTAAATGTTTATATTTTTAAGTTAACGGGAAAAAAACTAAAGAAATACTGGCTTAGAAATTGAGAACTTCAAATTAATAGGCAAAATATAATTCCTGCCCTACGTAAATAATAGTTTGAAAATGATACTAGTATCTTGGTTGTAATTATTGACCCCCAACTGCTTTGAAAATAGAACCAATAATTGGGAAAATTTTATATTTGTGGAATAAGATACCAACACAATTGGGAATGATATTCATCTATATCGGCCGCCAGACATTGTTGACCTATTGTAAGCCATATATGGAAGAATATTCCTAAATCTCTACACAATTATACATAGATTTCCTGGTCACTGAAAGCAAGAAATGTTCAACAAAAGTTTGTTTTCCTGTCATAGACGTTGTTTATTGTTCTCCTTGGCATATAGGTAATTGTAGAGGGGTTGAAATTGGCGCGGTTTTGTCTGAATTACACGATCATGGTCATTCAATGCCCCTGATGATTAACTCTAAATGCAGTTTTAGGCTCGATTGATCAAACGTTTGTTCGCTGAGAGACAATCCACTGATGACACGATTTAAAAGGTGATCAGAGAGAAACCATCTGAAAGCCGGAAATTACTTTTATCCCGTAATAAGTGGATAAGATTACGAGACATCATCAAATACGTCATTATCTCCACGTTGGATAGATACAAAACTACGATATAAAGCTTTCCTTACGATTTTAGTGTCTACATTAGTATAATATAGAAACCAGACAACAAACTCTTTATTGCTGTTTAATACAATAGAGTGTTCCGTCTGAGTAATATGTTGAACTCCTTTACTGGGGTAAGGTGGTACAATGTCTCAAATAATCTAAGATTGGCAAATATTGTTAAGTAGTTCACTATGGTTTCAGTAACCAAAAATATAAAAAGTTATATCAAATGATCTATTGCTTTTTGTGATTTATTTGCATTCATTATATATAACATTTTATGAAAAAAATTAAAACTTAGAATGTAAGTATTATAGTAATAATAATAATAATAATAATAATAATAATAATAATAATAATAAAACAATAACAATAATAATAATAATAATAATGTACATTAAAAAAATTTAAACTTGTTAGCACAAGTAAGTCAATGGTGTCATACAATATTAACCCCGAAACCTTCGTTTTAAAAACTAATTAGAAATTTTGAAAACTCGATAACATTTATTGGGGAAATCAACCTCTACCATATGGCTTTTGAAAACACTAAATATTTCAAGAAAAAGGACGCTTCTAATTTCCTGAGATAGCTGTTTTCATAAAACCTCACAACTAGAATGTTTCGCAAGTGGTGATATAGACACTTGCAAGAGTAACGTCCTTTTTATTGGAGTGATTGGGCTCTACTACTCATAGATATATATCTACGTCTTTGATTGTTAACTAATTCATACATTTACTACAGGTGATATAGAGAAGCTTCCTTGATACATTTTCTGTGCGATTTGTGAGCGAGTTGGTGGGCGTAAAAAGGAAAAAAAGAAAGTAAGAGTACTCTCAGAAAACGATATCAAAAATGTGTATGCCATTTCACCATATCCTTGAACTGTTGTGCCTCAATGAAGCATAGCCTATATTACATCGATTATACGAGATTCCATTTAAAACATTATTTCCCCTTCGGATATTCAGAAATAATGACACACTTTAAAACTAGTCAAAACGTCCAACCATCAAGTAAAAGCTTTAGATATAGATATTATATGACTTGATCAGTAATAAAGAGCATGATCCCATAACATATGCTGCCTTTTGATGTTACTTTTAAAGCCAATAAATTAAAACCTACATTTTGCCATCGTCATAATGATATTTATACTAAATTTCACCTATCGTTTGCTAGCGATTTCCAATTCAATCGAGATAACTTGATATTCATCCTACGAGATAATCTGACATGATAACTGTTACTAAATATCCACTGTAATATGCACAAAATATAGAATAAACAGTCAAGATCCCCAATGAATCTCGACAATTTATCTCGTTAGGACTTTAAATACCAAATTAAATCAACTTTTAAAAACATATCAAAGCCACATCCAAAGCGCAAAAGTTGAATAATTTGTAACCATGTAATATGATATCAACTAGGATTGTAAAAACATAAATGCCAATTTGTGTTTTTATAATCTTTCCATTATATCACGATGGCCAATCCTGTCTTGGTTACTTATTATCAATTCCTCATTCCATATTCGTCATTATTACGGCGATTCCCGACCAACACACCTACAGAGCTGTCCTTCATCATTCGTGGCAGTAGTTACGGCATACTGGTCTCCAAATGTACTATTTATTTTGGTAGTTCATTATTATTATTATTATTATTATTATTATTATTATTATTATTATTATTATTATGGTATGTTTACAACATAATTGCATATACATTTATATTGGTAATAGATTCATTTGTCATTTGACATCTGATTTTCCGTAATTATTTTGTAATAATGAACAACGACATCTGACAGATAGTTTAGAATCTTTTAGTAAAACCTAAAATAAACATATTATTTGACGAACAACCAATCTAGTTTAGTTTTGGGGGGAATCGTGGTAAAATTGTCTCATTTTTCAGTATTCGTCGCTATTGCAGCTGTACTATTCAGATGTATCTAATAGGTTTCATAACGTATGGATGGGTGAATGTTGTTTAACAACACATCGGCACAATTTAGGCCATTCAGTGTCCTAGAATTCATAATAAGATTAAATATACCTTCTACTGTTGGGATATAGTCAATACTAAGTGTAATAAAAACGAGATCCACTGCGGAAAACACTTGATATGTTAAGAATGAATTCAAACAGTTAACATTCTTAATATAACATTTGGCAGATATTAATAAAGAAAGGAGATAATTATGTGAAGGGCCCATAATGCTACACCACAATTTAGTCAAATAAAATTGTTAAAATGATTTTACTAGGAATGATTTCAAGAATCTTGAGAAAATACGTACGAGTAAAGTTGAATTAACAATATCTGCAACTGGGCAGATCAGAAGATGCTGTATTTTTCTATTGCATCATGGATGTAAAGGTATTCTAGGCATATAAGTCTTTCTTACGTGTACATGCTTATTTTCAAGGCAGCTCAGTATATTATCATAAAGATCTGCTAGCTTAACATGATCATTTACTTGATCTGGTTGTAGAAAAGAGGCTGTCGTAAAAATAAACAAAACATTTATGTCAATACCCGTACCAGAAATAACTTTTTAATTGGATAAATTCGTTTCACAGAAACATAGCATTGCTAATAACGCAGATTTCCTTGATAACATTGCAACCTTTACTGGACATGACCAAATCTGATATGTGACAAGTTTTCTTATATTTGTATTTGTTCAATAATTAAATTGAATATTAGAATCATGTAACATCACCCGATTTTTATGATTAGTCTTTTTGATAATCTGTTACCTCAAAATAAGTTCAGTTGAATGTAACCTATAGATAAAAGCTTCCCAAATAGTTATTCACTAATACTGAAGTCATAGATCTGTTGTTAACATTCTTCATTAATACGTAAATATATAAAATATTCAATAAAAGCAGAAACCATATCTCTAAATTTTAATCTGAAAACTTTACTAGCAATGTTTATATATATATATATATATATATATATATATATGAGAGAGAGAGAGAGAGAGAGAGAGAGAGAGGGGCGTTGGGGAGTCAGACCTATTATCACCTACGAACATTCAATTTATGATATAATTGCAATGTTGTTGCTTTTTATTGATTTTCTATTATGCCCGTCTTTTGTTTTTAGAAAAGAAAGAAAATCTCCTTTTAGATCGCTGCGCAGTAGCAAATTCCATTAAAGCTTCTGCACGGTTGCGCTTGCTTAACAAGTATAGGCGCTACCACTGAAATTGTCACTAAGGGCGATATAAGAAATGCTGTCGTTTGTCATTGCACACGCTTTGATTTAATATAATCTCTTGGAATTTGACGTCAGAGATGTCAAGGGCGAACTATCACGAAGATAAATGTAAAGGCTGGTGGATATAATAACTAAGGAGTAAATGACCTTTAGTTAGAACTGATGGTTATATAAGATATTTACATTTCATTATAACACATATTAGTTATATTTGTGATAATACCAATACTGGAAATAATACTCCATAGCATTGAGGTCACGTGCTTCTAATAATGAAATGACTGGTAACGGCAAAGTTCGACGGAAGAAATCCCATTATAGAAGTCCCATAATAATACTACTAATACTAATAGTATAAATGTAAAACACTTTTACTGGAAGGAGTCATTCAGATATGATAGATCAATAATCCGTTGAGGTGAGTGAGTTGATGATTTATACTCGGCACTGGTTGTTACTCGCTAAGAGCTGATTTTCCAGGTAAATCTCCTACAAACGCATTAATGTCTTTGATTCGACCTAACCACCTGTATTTTTCCAGGACGGTGCTTTCACCAGTACTCTATCGCAGAATCCGGAATAATCTGTTGTTTCCTGCCCAAGAATACTAACATGTGCACGACTATGTATGTCAGCTTGCGTGGATGTTTTGCAACACGGGAGCGTTAACAAGGCTTCGTGCCAGGTTAATAGGCTGCGTTTCAGCAAATTCTGGCCATAATAGGTTTGTTTAGTCACTACTAAGCTTTGGTTGTATGTAGAGTAAGTCAACGAGAGGAGTTATAGTTTATCACCTGATCTCCAGCCAAATAAGGTGATTCTGTAGTCAGTCAGTGTCTAATAAGACGCGACGACGAGGTTTAAAAGACAATTCGGGCGAATGAGTGGCATGAAAGTTGCTGGCAGATTGATAGATACGCCTTTAAGGGTCTAGGAATTGGCAATTAATACTGTTAAGTCAGCTATAAATAAATACCTCCTTTAACAATGTAAAATTAGAGTTAGTCCATGTGTTGGTCACTCATTGTACATATGGCCGAGGCGTGACATTTTAGGTTAACATCCCCGAAACAGTGCAATGAGTCGGACTCACACTCAGATACAGGTGTTTGAACCACTATGCTTTATTCACTGCATTATCGGAACTGTCATACAATACTCCGAAATATGCGCCCATAAATTACAGGCAATAGCATGACAGTGAGTCACGGATGGCTAACGCATATTCCGCATGGGATACGTTGTTTGGAGTTCGTAAAAACCAAGCTACATGACACAACTAGTGTAGTTTTCGCCATAGCTGGAGTGTTATCTCCCTGTATGGGTGTCGGATTCGTGGTTCCAAATTTTAAAAGAATAAAATCTAAAAATACATTATACCAAATCAAGCAATCATGCCAGTTATGATAACAATACAAATATGGTAGTATTGCACAATACTAAGAGTCGTTACTGTGGATGAAAAACATTATTTCACTCGCCAACTTCTCTATTTCAAGTTTATAAGTAACAAAGAATGCTATTGAGAATTTTTTCTTAATTTCTTTATTATTGAGTGACACGAGATCTATATGTGATAAATCATGACTGTTCCATACAAATTGTATTAGAATATCGAATAGTCTTAGCGTATGTGAGAGAGAGAGAGAGATAGAGAGAGAGAGAGAGAGAGAGAGAGAGAGAGAGAGAGAGAGAGAGAGAGAGAGAGAATATAGTTAGGAAATGGTTTAATGGAACTTGGCACTAGCGTCAAATAACAACTAACGATAAAGCTTCCGAAGGTATATGAATAAAAATGCTTCAGTGGTATCGTTCCTACAATGAAATAATTATTGCTTTGTGCTAATACATATCATCATTTTATTTTTTTGCTTTCTAGTAGCATCTAATCCTTTACGAAAAACAACTTTTGTTTGATCATCTCTCAAAGTTATATATATCCCATATATATATATATATATATATATATATATATATATATATATATATATATATATATCGGTAACGTGTAAAAGTACTATAGGATTTAATTATAAATATAGTTGTTACTTTAAATCCCGATCATCTCACTCTGATAACTGTTACAACAGACCAACTAAAATTTGCGCCTACATCGAAATATATTTGGTATGATAGTGACTTTCTATTTAGAGACATTCTCAACAGCATCAAACTTAACTCACACTGAACACATTAACAAAGGCACTGACACGTTGGGATAATTCCATTTCACAAGGCAGCCCTGAAGTGTGGTTTTGAGGCACGCCGGCGGGCTCTCAAGTGTATGTTTCTGGGTGTATCATTCCTGAAACGTGAGGTGAATCGAAGGAATAAGTGGCTAAGTGTTGTGGTCGGTGAGCAAAATTGGATTTAAACATGGGACTATGTTTCATAGAAGACATTGTTTGTTGTTGGATGATCGATAGATTGATTGATGTGTGGCCCTCTTGAACAATTCCTAGCTACTGTTCTCCTCCCAATTAATGATTCGTATTCCAGAGAGATGAGGGTAGCATTTACGCTCATTGCTGGGGCGGGGCGGGGGAAGCGGAGTGTAAGGACGTTTTCTGGGCAAACATGGTTCGCTTAAAGAAAACTGTCCTAGCAGTTTTTGACAATGTTCTTTTCTCGTTTAAGTTACTGTTTATGTTGCAATTTAAATACCGGTTTCATATAATGGAATTGGTATCATTACAATGTTCCATTTACCATTTAGTACTTTTCAACATTAGACTTCACTGCATATTGTATTAATTCCCGGAGAGCTCGGCTACGTTTATAGTGATTAACCTTTATCTAATCCTTTCACTTCGTTTAGTAACCTTAATGGAAACTAACTAACAGAGCTTTGAACATTATTGAAAGGTATTGAATAGTATCACTTCTTGTTAGCTTGAATCATCACTGATAAATATTACAACATCTGAACTTACGATATCCAACTTCTTAGTGAAAATATTATTAAGTCATAAAACTAAATATCTCTAACTTAGTTATTCCTTCATTACACGACTTAGTCGCTGTTATAACTAAATTATCCTAAATTTATATATTGACTCGTTAACGGTCTAGAACGTCTTGTTTCCGTTTGTGCTATAGTTTTATGATCTTACACATTTAATGGTAATTGCATCTTTGGAGGGAGGAGTATTTTCTAATTAAATAGTATCTAAAAACTAACTTGGGTATTCAATTATTGTTACATTAACATAATAATAATTGTAATATTGACACGGGCTTCTAATAACAGAAAACTCTCCCGAAACACCTATATCTAAATAAGTGTGATAGTTTATTGTCAAGAAACTTTTTCACTTTATCATATTTATGTTGATATTAAAGGTTTAGGTTGTTAATTATGGCATAATATCTCATGAAATTGTATGTGTCCCGTTAATTTTTAAACTAACCTCTAGTTATATTTTCTTAGCCAACATATATCAGTTGATTGTTTTCGTTGATTGATTTATTTGGAACGTCTTCTCGCACATACATATACAATATTGGTTTATTTTATACACTGTATATATATAACCAGCTATTTAAAATGCAAGTTCCAATGAGCCAATCTCTATGTTTAAGTGGCAGTCGCTGATCGCACAAGAAGCCAGGCTTGAAGCCCTAATCCTCTTACAGTTTCAATAGGTGGGATGTTTTTCAAGAGCAATTATTATCCGAATGGCAAAATGGGGATTTTGTCAAATAGTCATTTGTTGGAAGCTGGTTGAAGTAGGTACTTAGATTAACTATTACTGAAACATATTTCCAAGGCTGGTAATAATAATAATAATAATAATAATAATAATAATAATTTTCGGTGCACCTACGTAAGTTAACCTTCCATTCAAAATGTTACAAATTGCACATATCATGATGGTTATCACAGGTTATCATAATACCATTATTTTACGTCTATATGATAACAGAACACAAGAATGTTATACTGATATACAGGAGTAATCTGCTCTTGTCGTGTTCTCATTTGTTCCGCTCAGCGATGTGTCCTTCCGTAGACTTTCTCATCTGTTTCTTGCCCTCATTCATTCGTTAAATCTTCTCATCTTGTCGCCCTACCCGGTGACCTTCTGGCTCCAATTTCAATTATAATTACTTTCTTTTCGTCGACTCTTATCCAATGACAAGCCTTATCTCTCTACATTCTACCTGTGTTTATTCCCTTTATTCCCTTACATTTAAATGCCCGGTACGATCGGTCTAGCAGCGCTAGATGGACTAAATATTAATCTGAACAAACTCTGAAACACGCAGTGTCAGATACTGTTCCGCAGCTTGCTACCGAACATAAAATACAACATTTCTTATAAGTGAGTGAGTGAGTGAGTGAGTGAGTGAGTGAGTGAGTCAGTCAGTCAGTCAGTCAGTCAGTCAGTCAGTCAGTCAGTCAGTCAGTCAGTCATTGAATAAATCAGTCTATTGGTCTGTCAGTAGATATGACAGTCAGCTAATCAATCAGTCAGTAATTAAGCATGTCATTCAGTCATTCGTTGATTCATTCTTTCAATCAGCACCTCAGTGATCCCGTCATTCAGATAGTGACAGACATTCAGTCAGCAAGTTTGATAGTCAGTTAGTTAGTCAGTGCATAATTAGGGGTTTGTACGTGAGACGGCCAATCAGTCAGTCAGTCAGTAAATCAGTCAGTAAATCAGGTAGACAGTCAGTCAGTCAGTCAGTCAGTCAGTCAGTCAGTTGGCCAGTTAGTCCGTCAGTCAGTCAGTCATCCAGTAGGTTAATGAGTCTGATGGCTAGTCATTCAGTGAGTGATTGTGTAAATAAGTGAGTAAATGAATCAGTCAGTCAGTCAGTTAGTCATTCAAACAATTATTAGGTTTGGTAGTCAGTAAGTCAATATGTGATTGTAGTTTGTAGTGATTGTAGTTTAATTGTCCCAGCTAAGACAACCCAGAAGTTAATCCTTCATTCAAACAGACTACAGACAAATATTTTCAACAGCTTTTTACCTGAGAGAGTTATGCAATTGTTTTCCTGTACTACTACTATTACTACTATTACTACTACTACTACTACTAATAATAATAATAATAATAATTTTAAAAAATAGCAATCAATAAGCATATATATATATATATATATATATATATATATATATATATATATATATATATATATAATATAAATATACCCGAGATAATTAATATGCATAACAGCTGTGTGTGTGTGTGTGTGTGTGTGTGTGTGTGTGTGTGTGTGTGTGTGTGTGTGTGTGTGTGTGTGTGTGTGTGTGAAAATGTTTTGATGTAAAAAGTGATATGTCTAGTATAATTGCTTACGGTTTTCAAACTTTACTAAACAGTTTCTATCCATTTCTATTTGTTTACATTCTGAAGTTAGTAATGCAAGTATAATGACCTGCATCAAATAATTTAAAATTTACATTCAGCCGTTCATTTATTTGACCTTGACAGGTCGGTGATGCTATGAACTTTCTATACGCTTAGTTAGTCATTAGCGGCAGAGCATAGATACGAAAGATCAGCAACGAGTAACCAAAATATAAACCAAGGTAGATGAGTTGCTAAAGTAGTCAAACTAGAAACATCTTTCCACGTGCTAGGTTCGAATCCACAGCCAGCGTTATTTCTGTATTTCTTTTGATTTGTTTAGAGCTCAATTTACACAACAGTAAATTACACAAACCTTACCACGACCATCTCATTAAAAGAAATTTAACAACAAAAAAACCTCTTAGTGTATAAGCTTTAAGAATTGATCGAAAACAAAAACGCTATGGAATAGGAATTATCAATAAATGAATACGTGGAATCATCGATAATTGACACCTACAAGACAGAGTTATCCTAGTGACCTGATTGATGAAGGATGTACATGCCACTTACTAACCATTGATCGTGTCCTATCTGGATAATGACTACGCTATTATTTTCTCGTTAATTAGTGTTCTTTTAAACTATTTATTGTTCTTCTAGATGAGGTGCCAACATTGGTGTATCGTGAATATTGGCTTTTCTTATGTGAAAGAATTAGGTAGATTAAGTATGAGTTGTTTACTATTGTCCTGTCTTCGTCTTATAATCATACGGATAGATAATTGCTTAATTGAACTGTACATATACCCTTCTTAAAACTTTTAATTAAACGTAAGAGGAAAAAAATGGATTGGAAACTGTAGCTAATTTCTCCATAATGCTTCAATTACTATATTCTTATTACGCCATGTTAAGCTGATGAGAGTACCCCTACGAATGGAGCGTCCTCTTAAGGCGGGTAAAAGCAATTGTGGTACCCATAATTCTTAAAAGATTAAATCAAATGTGAAACTTTAAATTTGCATTTGAACCCAGACAAGTTTTAATCCACACTTAATCGATTATGAGGAGATATGTTTTAAATAACATATGTGTCGTCAGGGGCCTTAATGGCCCAGTTAGGTACAGCGTAGGATTCGTAACCGAAGGCTCCTGAGTTGCAATGCTGTTATGTGACTACTGATTCACTCAGCCAGCAACGATAACCTAATAAGACGTGATGGTTAAGTGTATGTGTAACTCTTTGCACCAGTGATGGCAGCATACGTCGTATGCTTTCTTGGGAGTTGAGGTGTATACAGGACTGAAACACGTTTGAGTCAGGTATACTAATACTGTAAAGTGTCTTAGCGGAGAAATTAACAGGTCACAGATTGTATATATGCTACGTGAGTGGTATACTAATGCACACATGTATACATCTTAGGGCTTAACATGGGCAAGATCATTTAGGTATCACCTATTCGGTACGCAATACCCAAGTGTGTGAAAGGTGAAAGTCGTAACTGCTTAAAGTGCGTATCGGTCATCATTTATTATACAAATATATTGGTAATAGTTTTTAGACAGAGCCGTATAAATGACATAAACAGAAAGTTGTATCATCAAAACATAAATACATGCAATAAAGATTAAAACGACCCATAAACTCAGCAATATTAATTTTGTTGTCACCTCTCTCTAACTATCATCAATAAGATCACAACAAGGAGCATTTTGTATATAAAAAGATATGAGCGGATTTTAACAAGTAGAGATTATGATATAGTAATTATATTATATATATATATATATATATATATATAATATTATATAATAATATAATTATTATTATTATTAACATAATTATTAACTATATTTGGAACAAACTGTTCATATCATTTATATTGCATAGGGGGTAGCATTTCTACTTCATGTATTAGGTGAAACCACCAGACTCAATGACAACTAAGCCAGTGTCACTGAATGACTGACTGCCAGACTGAATGTCTGGCTGACTGACTGACTAATTGACTGATTGACTGCCCGACTTACCACTCACTCATTATCTCACTCACTTACCCTCCCACACACCAACTCACTCATTCAAAACATTTAGCCTTTTAATTTCTACGGTACTAAGCTGTTCTACATTGTACGACAGTCACCGTTCCGGAGTTTGGTCAGATTAGTATTTAGTACTGGCTGAAGCCTAAGATGGCTGCTTGCTCTCTGATGCTGGACATTCAAAGGTAAGATGATAGAATTAGACCGCACATAGAGATAAAAGGCTTGTCACTGGATAAGGGTGAACTAAAAGAAAGTAATTAGAGTTGCAATTGGAGTCAGAAGGTCACCGACTGGGGCATAGGATGGGAATAGTAAACGGATGGGGGAAGGTAAGAGAGAGGACAAGAAGGTTGAGGGAAGGACACTACTGAGTAGAACAAATGGGACACGTCAAATAGGGGATTAATCTGGTAGATAAGTACGACATTCCCGTATTCTTTTATTGCATACACGCAAAATTATGACATTATCCAAAGCTTACCATCATGAAGTTATTATTATTATTATTATTAGTAGTGGTAGTAGTAGTAGTGTATTGTTGTTGTTGTTGTTATTATTGTTGTTGGTGGTGGTGATTGTGTGTGGTGGTGGCGGTGGTGGTGGTAGTGGTGGTGGTGATATTGTTGTTATTGTTATCCTGGTTGCTGTGGTATTAGTCGGTATTGTTTATTTTCACACATTATTTTTGGATAAATAATAATAATAATAATAATAATAATAATTGATATTTAATAAGCGCCCTTACTAGCAGGAGCCATTCAAAGGCGCTGTAAAATAATATGTAATATAATAATACCCCAAATAATGTCTGTAAAAACCGATGTTGTGTCACTGTCAGTCAGTAACTCATGATTCATTGTGAGATATCTGTTTTTGCTACAGTAATCTGCATTTTGGGACAAAGGGTCAGATTTAATCAATGTCGTGGGTGTCAGAACATTGGCTTATTAGAATATTAGCCTCTCAGAAGACTGAGCTGTCAAAACAATGTACTGTCAGAATATTGGCCTGTTAAAACACTGGGTTGAAAGAATACTAGTGTCAGAACATTGGGCTCTCAGAACATAGGGCTGTCAGAAAACTGGTCTGTCTGAACATTGGGTTATCAGAACATAGGGCTGTCAGAAAACTGGTCTGTCTGAATATTGGGGTGTCAGAACACTGAGCTGTCAGAATACTGAGTAGAACCCAATAAGAGGACGGTGAGCATTAACATCAACAAGTACCATTATAAGATTTCCTACCCTTGTATACACACAATCATATATAAATATTTATAGTGCATGTAAAAACAAGTACACAGTACTTGTTCACTGACTGAATAATTTTCTTTTGGGATAAATATTTTCATGACCAGAGGTCAGAAACTGAGGTTTATTAAGTACCAAAATAAACTGTTCTATAAACCACGGAACAGATACATACTGAGTCATCTATATGAATATATAAACTAACAGATAACTTGCAAAATAGTACAATAAGCCTCACTCAAATATCTTATACAGATAATCAAGTTACATTCTGCAGTGTTAAGATTGATATTGATAAAGAAAAGTGAAAAGTAATTTATGTATCCCCTACTGTACAAGCAACATGACATGATAAACTGATAAAAATGTTTCATTTTGAAGATGGGAAGATGATTTTCACAGATTCTACGTTTTTGATGTTATATCATCAAGTCTGTTTTGGAAGTCCTGCGACTCGCTGTTATCTAAAGTCTGTTCGACAAGGGCCTCCTCTGCCACTTCATTAAAATCACCACCTGTTATGCCAACCTCAGAGACTTCCTGCTCTGCCTCACTCTGTACAGTAATACCGAGACCATCGTGCACGACAATGCCATCCTGAGTGACGATAACATTTTCACCAGCTATCATCATGTCACCTTGGTCATCAACCGACTCCATGGTGACATGTTCCTCTATAGATTCTATAACAGTTTCGGTGCCCAGTGGATCAGTCAGTACTTCTTATGGTTCAGTCTTGGCAAACACATATCCTGGTGGAAGTGTTGTCATACAATTGGCTTCAGAAACTAAGCCATCTTCATTTCGTTCTATCTTGATCTTCTTTAGCACTGGTTCATCCTGCTGCCCAATTGGCTCAGCAACTGCTTCACCAGTACTTGTCAAACGTATAACCATTGGAGTTCCAGACTCATCAGACAGTTCATTCTGAGCTGTTGCCACTGTGATTACTTTCTGTTTTACAAAATCCAAAGCCAGTTTGCCTGCCTCGGTAAGAGACAGCGTCTGGCCACCACTTTCCACTAACGTTGTTGGCGTATCTCCAGATACCATCGTAATACCATGGGATTCGAGCCATGAGAGAGCTTCAGCAGCTGTCGTACTTGACGTAATATGTGCGTTCAGAGGACCCGTTGCCTCAGCCAGTGCTGCTAATGTTGCTAACACAGCCGTACTACTCCGCTCTGAACCATCAGAGCAATCAATCTCTCTCTTGATTCCTTTTATTCCTGATATAGCAGACGCAGTTTCATCCTCTACTCCTTCTGATATCTCTATATTGCCCGTATCTGTCACCTCCTCTATTACTGTTGGATCTGTAGTAGTCACCTCGACAATGTTCTGTTGTGGCAACCTAACTAGCTGGAGAAGTTCAGCAATATCTTCACGACCATTGTTGATAGCGATATCAACTGGACCTTTACCAAACTTATTAGTGACATGGATATCTGATCCGTGGCCAAGAAGAAGTTCTATTACACCAACATGACCCTTTTCAAAAGCCCAGTGTAATGGGGTCATTTTTAGCATGTCTTTGGCTTCAATGTCAGCACCGTTTTTTTATAAGCAGGTCCACCACTTCTGGATGTCCTTCCTGTCAGGCTACGTGTAGTGGTGTTCGGTCTACTTTTGCCCTTGCATCTCTACTAATGCCAGCCCTAAGGAGCACTTCTGCTGTTCCAGCATGTCCATTGAGAGCAGCATAGTGTAGTGGTGATGTTCCTAGCCAGTCAGTTGTGAAAGGTGCACCATTAGACATTAATTTGCGTACATCACTAGTTAGACCTTACTTAGCAGCCTCCAGCAGACGTTTTCCAAGATCCACTAAAGACATTGTCAATCAAATTTATAAATATAATCAAAATGGCAGCAATATATATATGGATTACATATCACTTCATACATAAGAAAGTCGATTTCCGAAGCGTTAGACAAAAGCTTAGATATTGCGAGTTAGCTACTCTAAAGGTACAGATGAAGATTGTATTTTGGTATGTAATTGTAAGGTATAATACCTTTAATCAGTCCTTCCTAGAACAGTCTATTCATTAAATATATCATCGTCGTCGTCATCATTATCATCAACGTAATTCCCATCATCTTATTCATCACTATCATTCAAGTTCTGTGACGATTTGTTCCTAAGCTCTACAAGGAAGCTAAAGATCGATACATTCCTCGATTACTGATTATGACATTTAGAATTTAAGTCACAACCAGACAGAGCTTATTGCTAACGTATTAGCACCAGAAGGTATGGCTGTCTTACAAACCCTCCCACAATATATCAATACCAGGTTTGTGAAATATTTCCAGCAACAGTCCATCCAAGTACCACCTACTTACACATATCCAAGTTATGTTGTGCAGACTTTAACCACAGTTTAATAAATCCCCATCTGATTTAAACCACATTTAGCCATCGAGCTATTATTATCTCACATGTAAATAATAGAAAATATTGACTTTTCAAGCTGTGCTACCAGGGTACTCATATCATTGTCATTTTAGCGTAGATGTTGGTTCAGTTAAACTTACACGTAAGCGATTTAAATTGGGTAAGAAATTATAACTACAAGATACCTTAAAAAGTTGCACACACGTAATATTTCATCAGACAATACCTGATAACTAACAACCTAACGCTTTAATATCAACATAAATATGACGAAATAAACCACCCTCTTACCTATACTAATACTTTTATATTATTTAATTATCAGTGTTTCGGGAGCGTTTAATGCTAAGTGTAACCCGTTACCAAAAAGACAATAACTTAAGCTCCCAAACCAGTATTTAGACACTCCTTATTTTAAAAATATAAATTATTTAATGTACTTGTATCTAGAACATTGGTTATTACACGTATTGTTAGGCATTGACGACTTGTTAGTAGTCAGGCATGACCCCTTAATAAATTTCATAGCCAATCTGTCAATTAAAAGTGCAACAATTATCACTTTCAAATATATTATACATTTCAACTATCACGTTTGTTGAAGTCAAAAGTCTTATATAGTTACGGTCAGCGGCCCATCTGAAATAAAGTAGCAGTAATCAAACTCGAACACGTTGAACATTGCAAATGGTGACAGCTAGCCTGCTCTAAAGGTTTATTCTATATAACGGTTTGCTTCAATACAATGAGCTGGAAAAGCATAGCAGCAATTATACATACGTGTAGCAAGAGAACATCCAGTATATCAGGGTATTCGAGAATCTCATAACTGTGGCAATCATACTTCAAGAAGTTCTAAAGTGAAACCATAATATATATATATATATATATATATATATATATATGGAATGAATTGTATTTTGGACTTAATTAAAGGTGATAGTTGTATTAAAATGGTATGATACCGTTTTATTTACATGATTTGATAGTATATCAAAACTTAATGATTTATTTTCACCTTTGAATATCGATTACGGCAGAACAACCATATATATGCTACTGAGTATTTCCCAAAAAGAAGAACTCCCTATAACTGTAAGTAAATTTCGACGTAGGAAATTACAGAGTCTATCTAGATTAGATATAAGCACCAAATAAGGAAGAAGAAACAGATAAAAATGGCTCATTTGATACTGTGTCTCTTATGTTGTACACTCATTTATTCCCTTCACGTCCCAGATCAAAGTGTTTGAATCTTCTTTGTCTTTGTTATAATTAGTATTGGTAACATCTATCTGATTGAGTTGATATATATTTAAACTAAAACATTTATTTCTAGTTTATATCCTGATGTTTACAGAATTATGTGATAAATGACCATAATCAACTATGCAGAGATTATATATATACATAGCAATATCATGCTTCTAGTTCATATCAAACAATGATATCGAACACTGGCAACCGAATACGTACTGGTAATTTGTTATAGTAGTTTTCGAAAGTTCTGAGAAATCTGCACGCTAGAAACAAGTAATGAAATATTGCTGTTTTTGTTGGTGTATTGTACCAAATATGCTTAATAAATAAAAGCTGAATAAAAATAAGACGGGAAGTGGTTCGAATAAAAATTAGTTTTTAAAGACCTTTTGATGTCAAATAATTCAACACACAGCCACAACACACACATACACACATATATATAGACACACACACCACCACACACATACACACACACAAACATGTATAGATATACACACACACACACACACACACACACATATATATATATACACCACACACACACACACACACACAGCTGTACAGCCATCGTCTAAAAGGGCTACAAGTGTAGCTTGTTTTACATATAGTTAAACTGTCGTGCACATAACAACCTTGCGAAGGATTATTTATGGATTCATAATAGGCTTTTCTTCCATTTAAAAAATGTAAAATTCTATACAATTCCTCGATTATTGAGGCAATTATTGGGCCATAAACTACCAAATGTTGCCGAGTCCTGGGATAGTGCCTACGGATTCAACATCCCTGTATAACCAGAGTAGCAGCAGCCAGTAAGACATGAACTGATTACCCCCAGACGCTGGATTATGTACATTCAGGCAGTTTGTAACTCATTCATTATTTACCAACTGTCCTGGAATAGGCGTCAAATAGTTTCTTTGCTTTCACTGATCCTAGCTTATGAATAAATTGTAACTTGTCATAGGGAAGGACAGCTTGATATGTGGCGAAGATGTATTACCTGTTCTGTTAAAGTTTGTTTAGACATGGTGTTAGCAACCCAGAGCAAGACAGAAAAGGCATTGCGCATACGCTAATTTCTGCTCATTCTTTAGAAAAATGTAACACCAATAATAATAATAATAATAATAATAATATAATAATAATAATAATAATAATAATAATAACAATAATAACAATAATAGCAAATATAGTACTACTACTACTACTAATATTTCTGCTATTACTATCACTACTACCACTACTACTGCTGCTGCTGCCGCTGCTACATGTTATTATTATTATTATTATTATTATTATTATTATTATTATTATTAGAAAGTTATCAAGCCATAGTGCTGCATAGCCTCATAAATATCCAGTATTATCACCTGCAGCATCTGGTAGGAGGTAAAGTAGCGACATCATTATCTATTAAATGGCGTTGTCTTCGCAGATAATGCCAGGCCAATCGATCCATCTGTACATAACCTTCTCTCAACATTACTTGAGGCATATTGCCAATTACGTGAGTAATACGGGAGAAAATGTTATTCTGAAAGGATTTATTTCTCATATCATTCATGCAAAGTAGTCAATCACCACGTTAGGATTTGTATTCGTTTTCTAAGTTAAATCGTTGTCACAGGAATCATATTTATTACTGTTATCCTACCCAAGATAGTCGTTTTAAAGTCGGGTGATTGTATATTTTAATATTTTAACGTTATAATCCATTTAGAGATTGGTGGATATAAACACACACACAAACTGGTATTATCGAGTTAATTGCAAAAAAATCGTTGCATTGAAATCTGCGTTAGTGCAATCATAGAATACATTGTTCCCGTGTGTTTTTCTGGTGTTTGTTTTAAAATATGCTTTTTTGCTCCTGTTTTTTATCTATGGTCCATAACACTGAATGCGTTCGTGGACAAATATGGATAGATGAATATCGGACAATTACGTAAATCCTCTACACATAGACTTGCACCTAAAGTTGGATTAATATAACATGTAGGTGGGTGTTAGACATTGTACGCAATCATTCAGCTGAAATAGCAATTTGTACAAATTTTATGTTATATCTCTTATTGGATTCATATAAACCATCAGCTATATATATATATCATACAAGATTTACTGTGCACAATTTGGTTAATATATCGTACAATTAATAACCCAGCAGTTCATCTTGCTGAGAGAAAGTGATTTGTTCACCTATGTTTTACTCGACCAGTTCACAATTAGTAACATATCTTGTTGTTGTATCACGTTAGATCTGTACAGCAGAACACTTATTACGATCTAAAATTATTACGGTCTGCATTTTATTTCTTGCTTTCTTTATTGTATATATATATAGTGTGTGTGTGTGTGTGTGTGTGTGTGTGTGTGTGTGTGTGTGTGTGTGTGTGTGTGTGTGTGTGTGTGTGTGTGTGTGTGGTAAGAGTGTGATTAAAATGTGAAATGAGAATAGAAATTGAGTATCCAAGAAAGTTATTGTTTCTACATAAAATGATACTAGATGATCTTTCATTCACCTAACTACACGTTGCGTGATGATTAATTTACCAATACCAATTATGCAAGTTCTGACTTCCTGGAGCATTATCCGCCGTATGCAATTAGAAGGGAGATGATGGTGATGTCCATGTTTTATTACAATCAATATCCAACCACCCAGTGATTTGTTGTAGACTTTGATAATATCACGGATATGATGTCAGAGAAAGGTACTGCAAGTTGATATGAAGCCAGTATTTTTAATTAATGTAATCTGTTCTTATGAAAGTGTACGAACTTAAACCAGACAAAGAAAACCCCTCAAAATTATTAGCTGAGACATTACTGAAACAACTGAAGATATTTTGTTTTCCCCTGGTCTATCTCTTTACAGATTCAGTCTAAGTAGAAATTTGGATCCAGTATTGTTTGTATTAAATTTATGCAAAATCTCACATTGCAGTAATTGTATGCTTTTTATTACGAACTGTTGATCGTATATATTATATTTAACACTTATTTATACTTCATAAAATAACGCATAAATCATTCGCGAATAACATAATCTTAACTATCGTGAATGTATTGAATGTTGCCCTTTTCCTTTGCTTTGCCCTTTTTTGTCAGGACTTAACCTTAGACTGCACACCAATATATCTTGTCTTACATAATCTTCATATGTTCATGTTTTCATTGTTATCCCTACACTTTATATATGACAATACGTCTTTATATATTTATGAACGATTTTTTTTTAAATATCATTTCTTTGGTGTCATAATTATTGTTTATGTTTATGTTGTTGTTGTTGCAGTTATTGTTGTTGTTGTTGTTGTTGATGATGATGATGATGTTGGCCTTCTAGTACACGTGTTGTAGTTCATTTCTCTATTCCAGTTGTTAATTTGTTTAAGCCGTAGTCACGGTGATAAGGGTTTTGTTGCTGTTGTTAGTGTTGTGGTGGTGCTGGGTTCTTTTCATACACCAACACTGAACCGTATAAATCGTTTCCCATTTGATCCCTGGCTGTCATACCACAAATCTCTAACCGACGAACTTATATATTGAGCAAAGCTGTATGTGACATCATTGGCTTTTGTTCTCGCCTACAACACAATGACATTTTCTAAGCTACAAAGCTTTGTCCATCGCCGAGACCGTTAATGTCAGAGCTTATTGCAATATCGGCCGCCAACAAAGATCATCTAATCTAGCCATCATGAAGGGTAAAGCTTAGTTCTTGCGTAAAATCAATCTTCTCATATGTTGTAAATGTTATCACAAAACCTTTGTCATCGCAGAACGAAGAGAATAGGTTACAGGAAGATTAGGTTGAAGGAAGATTAGAGCCATTTGAAGCCAGATATCAAGAAATATCGATATATTTCTGCGCTCCAGTGAGAGTGTTTCTATTTTTGTCTACTCTATTCCAATTAATTAGGGCACTGTACATTAGGAACGCATGAAGCATTTCCTATTATATTTGATCACGTCACGTAGCAAGGCAGGCGGCTGCATGTGGATTAAATAGTCTTCTTTGTGGAGTATGGACATAGCCATACCTGATGGGGCTCTTATTATAGAACGCACCTTCCCTAATAATAATAATAATAATAATAATAACATTTAAAAGAGCACTATCATTCAAGAGCCATTGAGCTGGAGTATAATCATAATCTAGTATAACCGCCTGCAATTGATCTCATAGCTCGGTGATTTACCTTTTATATATATATATATATATATATATATATATATATATATATATATAATATATAATTAGTTTTGTCATTATGATAGTATCTACCCGCTGACAAATTGCGATGGCAAAATAATTAATTTGGACCACTAATTGCGGAATATTGAACAAATCAGATTTAATTAAATTACCGCCACTCAAGCGAAATCAAAACTATTTATATTCATTATTGGCTATTGTGAATGTTGTATTTTGCTAGTATATGCTGTAGCTGAAATCATGCCTGTATGGGGTGATATGTAAACATAGGATTCCAACACTTTTATTTAATATATGTGTTTTTAGATTTTCGTGTTTTCATCAATATTTCAAATAATGGGTATCAAGATTAGAATTATATAAATAAATGTGTGAAATATAATTATTTGTATTTTAGTTTATTTTAAATTGAAATACGTATAATTAATTTTAAGGTCTTTCAAGATATGTGTAATGCATAGATGCTGCTTAATATAACAATGAACAGCTAATTTTATGTATGCTCTAAACCCTTAAGTTTATTACCGATTCATTTGGCCAGAAGACCCAGGAATTTTAGCCGGAAACTGGCTCTTTAAGTCCAATATCCCTTATTATAAATAGTAGTAATCTATCATGACTGAATATGACTTACAATATACAGACCAAGGTAATTAAACATGTATCCTTTAATAAATATAATAAATACTTCCATTTGATTGGTAGCATGAATCAAAAGGGTAGATTTTTATTATATTAATCATAATATGTATTAATGTAATACTTTCGGTATTCTATTAATCATTTGAATGATAATTGCTGAGGTATGACATCCGAATGTCTAGCTATTTGTGGAAATCTACACTTAAGTGACAAACCGTAAAGAAGTGAGGATATTCTTTATCTCTGGAGCGAGTGTTAGCTCCATATATGCATCATGAAATCGAGGTATTAAAATGTAAATCAGGATACATTATATTGGACCTTTTGAAGTCCGATACTCATTTATTCTATTAAGCCATGTTTCTAAAACTAGTATGTACAATTTAGATCTTCAGAACAGTTGGTTGATTTTTTCAATATCTTCAGTCCTCGTCAACATAGAATCTACTGACACAAATACTAAATAACTGGCTGATATTTTAAAGTGGATTAGTTTATGTTATGTTATGATAGAACACTTCCATGGACGCATTAAATAAAGATTTTGTGAGGGATCACTACATTCTTAGCTTTGTTGTATTTCTGTAGACACTAATTGTTTCATCTTACATTATTTCATGTTGCATCCATTGACATCGATATTTTCACTGTTGTTTTGATGTTCTATTATATACTATTGCATAAGATCCTTTTAGCTGGCAGATCTCTGTGAGAATACTGTGAGGGAAATTGTTGAGTAGCACGTACTTTTATAAACAAAGGAATTTATTACCACACTATCTATATGCGATATATTTATATATACTGGCCTATTATTTTTCTTTGGGAAAAAAGGACAATGTTACATTCTATTTTGTATACATTCAAGCATCCTGGGAGATGAATAGCTAGACAGACAATTGCACCTTACTGACATATCTAATTATTCTACCTTACCATGGTTCTATAGCAGAATATACCCATTACGACCATCTTCATAACTACACAAACACGAATATTTCAACTGTTATCATTATGTTGTAATTGTCAAGTTGTTTTAACAACCAATACAGTTAGCTGTCTGAATACATAGAATTAAGCCAATTGGTTGTCCAAACCCATTTGTCGTTGTCCGACGTTTTTAGGGGACCGCCTCACAAACAGTAATTATCGTCTATGGTAGACATTTCAACGAGTCACATAAATGTGCTTTTTCAACTGTAAGAAATGTAGCAGCCAAGTCCAGAAGAATCTGTAATATTCGCTTGCTTTGATCAATTGTCATGATATTATTAGTTTCACCCGATCCAAGGCTGTTTTAATAATGTTACCACTTTCAGATGCAGATTTCAGAAATTCCTTGAAGTTTTTACTGAATGAACATAGTTCCACAGAAAGCATCACATACCATTTTCAGCAAATGTCTGATGCCAGTCTCTGCAAAAGGCTCAAATGTAACCACAATAGACATGGATGACTCTTCTACCAATGGTATACCCCGTAATGAGGTGCTGGAAGGGAACCCATCGTGCATGTTTAGTAACTTTGTGTTAATTGAAAATATGTGGAATGTCAGTTTGCCGTTTATGTAGAACTTTATTCGCAAAATTGAAAACAGTACTTTGATTTCCGGTGCATGCTTTTATCGTTTATTTTAATATTCTGATTAATATTTTTAACTTCAATTATACTGCATTTTTCAGAATGAACACACAAACCAGTCCTAATCCACAACGGATGAATATAACACTAAGGGTACGAAAGATTAGTGCCGAGTGTACGGCTTCATACGGAGCTCTTGCAATATTCCAGCCTACCGCCCAACCATTGAACCACGAGGTTGCCCATTTACAGCTTTCAATAGCTGGTGATGTGTCACCGTGACCCCGGTATTTATCTTCGTCTGACCGACATGAAAGCTACCCAAATATAGATCGTTAGTCTAATCAATCGTATTTAACAGGCTGATATTCCGATGCCGCGTTATGTTTGTGCCATCACAAACTGATCATGCTAGCTTTATACTGATTGGAGTAACTAGCTTCATCCGCCTCCCTATTGTCTCATAACAGGTATGTTGTTACTCGGTCAGCCATCATATCGACTCAGACACAGGTACATACAGCTAAATGCAATAAACTAGAACTGATTTTCACTGGTAAATGTGAATCATGGTAGCTGAGTAGCTAAAGCGGTTAATTTAACTTAAATAGCAGTCTCGAACTTCTTACCTCAGCACCAGTTGATAGAGATGTCAGAACTCTACATGGGCAAAAGAGTTACATCGTTAAATCAGGTAGTCCATACCAGGCCATTCAAAGTATTAAAAAACATTAAATGCCGTTTTAGTGAATACGATATATGTCTGGGTCGTTAAAACTGCATAATATGAATCATTAATAAGTGAATATTGGAATCTTCGATAATTGACACCGACAACAAAAAGGTCATTCTAGTCACGTGACTGATATACAACGTACACATCACTTACCAAGCATTGATTGTGTCCTATCTAAACAATGAGTATAATCGATTGGCTTTATACCAGTCTATTTGTGACTCTCTCTTGGACCAAACACTAACGTTGGTGTATTGAGAATAAGGGCCTTTTTAAGGAAAGGCCTTAGGTAGATTATGTATGAGCTTTTACTATTGTCCTGTATTCGTGTAATCAGCACAATGAAGGATAACTGCTGAATTGAACTGTTCTCATAATACGAAGCCATTAATTAAATAAGTACATATCTTGAATGGACGCATAAAAACACTGACTGGAAATGGTAACTACTTGCTAATCGACCCTTAGGCGTTTTAGGTAATGATCTAACACAAACTTAACTCTGAACTTGTTTGCCGTGTGCAGGACGAAACGAACTCTTTTATTATGTAATCAAATAGTTGTTTGATTGTATTTATTTAGTTTCCAAAGATATCTGACTTTGAAAGAAATGTTTGAAGCAAAAGAAGCAGGTTTATTCACATTTGTCATCTAGTAATATCATACGATATACAAGATAAATGGTTTATATTTTATAAACACCAATAAAGTGGTAGCTTTTTAGAAACGAAAACAAGGAAATATAATCAGTGTATTGGATAATTTAATAACTTTTTGTAGATGTAGTATGCTCTATGTTTACACCTACACTTACCATGGTTGCAGGATTATGCGACATTTCACATCATCCATGTTTACCGAATCCTACAGAATCAATGTATTTTTCAGTGTGAGGTTATTTGGTATTTCTTTTGTGAAGAATAGATAAAATATATAGTCATAATGCAATTCCCTATTTTCTATGTAAATCATCCGTGACTAACTTTTTGTCTAGTATTTCAGACCAACCATTACAATTTAATCAATTGCAGATTTAACGTTTTGAGCAAATCATTCCATCAATTTTTTGGTCTAGTTTCCGCATCTAGGCATTGGTTTTAAATACACATGTCTGGTCAACATGTCTGCAGTCATTTCAGGTAACTGTTATTTTCAATTAATTAATTCGTTTATATACAGATCTATGTATTCCATCAAGTTATATAATTATATTTAATTATGTCTTGATCCTGAATACTTGGCATTTACGTGACGAGTCTCTATTATTTTTGTTTTTGTTTTAACGTAATGTCCACGTCTCCGAGTAGCCATAAACATGTCGGATAAGTAGATAGATTCATCAGTGACAGGTGTTGAAGAGATAAAACAAAATGGAATGTCATCAACGATGTAATAACCAAGAGATAAGAGGCTTTAGTCTGATATATTTCTCTGGTAACGAATGTCACCAACTGTGTAATATATATAAGAGGGACATACAGTGGCAAGCATGCCCAAAAAAACTAATACATCGAAAACGATAGACAAATAGAGACGAACTAAGACAAAGACAGATACAACGGTTTTATGGCACGTAGACAAGCAGGCCGATTGATAGGTAGGCAGATGAGCAGAAAGATCGAGAGACACATAATGAAACATATATTAAAACATAATGTCGAATCGAACAACTTGGCCAGAAATGGATCCCTGTGGTTAAAGTGGCTAACGATTCGGCTAATATAAAACAATAGACAGCAGGTTTTAGGTGGCACAGAGTACATGAAGAATCACAGAAGGACGAATGGCTGATATATAAGGCCATGGAAACCGAAAGACAATATCGAACAAAGAACGGATAGAAAGAATAATTGGAGAATGAAGAAACGAAAAATAAGCTTATCTTATAAAGGGTGAAGAAATAATGGCAAATAGTGTAATGATAACAACAACAACAACCAAACATACAAGTTTATGGAAGGAGATGTGATTGAAAACAACATCGTATGAAGAAAAGATCACGAATAGAGGGTGGCTTGTTAGAAAGAGTTATAGGAAATCTGGGCATTGGTAAACTGGGTCATAAGAAATTCGAAAACCGAGAAATGTGATTAGAGCTAGACAAAGAGCTGACCAATAAAATCACAAACGCTTGGGAAAGAACATAAAGGTCAAAGAAGAACGGGAAGCAGAGTACAGGAAAATAGGGAAGAGAGGGGATTTAACGGAGAGAATTGCTGGCAAAGATGGTGTACGGAATAAGAAAACAAGGACGCATGGGAAGGGTTATGAACCTGCATCCTGGTAGTGGCGAGGATTAGAATGGCGCTGTTAAGAAGACAGATATATCCTTGGTATTATTAGCTCCACCTTATAGATTACAAATCTCCTAACAGTAGTCAGTGATATATGGCAGCAGTCAGTGATCTGGATATGAGCTTGTCACCACCCGCTCGAATAATGATAGTTTTTATTGACTTCTTGTCATTCACGTCACGATCCCGATGATATATAAAGAGCAAAAAGAATTAATAGCTTGTATGATAATACGGTTAGTTGATGGTATGATTTTCTGTCTGTCTGTTTGTCAGTTTTTCTGTCTCCCAATATCTCTCTCTCTCTCTCCTCTCTCTCTCTCTCTCTCTCTCTCTCTCTCTCTCTCATCCATTTGTCGTTGTCGATGTCCTTTCTGCGTATACTTTATCAGTCTTTAACCGCTCTTTCGCTCTCTCTCATTCTCTATCGCTTTCTCTCTTCCTCTATATCTCTCTCTATCTCATACACACACACACACACACACACACACACACACACACACACACATAATCACTGACTGTCTGACCGATTGACTCACTCACTCACTCTCTCACTAACTCAATCATTTACACACTCAATCATTAAGCGCTTTATGGTAATTTTAATCCAATTATATAGAGCGTTATATAAAATGTTACATTATTACTATTATTAACTCACTCACCTACTTATCATAAATGTAGCATTTATTGTTACACTGTTACAGTGTTTGACAGTCACTGTTCCGGAGTTAGGTGAGATTAACATTTAGTGTCCGTCAAGGCAGATGAAAGGAGACAAAATTAAATATAATATGAGATAAAAGGCTTGTCTCTAGATAGGTGTGGATGGAAAGAAGGTAATTAGAGTTGAAATTGGAGTCAGAAGGTTATCGAGTTGAGCGACAGGTTGGGAATATTAAACAGATGAGGGAAAGTATGAGACTGGACAAGAAGGTATGGTGAAGGACACATTGATGGGTTGGATAAATGAGGGCACATCTAGAGTAAATTACTCTCCTAGCTCGGTTCGACCTTTCTGTGTTCTGTTATCATACAGACGTACCAAACGGAATTAGTTGTGCTAACCATTGTGAAGAATGTCATTTTTTTCCAGTTTTTTTCATCTGAATAGTTTCTTTACATATTATCGAATTTACTTTGTAGATAATAATAATAATAATAACATGGATTTTATAAAGTAATGTCATCTGTGGTTTACTTATAAAACAGTCACTGTAGACGTATGTATAAAGTTGATGTTCTAGCCAGCTGTCTCTGACAGGTCAATTATGAAGTAATATGAAAGAAAAACTGAATACTGTTCAACAAAGCATCATATTGGCTTCTACCTGTTACCAGAAGAACACGTCAGTATTTTCTGGGACGTTTACTCCTTCTAATTGCATTTCTTTTAACGACAACTTCATTCGGAATATCTGAGAGTTCAACTATTGTTCAGTGCGTGTTTGTGTACGTTTACGTATGTTTGTTTAGGTGTTTGTGTGTGTACGAGATAGAGAAACAGTGTGTGTGTGTGTGCATTTGCGTGTGTGTGTGTGTGTGTGTGTTTAGCTGTGTATAATAAGGCACAGGCACAGAAAATCTCGAACCGTGAATTCAAACTCTGGACGTTTCTTCAGGGGACTTTTTCCAGAGTGGCGAATTTTCTTACTGAGACATGTGTAATGTCTTACCAGTTCCTAAGCCTTCAAGGAAAAACACAAGGCGAATCACCTACAGCCGTGGAGCTTGGGAGAAGAACACCCAGGTCAGATCACGGCAGTAGTGAGAATGTTTAGGTTAATTATCTAAGCAGCCCTATTTATAGCTATTTTTAATTGCTGTATCTTTCTTCAAAGCAATACTATGTAAACTATATAACCCAATTGTCAATGTCTTCAAAGGTCAGGTTTTACACCGGGCAGGCGTCGCGAAGCGACTACTATTAAAACCGTTTTAGCTTAATTGCTATTAAAAGACTGACATCTGCGCTGAAGCAGATCGTAATAGTGCGTCATAGCTTCCGTGCTGTTTGTAGTAATAAAGTTCTTAAATGATATTTATGACAAGCAGATTAGAGCAAATCTATCGTACATACATAACTGGACCTACAAAAATAATTATATTCCCAAACGAGGCGAATTTTATATACAACTAAAGTTGTTATATAAAACACACCAACCGCACGTGTCCAATGCCACCGCGCGAGATGCGATGCAGTGTTTCTATTCCTGATTCAGGAGTAATTATAATGCTTTAAGAGCGTACTGTGCCTGCTACAGTCATTTAAATTCTGGAGAACCAGGCCAAACACTTAAACAGCGTCCCTCCAAGGACGCAAATAGTGCACGGAATATATAGCTCTAGATCAACTTTTCTTGAATGCAGGGACCGGGAAATATGGCCTCCACGTATAGAAAACGGAACTTTCTCAACCGCAGCATAATATGCGTAGTGATATTTGCTGGAGGGTCAAATACCTCATAAACATACAAATCCAATCAATACTATGACCTACTCGACACTATTACATCGGCGCTTTAGCAGACCGTTATGGCGGAATTGCCGTTCTATATATTAACATTTTCAAATCAGACCTAATGTCTGCTATACAAACTATAATTATAATATAGGGTTTTATTAATGACAAGGAGACTAAAGTTAGCCTTGAATGTCATAGTACAGACTGGACATAACTGGACCTAGGAAATATAATTATATTCCCACAAACAGCTATGGTGAATTATATATACAACTAAACTTGTTATATAAAACACACCAACCACACGATCTGTGTCCAATGCCACCGCTCGAGATGCGATGCAGTGTTTCAGGGGACACGCACGCACACACACCACACACACAACACACACACACGTACACACACACACACACATATATATATATATATATATATATATATATATATATATATATATATATATATATTAATACCCCGTAATTAATACTCTTCTTTGTGTGATATTAAAATTACAGCGATCGCTGAATTGAAATTACAGTTGTAAAATTATCCTGTCCTATATTTGTTTTATTTTATTAACGATTTTGTTTGATTATATAATTTCATAACCCAAATATATGTAGACAGAACAACTACATCTTTTTCAAATAAAGTATTCTAGCTAACATTGGTTCTACATCAGAATAGCTCTATGATAAACCATCCTAAAAACAGCACATACACAGACACTTCAAAAGTTAAGAGTATGTAGTAATTGGCAACTTATTGGGATGTTCGACTGGGAGAATTATACTATATGAGCTATCTGAATGTATTAAATTAAACTAATTTCTGGTTCAGATCCTTTTCTGTTATCACGATATGTAATGGACCATCTCACAAGCATTAATTATCGTATATCAGAGACATTTTAAAGAGCTATGAAATCGTGCTTGTTTGTAAAAAGCTGTCTCCTCATTGTCCACCTGAATGAGGTATTGACAAATACAATTATAATACACTATATTACATTTAATGAGCTTTATTTATTGTGAATAATCCCCTCATACAGACGGAGACAAATACATCAGGATATCGTCAAAGAATATTGTTCTATGGATATAGCAAAATACCTCCTACTCACACTGTCTTACTGCTAAATGTCCATTTAAATATATATGTAAATAAACGCGAATGTGTGTGTGTGTGTGTGTGTGTGTATGTGTGTGTGTGTATATATATATGTGTATGTGCGCGTAGTTGATATATATATATATATATATATACATATATATATATATATATATATATATATATTATCGACGGAAGAAAGGCTACAAAATTAACTTCAGAGTACGACTTCATTAAAAAAGGTCATTTTTCCCAAGTCATCAAAGATTACAAATTGTGGCCAATCAATCATACCAAAACTATGATGGAGAACGATTTATAACGTTACCTGAGCCCAACGCTATCATTATACCATAGGAATAATACCCCGAAGCATATTGATTTATTTTTCTCGGTAACCCTATCCACGAGAGGTCGCTATTGTCTTGCCGTTGTGGACGTCTTACGGTTGACTCATTTCCTGATAAACTATGCCATACGTTTGATTGATCATAAACGATAGTCGTTGATAAAAGTGTTCTAATTGAAATAGCACTAACTGCGGAAGTGGAATACGTTATAGATTTGTCGTAATGGAGCGCTGCAAAGGCAAGCTGGTATATTGTTTTCTTGGCAATATGACTGTTTATGATTCGATCACGCTGAAGTAAAGTAAATTGGATCAGTGAAAAGCCATCAATCCACTCCTTGACGTACTAGTAGATCAAACAGAAACGATCCAGACACCGAGAAATATGATGATCCCGTGAAAATATCAGATTAGATTGTATGATATTCCTAAATCTGTTAACATCTTCATATTAAATATATAAATAGGTTCAATATCCGACGTTTTTTATATAAGCTAGGAATCTTCTTTATTTTTAGGTAGCCTATGACTTTATAATGTTATCTTTATTTCTTTCTTTTCCTCAGAGCAAAGAGCAAAATATAGTTATCTGTTATAAAAGTCAACCATACAGAAACTAAGAACAGATTTGTGTTATATGATTTCTTCTTTATATCAATTTAAGAGAGATATGTGGTAATGGGTGATATTAATTAGTCACCTGCAGTATTAGGCGATAATATAATATTGGTATGACCAAAACGTAGCATTAGAATCGTTGACACGCACCACCAATACAATAACCAAGAAATAGTGTTTATCTCAGGATTTAACTTGTTCATCTACACCTGGATTCAAAGTCACGTCATCAATCTACGATAGTTTGTTTCACCTAGCAACGGACTGACTTCCTAAACATCTATTTGGATGTTTAATCAAGTCAACTCCCAATTAACAACTACTGCACAGATAATGAGATTAGTCACAATAAAACGATGAATATACAATCTAGATAATTAATCTGGCCGCCCATAGTTTAGGTTATATTTTGTGAGTCTTTGGAATATGGTTTATCGCGATATACTGTTATCTTTTCGTTTCTGTATTTGTTTTTGTAAAATACTTCTTTGACAATATAAAGTCAGTTGTTATCTATTAAATTGGATATTGTAAAACGTTTAGGTCACTAGTCTACTTTATATTAATACATCGATATCACTGTTATATCATTGGCATAAGTTTCACTTTTATCGGGAAAATCGCTTGAATTTAAACATTTCCGAAATATAAATATATCTACTCATACACCAATGCCTAAATATTTTTCAGCTGAATAAGTACACTGAAAATCGTGGAAATTTTGAAATCTCAAGTCATGATAGCTTGTAGATCCAGTCAAAATTAGAATACCTGTCGTTTTGTATTGGAGAAGGAAGCTAAGCACATAGCGGGATTTTGCAGATGTAAATAGAAACTGCGAGAATATATGATAATAACAATTAATAATTCATCAAATATAATTATAAAAGGCTTGTATGTTTATAAAAATACATATTTGTATACCTAATTATGTCGCCAAAACATGCCAATACCTGTACACCTACCTTAAAACGTCTAAACCTCTATGTACTAGTATAAATATACCTATACACTTATGTATATACTAATAAAATATACATAACCACGTTTAAATTAATTCACCTAAATGTCTCCTTACCAATGCACTGAGATAGAGACATGTGCTGCGGAAGTCAAAAATACTCAAATAAATAAGGAAAAGAGATCCCATTAGAACATCCTAATATCATCCTAAATCTCAGACAGTATTTTAACAATCCGCCTTTAAATGATCTGTCATATATGCACTTCCTTCAGGAATAAATGGCTAATGATATAATCAATCATATAAGTGTCTCACCTGCGACGTTGTTGGTAAGAGTGCTCTCCGGTACTGGGTTAATATGTGACTAAATGAGGAAATCAGAATGTACGTTTTGAGGAATTGCGGTAGTAAAATAGAGTATTCAATATTTATCAAACTATGAGGTTCATCTTTCTGAATCAATCGAAGGCAGCTGACTTTATTCCGAAATAAGCTTTATAATTGGAAGAAACAAACTTTTTCAATATCCAAGTAACAAAATATGACAGTTAACTACATGAACAAAACACTAATCAGCATAGTATACTGGTATAGCTAATATTACCCATCATAATGCTAATAATTGTCTTTCTCCAATCTAAATCAGTTTAGAAGCTCATCACCTGCAATCATAGCAAACAATATAGCATCGATGAACCGCCTGATGTAACTATATTTTATAGGCCCTTAATAATAATAATAATAATAATAATAATAATAATTATATTGTTATTATTATTATTATTATTAACAACACTTCTATAGCGCCAATATCTATGAAAAGAATCACTCTCAGTGACGCACCGAGTACAGGGGTTAAGTATTCGCATCGTCAAAATACGATGCCAAATTCATCAACAGATGATCGGATGTAATGAGGAGGGAGCGATAAGCAAGTCTGAAAAGGTCAGTTTTCAATAGACGAATGAAAGAAACTATCCTGGTTGATGATTTAACATGTTCCAGGAGTGATTATCAAGGAGTAGGAACAGCAGCTGAAAAAACACGAATCCCAACATGATTTTCAACACTAGGAACAGACAGAAAGAAAAACAGGTGAACGGATCTCTCTCGGCTTAGGTGCTAGAGAAAACATGTAAAATAGATACGAATGTTTCCGGAACAAAGTGTTTGATAGGCAATGCCACAGAGTTGGGGAATTACGCGAGATTGAACAGGGAGCCAATGAGGTGTATTCGGGACTGGCACATATTGAGAAAACCGAGGAGACCGTGTGACAACACTATCTAAGCAGTTCGGAACAAACTGAGGTTTTGCAATATCCTTAGATGCGATGTTGTAAAGAAGAGAGTTGCAGTAATCAAGCCTACTATTAATGAAGGCTGCAGCAATGGTGTTGGCGACTGAAAGAGAAATATAGTGTCGAATACTGCCAAGGTCATGAATATGGAAGAAGCAGAAGCGACATGTCAAAGAAATAGGTGTCCGGAAATAAAAATCGCTACCAAATGTAACACCACAAGATTACGTACAGTATATGACGATGTGATGCTAGGATTAAGGATAGACGTGGGGAGGACATGAGAAACATTGCTGCGTCTCGATGTACCTATAATAGTCTGTTTTGTCTGCATTGAGCCTAAGTATATTGTTAGTCACCTAACGAGGTATATCACTGAGACAGTCACCTAGCTCTGTAAGAGAATGATCTGTGTCTGATGTAGATATATTGTTCTTGTTTTTATTAGCATTATCAGTAATATTATTATTAATCGGTTCAATTATTTCCTTATTTACCTGTCAGATAATTTATTACGAAGGGGCGTGTAACGGACCAAGATTATATGTTATCAATGAAATACACCGATTATATTTAGGAAGAAATCGAACCATATAATTATATATACACACTATTTACCCAACCGACTAATACAATTATTGTTATGTAGTGTTATTGGGCGTCCATGTCTCAGCATAGTACACTTTCTGTAGCAAATGGAATCAAGAGCCATTAATGTAAGTTTCCTTAAAAACAGAATAGAATTTCCAGTGCGTGTGGCAATAGCGTTCTGGTTAACACTACTGTTCTACAAACCTAATTACAGTGGTTCAAATCAAACTCGATCGTGTGTATGTAGAACGTTTCCCAAGAAGAGAACATTGCAAGTGATTGTCAGGCCGAGACACGATCGATATTTTCTTAGAGTTGTTAGATCTTTTATCGCCTTATATGACGTGCTTCTTAACGCACCATATGCTTCATTCCAGTCTGGTGTTAAATAAATCCATGTTGTAAATTCCTGTAGCAGCTGCAAACCTTTAATAATATTAGAAGAAAAAGAATACAGTAGCAAACTGAAAAGATGTAGTTATGGTGACAATACACAGAGTGTATGGCATTTAGGGTTGATTGATAAATGCGTTCTGATCTAAATATGTTGTCATAGTATATCATGTTGTGGTTGTTTCTCTAAAGGCTGTTGTAGTTATTGCGATCTTGTTGTTATAGACATTTTATAATATGATAAAAGATACCACAAAAAGATGAAAGCTTTCGATGATACTTTATTGAAACGTGATGTGACGTTAAAATAATATGCTGCATAATGCGTACTACAGACGGTAGCCATCACAAATGGTTTATAACACCTTTGATGGATTACACGGAATTTCAATCAGTCATATTCTCAAAGCAGTATCCAATAAAATACGTACTCGATAAGTACTCGATGTCTGTACTCGTCAATAGCAAAAAGGATATATATTCAAAGCAGATTAATCGGTAAATGTTCTAATAGAAACATTACGCTTCGTCATTTCCATATACCAAGTGGAACTTCCCATTACAGGTAGACAATGACACAGAAAGGAAAATAGAAACAGGTCATTTGGAGGACCAAAATTACATAACGTCCTGTCACTCGGTGAATTGTTTATTGGATCGTCTACCACCCACCTAATATTACATTCGGACCTTTGTATATCGATATATTTTACCTGCCTGAGAGACGTGACTAGAATATAAACGTTTAATCATACGTGGTATAAATATTGATATCAGCTTTATTTTTATTTATAAGATCCCTGCCAAGAAAGTTATTATTATTATTACTATTATTACTATTATTACTATTATTATTATTATTATTATTATTATTAACATCATCACCAGGTCCAGCAGCAACATCACCAGCTAATGCTACGACCATTTGTTCTATTATTACTACAACAATTGCTACTGCTATAAATTCAAGTACTAATACTATCACCAATAGCAGGAGAAGAAGAAGTAGTAGTACAACCATAACGGCAACTTACTCTATTTCACTATTACTACTAGTAGTAGTAGTAGTAGTAGTAGTAGTAGTAGTAATAGTAGTAATAGTAGTAAAATAGTGGGAATAGGGTATTTATACCATGACTCATTAAGAATATAAAATGGCTTGTTCCCGTTCGTTTTATTATTGCGTTGGGTATATATTAAAACTGGCTGTGTTGGTCAATTATTGTAATATTGATAGCGGGTTAAAATAATAATAAACTCTCCAGAAACACCGACAATCAAGTTATATAAACAGTTTATTGTCAAGGGAATGGATCACTTTATCATATTTATGTTCATATTAAATCCTAGGATTGTTAGTTATGGCAGATATCTGTTGAAATATTATGTGTCCGAATACTATTTATGTTTTGTTAGGCAAAAATTCCACTGAACCAATCTCTAAGTCTAAATAGCTGTCCTAATTGTACAAGAAGCGGGTCTTGAACCATTAATCCTCTTGTTGTGTCCGCATCTAGGATGTTAATAACTTTCAAGGACAACCGTCATAATGGTGGCTAATATCAGATGGCAATTTGTTGGATTGTAAATAATAATAATAATAATAATAATAACAACAAAATTAGTAGTAGTAGTAGTAGTAGTATAATATAACATATAAAATGTATATAAACCTCGAGATAATTAATATCCTCATAACTTCTTGACAATAATATAATTTATATTATGCGCAGTATATGCATACGTGTTTTATATATTGCGATAACCATTAAATCCTAACGTTGTTGCTAGTGTTTATATGTGGGTAGTATACATTTATGTTATGTTATTTACACAACTCTGTCTGAAACCTATTTGCTATGTTATTGTAAAACAAATGGTGGCTGATATCCACTTCAAACAGTGACGACTTTCAACGTTAACATACTTGACAAATGAGTATTGTGTACCGAACTGTCGATAACTAATTGATGTTACCCAGGTTAAGCCATTTGGAGTATACATGTGAGTATTAGATTTCCTCCAACATAGACCGGTATCACCTCACCTCCAAGGATATTACACAACGCATGCTGCCAATATAGCCCAAAGCATTACACAGACGCATAGCCATGGGGTCCGTGCCAGGTTCTCATTTCTGGCTGAGTGAAAAAAGTCGCCGAATAACAGCAATGCAGCCCCGGAGCTTCAAACCCACGTATCTTTGGTTACGAATCTTACGCTCTAACTAACTGTGCCATCACGGCTCAACAACATACATCTTGTTCAAAACGACACTGTTCATAATCGACTCAGCGTGGGTTCAAATTCTTTGTGTACAACGTCATGTTTCAAATATCACCTTTGATTTAATCTTTTGAGCATTGTGGGTTATGGTTACAACACTTGTTTTACCTGTATTAAGAGCACGCTTCACTTGTAGAGGTAGTCTCGCCAGCTTTATATGGCGCGATAAGAACACAACGAATAAAGCACAGCATTGTAAATCATCAGGCCAGAGTTCCAATTATACCAAGTTTGTTTTATTGATGTTGTTTTTAGCCCATAAGCCATTACTTCCAGGTGACACTAACACCGTCATTACAATTTTGCTACACATTTACTGTGACCAGCTTTATGTTTCCTAATTCGTTGATTTATTTATTAATTCGAGACAACTAGCAAATCCTAACTATCTAATGGGTGTCATCCACACCGTCACGTGCTATTATCTTAGAAGCCACATTCAATAAATAACCAACGCATCTAAAGCCGTAATGTTAATAAAAAAACAAGCACAACGTAATAGCACCCGAACCATTGATGACCAAATAGTGTTGAGAACCATTTATTGAACTAGCACCACAGCGTTGCAATCGGTTTGAAACGTCTACAAAACTAAATTAGGAAAGTTTGCACGAAAAACATTATTGTAGAAATTACGACGATAATGTGCTAGTCTAGTAACAGAATTTGTGACAAAAGTTGTTTGAGTTTTGTCTGTTCAATGTGTTTTTATGTTATTTGAACTTTCGATTGCCTGTGGTCATATTTACTTGCCAATCAAATTGTCCTTGAGAGGATGGGGAGAGATGCTTACAACAAGATTAGAGATAGAGACATATTTTTTATAAGACATGGATGGTAACATAATTGTCTGTTTAGAAAATCTTAGGAGTTGATTAGGCAAAATACATGGATTCGTCTACGAAGTGAAGTCCGTCAGCTATTTAAATTACGCTTAAATATCAGCATATTTGTGTGTCTCTCTATTTCTGTCTTCGTCTGTCTAGTTACCTGTCCTGTTTTGGCTTCCTATATCCAGAGACGTGGATAATTCGCTGACACATGAATAATCCAGGATAATCATGTAAATGTCTGGCATTCAGGATTTAGCTATAATTAAAAATGATTGTGATAACTGTTTGATGGAATACATAGGTAAGTATATAACGAAATAGAATGAATGAAATTAACAGTTCATAAATTGCCGGAGATGTGTTAACCAGAAATAGATACCCATACATAATGTCTAGACGCTGAAACTAGACACTAAACTAGAGAGAATAATTTGTTCCAATAGCTAGTTAAAAAATACACAAACTTGGTACATTAAGTCAATACGATTACTGAACCCAAGAGCTAGAAAAATAAACTAGACAAGGAACTTTAATATGACTGTGTATTGTACGCTTATGGTATCTAGTCTATTGGGATGTATTACTGCATAGCATTCAGTAAACGTGGATAGATTGAATTTTGGCGTGATCTTGTAGCCATGGTAAGTGAAAGAATCAAATGGACTCATTATGTTACAGATTATGTATTTCAGAAACGTCATCACTTTAATGGTTAAAATATAATGTAAATCATTTACCATATATCTCGTATAATATCGCTCCATTATAAATTTAACTACACCTGTTTCTCTTATTGTAAATTTGTCGTTTTCTTTCTGGTCTCGCTGGAAAATAAATGACCATTTCAATACAACTTAATACACCTGTTTTGGCCATGCACATGACAGGTTCATTCAGCAGCGAGTTATGTGTGTGTTAACCCAGTGGTAATTAGCTACGGTTTCCAATCTGTTTATTTCCTCATTACATTAGAAATATAGTTTGTGGGTAAGTTGTAGGCACAGTTCAATTAAAGGGATAGTCCACCTAATAGAGCTGTACTCAGAAATATCATAAATAATGTCAAAATGTGTAAACGATCACCCACATATTAAATAATCCGGTTCAAAGTGCTGATTAATATAATTTTAATGGCATGTGCGCTCCGCCATTTTTAAGCTAGACAGAGGCCGGAAGCTTCTTAATACTGACGTCACTTGAGCGTAATCGGTTGACCTGAAGTCTGTAGATCCTGTACAAAAGCATGTAAAAAAGTGTAAGCAAAGATTTATTCAAGAACAAAACACAATTAACTTTTAAAAATTACGTCATCAGTGACATACAACCATGTCAGTTTGAGCCAGAAGGAGCTTTTAGTTTTCTCCTTCCCATTTCGAATTTGGCTTCCGATGCAGCCGTAATGGCAACCCTACAGTAATTTGTATTATTTCCCTATATCTATGGTATCAGGCATATTTTGTGATTATTGTTGTGGTATATTTGGTTACTGTTCTAAGCATTACATATTTAAAATGTATTTTATGAGGGTGGACTGTCCCTTTAAACAATTATCTGTCCGTATAATTATAAGACGATGTCTGGACAAGAGTTCACACATAATCTTCCTCATGATTGCACTTCATTTGGGAGAATCATAAATAGCTTGAAAGAATACTAATTAACGAGAAAATAATAGTGTACTCATTATCCTGAAAAGACACAATCAATGGTTCTTAAGTGGCATGTGCAACCTTCATCACCCAGGTCACCAGGGTAGCTTTGTCTTGTAAGTGTCAATTATTGACGATTCCACGTATTTACGTTCTTGGAATTGCATTTTTGACAATAGAATGTTAAACAAAAAGTAATGGATATAACATATTTAGTAAAGATTGAAAACTAAAGCCAAATTAATGGACATATAAATGTTTACATCAAAACGTTTCCAATGAGAATGAATTGATAACTCACGAATACTGAACAAAGTTGTAATAAAATTGTTGAAAGACGAAAATTAATAATCTCTATGATTAAGATATACTTTGAAAAAAAAATAGTGAGTTTAAGAAGTTCATATCTATATGAATGATCAATGGGTGACATACATTAATTATAAAGTATGAAATATTTTTTAAAGAGCTATGAAATCATGCTTCTTTCTTAAAAGCTGTCTCCTCAATATACACTGAATGAGGTATCTGCAAATAAATTTATATTGTATTATATTAAATTGAATTAGCTTTATTTATTGTGAATGCTCTCCACATATAGACGTCGACAAATACGTCTTGATGTTGTCAAAGAATATTTATCTATCGCGATAACATATGATCTCCTAGCTGGCTGTCTTATTGCTAAATATCGATATTAAAATCTATAAATAAAAGAGAATGTGTATATGTGTGTTTGTTTGTTTGTTTGTGTGTCTATGTGTGTGTTCGCAAACAATTCTGCCAAATATACTTAAACAGCATTGAATATGACATTGGTTGGGACTATGACAGGCTTTAAAGCCTCTGCGTCTCCCTGCTTTAAGCATATATATATATATATATATATATATATATATATATATTTTGTGTGTGTGTGTGTGTGTGTGTGTGTGTGTGTGTGTGTGTGTGTGTGTGTGTGTGTGTGTGTGTGTGTGTGTGTGTGTGTGTGTGTGTGTGTGTGTGTGTGTGTGTGTGTGTGGTGTGTGTTCGCGTGTGCGCGTGTGCGCGTGTGCGCGTGCGTGCGCGTGCTGCGGTGCGGCGTGCGTGCGTCGTGCATCAACATATCTAAACATCCTTCGAAACCTACCTCCATAAATCTAAATACAACTATACATACATTAATCTAAAAATAAAATGTTCCATACCTCCACATATTGATAAATGTGTGCGTATACCTAAGCATGTGTCTGGTCTACTCATCAGCCTGTGGGAACCAGCTAATTCGCTTTTCGTACGCGACAAATATGTCACGCCCACAGGAAAGCGGCTACATGCAGGCTACGTAAAAAAAGCGGAAGCAGGTAAAACACATACCATTTGATACCACAGCTCGCAACAAACAACACGTGCGTGTGGTTCAATGGTGACTTGCTACATACATATCATAAACTATTTTGACACCACAGTTTACATTCAACAGTAATTTTCTGTGGTCCAAAAGAAACCTGTATATAAAGCATTTCGATACCTCAGATGCTGACCTCAGCTTTATTCTGGGTTCGAATAACTGAATAAATCCTACCTATATGAACCATGTATCAATACACGTCCGACTGGTCTGGCGTCGAAGTTCTTCTCTAACCTAAGTGAAAATTCAAGCCCTATATATAGCCTCAGCGTGTTAACAACATTACAGTTTGTTCATAACAAAGAAAATGTACACTAACACAGTATGGACTCACTAAAGCGATTAAACTAAAATAAAAACAAAGTAGCAATACCGCACAATGGATTATTACTGGACTAGAACGAAATATCGTCTCAAACCTGAGTAAATACTATGATTTACTCGAACCTAACAGCTAACCCTCATACGTGTCCGTTCATCACTAAGGGAACGTTCATTCACGCTTAATTTAGCGTCCCTAAGTATATGCAGTTAGGTGTGGTGGGATCTAAATTAAAGCGCCTATCCACTTGATCTATTTGACCCATGGTCGAGAACAGCGGGTTGGTGGGTGTATATATATATAATTCAAGAGCACGACTTCATTAATTAAAAAGTCAATTTGTTTCTCAAGGCATGACATATTAAACATTGTGATCAATTAATCATAAAGAAACGACGATGAAGAATGGTTTATAACGTTATCTAGATTGGCTCAACGCTATCATTATGTTATAGTAATAAAATCCGAAGCATATTGATTTACTTGTTTCACTAACCCTATCCACAAGAGGTCGCTATTGTATTGTCATTGCGGACATTTTTTGGTTGACACTTTTCCTATTAAACTAAGCCGTGCAATTGATTGATCATAAACCACAGTCGTTGATCAAATTGTTCTAATGGAAATAGCACTAACTGTGAAAATGGAATACTTTTGTTTAAAGATTTGTCTTAATCGAGCGTTGTTATATTGTTTTCTTGTAAATATCACAGTTTATGACTCGATCACGCTGAAGTAAAGTAAATTGGATCAGTGAAAAACAATCAACCCACTTTTTGACGTAAGAGATCCAGACACCGAGAAATATGATGCTCCCGTGAGAATATAGGATTAGATCGTTTGATATTCCTAAATCAATTAACATATTCTATATTAAATATATAAATAAGTTCAATGTCCAACTTTTTCTATGTAAGCCGAGAATCTTATGAGAATCTTATGTATTAGTCTATGGCTTTATAATGAGTTTTTATTTTCCTGAGAGCAAAGTGTCTCAAACGTCGCCTAATACGTCATACGTATATTATTATCACTTTATTCTATACATTGTTCTTAAATATCCTAAGGTTGAGATTTATTATTTGGCGGTTTACACTTGCAATGTGGAGTTATTTGATCAAATAGTATACAATGTGATCACGTATTCTCTAAATAGACAATGGTGTTAGATAGCGGTATACTTGACACTAATACCAATATATCACAAACCGAAATACCGTAAGGTTGAAAATGTTTGTAATAGTAATATAAGTATGTACTATATTCTTACATATTCGATGTTCTCATAAAAAACCTTGTGGTTTTGTATGCATGAAGTAGTCATGTTTAGTCTAGCTTTCGAGAAAATCAAGCATAGCAAAGCTAAAAATAGTTTTGTGTTATATATTTTCTTCTTGTTGTCAATTTAATAGAGACAGGTGGTAATGAGTGACATCAATTATTCACCTGCAGCAAAACATGTTAGTGTTCTACGATACTATAATGTTTATATCACCAAAACGTAGCACTGGAAGCCTTGACTCACACCACCAATACAATTGCCAATTAATATCATAGGATGACTGATGTTTTCATACATTAACTTACAGATACAACTCTTAGTGGCTTTTAATCTGGTCGTCACAAGCTGGAATTAAAGTGCCGTCCTCAATCCACGATAGGTTGTGTCGCTTAGTAACGGACTGAATTCTTAAACAGCTATTTAGATGTTTAATCAAGTCAACTCCCAATTAACAATTACTGTGCACAGAATGGGATTGGTCACAATACAACGATGGATATATAATCTAGATAATTTATCTGGCCGCCCATAGTTTGGATTGTATATTATGAGTCTTTGGATTATGGTTTATCGCGATACACTGTAATCTATTCACTTCTGCATTTGTTTTTATAAAATACTTCTTTGACAATATAAAGTCAATTGCTATCTATTATTTCGGATGTTCTAATCAGTCTAGGTCACTAGTAAGCTTCATAGAAATACATAAATAACTCTGTTATGTCTTTGATATGTCTCACTATCATCTTGATAAACCATTAAATGGCAACGTTTCCTAAATATAAACATAACTACTGGAACACCAATTACTATTTATCTGTCACCTGAATAGGTAGATAGAAATCGTGGAAATAAAATAATCTCAATTCTAAAGCCATGATAGCTTGTGGATTCTGTCATAAGTCGAACACCTGTTTTTCGGGAAGGAAGCTAAGGACATAATGGGATTTTTGCAGATCTAAATAGAAACCACTGGGATAGATGATAATGATAATTAATAATCCGTCAAATATAGTTATTGAAATGCTAGCATAATTATAAAAACACATACTTTTCATACACCTAATTATGTCGCCAAAACATGCACATTCATGTACACCTATATCAAAACTTCTACTCCCGTATGCACTAGCATGATTATACCTAAGCTTTATGCTCATCCTACTAAAATATACATAAATATACTTGTACAAATTCACCTAAAACTTCTCCCGCCCCCTTACAAATGTTCCGATATAGAGACATATTGGGTAAAAACCAAATACATTAAGTAAAAGAGATTCCATTGGAACATTGTAAAATTAACCTAAATCTCAGATAATATTTAAACATCTATCTTTTGATTATCTCTTATGTTATTGATCATATCATTAGCCATTTATGCCTTAAGGATTTGCATATATGAGTAGTACTTGTGACGTTGTTAATGAGAGTGCTGCTGGTGCTAGGTTAATGAAGTGAACTAACTAGCTGGAACCAAGCAATGGGATTGTACGGTAAAACGGTCAATATCAGACATGTCAACACTAATTAGAAACGATAAGTGATGGTTATTACTTACACACTAAGGCAGCCTTCAACAGGTTAATATTAAAATGGATTTTAACTTTTCTAGACCGTATACAATTCTGGTCAGCTTTGCCATACTAAATACACAAACACCATGCGACTTGGATCGAGACCGCCATTTATTAAGATGTGTAACTAAATGACCTGAGTTTTCGGGATGAAATCGGGAGATAAAAATGTACGTTTTAAAGAATTATGGATATATACTTATCGTATTCAGTATTTATCAAAATACAAGGTGCATCATTCTGAATCGTTATATAGTAGCCGATGTTATAAATAAATAAGCATTACAATTGGGAGAAACAAGATTTTGCATTATCCATGTAACAACACGTGGTGTTTCATTAGGTACAAAAAATATTAATCACGATACTACATTGGAATAGTTAATATTAACCATCAAAATTGTATTAATTGCCTTTCTCCAATCATAATCAATTTCAACGCTCATTATCGAGTAACCATAACCAACAAATAACGTAATTAATAAATTTGTTCAATGAACCGCCTAATTTACCTATACTTTATCAATATTTCATGTATGTTCTTGCTTTTATTAAACTATTTCGCATTTCAGTGATATTGTTATTAATAAGTCCAATCAGTGCATAATTTACCAATAGGAAAAGGTATTGCGGTTGGGGTTTGGCACTTCGGATGCCAGTAATTGCCCCAGGCTCCAAACACTTGGTCATATGTTTGTCTGTCAGTATTGCCAGTTTTAGTATGGCAAAAATACAAAAAGGTTATTGTTTCTAATTGATTGCTTCACTGCTATTATTTCATCTGCATACCTGATCACTCCGTCATACACTATGTGCCGTCAATAAACAGTTGTAATAATAATAATAATAATAATAATTACGTCTATAGTTGATGCCAGAGATATTCGTATTGATGATGGTGATAATGGTAATGATGATAATTGTGGTGATGACAGTAATAATGGTAGTGGTTATAGCAGTAATAATGATAGTAGTGATAAAAGGGGTGATGGTAGTGGTGATGGTGATGAAGGTAGTGACGATCATAGTGAATGTAATAGTGATGGTCATGGTGATGCGATGATGGTGATAATGTTCATCAAACTGATGAGTGGATGCGTGAATGCGGAACCAATCATAATACAGTCGATGGATTTGAACCTGGAACCTCTATTACCTGAACTCATATTTTCGTATCCATCTCTCATAACAATAAATTCATAAGGACTGCTATTATTTGTACACATTTAAGCCACTATATATTCGTAATATGATGTAAGTAATTAAACACATGGTTAAAGTTAAAGCTCTCAGAGAGGATATGTGGGCCAAGGTGAAAGTTTAGGAATGTGTTACTCTGTTTGTGTGTATGTATCTTTGTATGTGTTCATATGTATGTCTGTTTCTGTGTGTTTGTTTTTGTTTGCGTCTGTGCTCGCGAGCGTGTGTGTGTATGAGTGTGTATGTATGTGTATGTGTGTGTTTAATCGTTGGTATAATGCCGAATGTCTACTCTAAATGGACGAAGATCTAATGTCATCCGTGAAATACACTGATCAGATATAGGAAGAAAGCTCAGCTTATAATTACATGTACATATAATTTATCCCATGGACATATAACATCCTTTTTGGGTAGTCTTATTAGCTTTCTATTTTTTAACATCTGTAGCAAATAGAATCAACAGCCAGGCAGCTCCTAATTTTCCTTTAAAAAACAGAACAGACTTTTCCGTGTGCGGCAATACTGTACTGGTTCAGAGTACTAGAAATAAATTCATTCATTCATTCACACTGTACTACTAATCTATTTATAATGGTTCAAATCAACCTACATCTTGTGTGTGTACGACGTTTCCTAAAAGGTTATTTATTAGCCAGATTTAACTAGTGATGAGTCGTACATTCAACTCATTGTCATTCGCATTTGATTGGCTCCTCGGAGTAAAAGAGCTGTTATAAATTGTTGTTGTTGTTGTTGTTATTATTATTATTAGAGATGATATAGCGATGCTAGCCTAAATTGATCATTCTATTGCCATTAATTCATCTGCGGTATACATCAGGAATATGTTCTATTCACCATTCTTGTCACTATTATCTATTTTGCCACATAGCTGTGCCTACATATACCACTATCATGGACACTGATTTCTGACATTGGCTCTACTGAATTAAGGAGTTTTGGAATATTTGCAGTAAATAAAACTGGGTATTAGATCATATGTTTGAATTTGTGACATTTATCCGTGACTGTGATCTTAATTTGTACCAATGTCAGCTTCAATTTCCCTATTGTTAGTGTTTGTTATTTCCTCCCTTTCCATGTCAACCCAACCAACCGTAGTGCGTGTTTAGAAACCAAACAACAATGTTGATCAGACAGCCAGGTTGGTTCTTTGAAAAGCATACTTTATCAAACAAAATTACATATCATGTAACCGTGACCCAATGCCAACACGTCTCAGTGGCCTTAGCTATGTCTGACATTTTATCGAGAACCTTTACCAAGTGTATCATCGCTGTCTCAAGTGTAGGTTTAATGATTGTCAGGCCGAGAGACGATCGATCATTTCTTAGAGTTGTTAGACACACTATCGCATTATCTGATGTACTTTATAACCCACCATATGCTTCAGTCCAGTCTGGTGTTAAATAAATCCATGTTGTAAATTCATGTAGCAGCTGCAAAAGTGGAATAATAATACAAGAAGAAAACATATAGTAGAAACCTGAAAAGATGAAGTTTTTGTTACAATACATGGACTTGGTGGCATTTAGGGCGGATTTGATTTAATAATCAATTTCTAATAAATATGATACCTAAGTAAAGATAAACCAGGATATTTCCAGGTTTAGTTATTATATTCGTGTCCACCTCCTAAGGTGTTCGACAAAGTGTATCATGCTGTCATTGTTTCCCTAAAGCCTGTTGTTGTTGTTGCTGCTGCTGTTCATGTTGTTTACAGATTGTGTCTGATAAAAGATACTACAAAAAATGAAAGGTATTTGGCTTTAAGGAACCTTTATTTAACATTTTAAAACCATGCTGCATAATGTTTACTACGTAGTTCTAGCCTCTTTGATGGAGTACATTATTGGGTCGTCCACCATCTAACTTACATTCGGACCTTTATATATCCACATAAGAATCTAACAATTTCTAACATTTCTGGTAATGATCTCGTTCCTGTTCATCTCAATATAAGGACATTGACTAATTATATTTAATTTGTTACCTTAATCTCATCATATGATTTCACCATAAAACGCTCTATAACAAGGATATAATGGCAGCATTATTTCAATCATCTTTTCTCACTATGATAACATTGACATTAAACCTCTGTAATAAGGAGCATTATGGTTTCGGACAAACCTATTACACTTTGCATCCTAATTCATGCTTTAAATGTCACGCGAAAAGAAATTTCATATTTTTAGGTAAACATGATGCAGCAAACAATTATTTGATTCCGCCTATCAGATGCACTATCACACTCAAACAAATTATAACCACCAGCTATCAGATTTCCATTAAAATGTTCCTTAAATCCTTAATTCCCGAAACTATCACGATCAGTTGCTAATGTATATTACGCTCGCTAGGAATTATTGTGTTGAGGTCAACTTTAAAATACATCGTGTAGTGCCACAGCTTTGTGTTGAAGCATATTGACGAGTTGACAGACAAAATGTCAGATACCGACGAAAGTTTTGACCTTCTCATAAATATCCAGTTTCACAATTTTGAACCATTCGCGAGAAAGGTCACATACAGTATCAATAGTGAAGAATTAGCTGCAAGAAGAGCAGAAATAGACCCCAAGGAACTTAATTTTTAAAAACTTTTTTGCCGGTTTTTTTTATTAGTAGTAGTAGTAGTAGTATTGCAACTCCTTATTTATTTATGATTAGGAGTAGTAGAAGTAGTAGTAGTAGAAGTAGAAATAGTAGTAGGAGTATTAGTATTAGTAGTAGTAGTAATAATATAATTTAATAAATAAACTCTTCTAACAGGAGCCACAAAAATACACTTCAATGAATATATTCAATGCAACACCCAATAATATGCGAGATAATTGACCAAAACAACTACTACCGAATGATAATAATAGTAATAATACTACTACTACTACTAATAATAATAATAATAATAATAATAATAATAATGATGATGATGATGATGATGATGATGATGATGGTGATGGTGATAGCTATTAAACTCTGCATCACAACATCTGCAATTATTCAGATGGGGAAAAAGCTGAGAAAGAACATTTAATTTGTCTACTTAGTAAGATAAAATATCATCATCATGAAGGATAGCATAACATAATTCCATTATTTTACGTCTATACGATAATAGAATACCAGAAAGCCGTATTCATCTAAGAGAGTAATCGGCTCTTGGTGTGTTCTCAGTTGTTTCTCTCATCGATGTGTCTTTCACTCACCTTCTCGTCTTGTCTTTTACCTTCTCCCATCCGTTTAATATTTATATTCTAATACCCTATTTGGGTGTGTTCCTGACTCCAATTTCAACACTAATTAGCGTTTTTGTCTTTTGAATACTACAAATTAATCTGCTCAAAGCCCGGAACGGTGACTGTTGAATACCGTCCAGCAGCTCACTATAGTACAAATATAAATGTTACATACTTCGGACTGAATAAGTGAGTAAGCCAGTCAGTCAATCAATCAGCCAATCAATCAGTCTATCAGTCTACCAGTCAGCCAGTCAGTCAGTCAGTCAATCAATCACTCAGTCAATCAGACAGTCAGTCTATCAGTCGACCAGTCAGTCAGAGTGTCTCTCTCAGACAATTCTTCAGTGACTCTTTGATTGTGTATTAACATAGTCATTCAAATCCTCGTTTTTACAACTATTCTGGTTCATAACCCCCTGCCATCAATCCATGATCACCTATTATGTACACCATGTTTACCCATGATTCTCTTCATAACAGCCTCCTGTTTCCCATATTTCAATTTTTTTCTATCTCCTCCGTTCTTTTTTACCTTTATGTCCTTCCCTCTCCTTCGGTAATGCTGTTCATCAGCTCACCGTCATTCCTTAATCCTCTTATTCGGTCTCCGGTCTTCTTATAACCCAGTTTAGCAATGTCCAGTTTGTCTATGATTCTTTCTACCAGTTCAGCGTCCAATTTTTTTTTCCGTACGATTTTGTATTTTAATAACCTTGTCTGCCCGCCCGTTTTTATTTTCTCATAACTTGACACTATTTGGCATTATGTCGTCCTTTATAAGATCCCGTCTTCCATTTTCTCATTCTCCCATTATCAATATATTCTCTGTTATTCCAGCAGCATGTCTCACATGTTCGTTATTCCGTTGTCTTATCTCTCAATTCGTCATCGTTCCATAGGTATATATCTCATCCATTCGTCTTTCTGTGACTCATCGTATACTATCTCCACCATAAACCAGTTGTCACTTGTCCTATTTTAGCTGGTAGTTTATTCACTTTGATCGCAGTGATCTATTTTATTGAAAACAGTTTCTCAGTTTATTCGTTTCATTTAGTCTGTATTCTAATGGGTTAATTGTTCCGATTTGAAACTAACGCTCTACTAACTATATCCGAGTGAGACATCATTTCATTACCTTTACATATTTCTTTCATTATGTGTCTTTCTGCCTGCCTACCAGCCAGATATACCTTTCTTGCTGTCTATATATTTGCTCGTCTTTGTATGTTTTTAATTTTTTCAGTTATTCTTTTGCGTCCACTTCCTCTTTCATAGTACATATTAGGTAACGCTATTAATTACAGATATATATCATATTGCAACCTGTTATTTATTAGTTATTACATGACTGATGACATTCCATTTCCTGATATCGCTTCACAACCTGTCACTGGTGTGTCTGTCTAGTTATCTGATTATGAGTATCCGTCATGTTTTACGTTTTTCCATATCCAGAAACATGTACAATTTGTGAATGATAAACAATCCAGAAGCATCATGTAAATGTCAAGAATACAGGATCTAGATACGATTAAGTATTACTATGAAAGCATGTTGATGGAGTACTTAGGTAGTTCTATAACCAAACAAAGTAATTGAAAATAGCAACTGGCTAAAATTACTGCACATGTGTTCACAAGACACCGGCACGCATATACAATGTCTATTAGTAGAAACTAGAATCATAAGGTGACTGAGCCATTTGTTCAAAATGATAAGTAGATACACGAACTTGATACAATGACTGATCTCAGGAATTAGACAGAATAGTAGAAACGGAAAATGTAAACAAAACTAGACGCAGAAATGATTTAAGACTCCATATTGTATGATTACCTATTATATGAGTGATTTTATGAAAAGTGAAGTTTTGCTTGATTCTGTATCCATGGCAGATGTTGGCGTAGACATAAATCACTCAACGTTCAGAAAAAGCAAGAAAAGGTTCAAATTTACTCATTATATTCCTGATTGTGTTACTTCTAATGCGTTTCCACTTTACTGATATTTATGAAATGTATTCAATTTATCCTAAGCTTTGATATGATATCACATGATTATAAAATGAATACACGTGTTTATCATTAAACGCATTATCCTTTCCATCTAGTCAAGAAACAACCATTTCAACAAAACAGCACATCTGTTCGCCCCAATGAGTTGTGTAAAATTATCATTTATGGGGCCAATAGGCAGGTAGCTGCGTTTTCCAGTCCGTTTTCACTCATACATTTAAAACATATATTTAATTACATAATTCCTTTGTAATATATGTTTTTGTATATTTTACTATTACATATATGATAATAGTAAATAACTCAAACTTAATATATTTAATGCCGTCACACAAATAATTCCAACATCTACAATACATCAATGTTAGCATCTTATCTAGCAGAACCAAAAATAGATTGATAGAACACCAATTAACAAGATAATCGATTGTATTCCTTATCTTGATAGGACACAAACAATGGTTGGTAAGTGACATGTACATCATATATCAGTCAGGCGACTAGTATTGTCTCTTTAGTTGTCGGTGTCAATTACTCATAGTTTTGTGTATTTATATGCTAATAATTCATATTCCATTCTGTTTTAGCGGTCAAGTTATACATTATATGAACTAAAATTGGTCATTTTGATCAGGTATTGCGTACCTTCTCACCTGTGCCGGAACACAATCACATCAATCCCCTGATGTATTAAACATAATGATTCATTACTCTCTAATATCCGCTTTCGATTCACCAAACCATTTTGATTGTAGAATATCAATAGCCAGCTGGTCATGAATTCGAACCCTGATGTCGCATGGTTCACTTTAGTGACTCACCTATCACAGCTCTTATTCCCTAGTGAGTATAAAGTCTAGTTTAAGGCAGTTAACGGTATTTATTTGGATCCATTTAAGGTTACATGGTGACTGATTGAGTAACAGCAGGGTTGGTGTGTAGCTATAGACCGTCAGCACATGTTATTACAAGCATAACACAGTCTCGGGATATCAGCCTTTCAAGTACGACTGATTAAGCTAATGATCAATCTTTGGATACCTTCAAAATTCCTCACACCAAGGTATCCTTCAAAATAAATATACCTCTACTACTACTACTTCAACCACTATTACTACTACTATTACTCCTAAACCTAATACCACTATATATTATTGTTATTATTATTACCAGTTGCAATAGTAACAGAAGCATAGCGAAAGTAACGGCATCGATATTAATAAGAGCAACAGCAAAAGTAGTAGAATATTTCCAAGAAAACATTACCCAAGAAAATTACACAGGAAAAGTCCAGCATTAATACCTGCAGCATTTCGTGTAAGCTAACAGTCAAGCAACTGTATCTATTAAAGGGCGATGACTTCGTATACAATGACGCGCTAATAGATTCATCAATACATACCCTATCTTTCACTCTAATTTGAGTCATACTGATAATCAAATCCAAGGTGAAATTCATCCATAAAAAATAGTCTACCACCGCTTTAGGATCCGCAAACATTTCACTAAAATTACAGATTGATGAACATAAATAGAAGCACAAAAATGATATTTCTTTCTTCCTTTACAATATTATTAAATAATAAAACTATGTGTCCTCTAGGTGATTCTCTAGGTCTATTTATTTATTGGAATGTAATCTGCATGAAACCGTCTAGCTAGAGCCAAAGACGAGGCTACTCAAACCTTGACCTCAAATAGTTATCTGTATATATTTTCTATTGTGTGTCTCATTAGCTTCACACAATCCATCGTCAATCGCAATATATCGCACATCGGCTTCAGTATACATTATCTGAAACATAATTATCTTTTACTAACATAGTTGACGTTGTTGCAGCGAGAATGATTTATTCACATAGGGAATCTCCAATAGGTTTACATGAATATTATTTCTCATAATAGTATGTTAGAACTGTAGGACAGAACTCTGATAGTGGCCTAGACATATTCTTCTAGGTCTATTTTATCATTGCTATAATCTGACATGATCGGTTTATAAATTTCTTTATAATCAAGTTAATACATAAATTATATGTCTGTCTGTCTGCTACAGGGCTGACATATGATGATATATTGGGATGTTTTATATATCAAATCTTTATACCAATATATTGATGTGATATACGGTTTCAGTGATCAATGGTCACATACATAGGATAATCAAAGTATGTTTCATTTCAATAAAGCGCGCATTATAGGACCGTATTGTGTACTACAACTCAAAGAAGTGTAGACACCAACTATAAATAGAGTTCTTCAAGCAGCAAACGGACTGTGTGTAAAACAAGAATAACCAGAGGAAATACCTATAATAGATATATCTTCTCTTTATTTAATTGGTTGATGGTGGCTTTATGCACCCCCCCCTCCCCAACTCCAACTAAACTCCCGTACACACATTAAGTGAACGTTCATTCACGCCTAATTTAGCGTCCCTAAGTAAATACAGTTAGGTGTGGTGGGATATATATTAAAGCGCCTATCCACTTGATCTATTTGACCCATGGTCGAGAACAGCGGATTTCAGGCAGATCTCCGATACTGCGAATGACACGTCGGGATTATAATAGCTATACATTTAACAAATTTCCTATATTACTGTAACCTAACTACTCATAATATGTGGAAAAACAGCTTTATACCCATGGGGTTACCTGCCGGAGTAACAAACGACTCCAGGAGTATAAATCCATCAAGCAGCATTGTATGAATTAATAGGTCGTTCGCCAGACCACATAAGAGGGCTACAATATAGATTCTACATTATACATAACAAAGCTAATAGACCCAAACATATTGTAATAACGACATGTCTGGCACGGGCAGTGTGTGTGTTAGGGTGCATATAAAGAGGCAACAGGTACAGTTGATCAACATATCTGAACATCCTTCGAGACCTACCTCCATAAATCTAAATACATACACAACTATACATACATTAATCTAAAAATAAAATGTTCCATACCTCCACATATTGATAGACGTATGCGTATACCTATGCATGTGTCTGGTCTACTCATTAGCCTGTGGGAACCAGCTAATTCACTTTTCGTACGCAAAAAATATGACACGCCCACAGGAAAGCGGCTACATGCAGGCTACGTACAAAAAGCGGAAGCAGGTAAAAAACATACCATTTGATACCACAGCTCGCAACAAACAACACGTGCGTGTGGTTCAATGGTGACTTGCTACATACATATCATAAACTATTTTGACACCACAGTTTACATTCAACAGTAATTTTCTCTGGTCTCTGGTCTAAACGGAACCTGTATATATATAACATTTCGACACCTCAGATGCTGATCTGAGCTTTATTCTGGGTTCGAATGACTAAATAAATCCTACCTATATGAACCAGATACACGTCCGATTAGTCTGGCGTCGAAGTTATTCTGTAACCTAAGTGAATAGTTGGGAGCTTTTATAGATTCTCTGGGTGGCAACAAACATTACAGTTTGCCGACGACGTGAGAAAAAACGAAGTAGCAATACTGCACAATGTTTTATTACTGGACTAGAACCTAGTGACCGATGACGGTTCCTTATACCGGTGCGAAATGTTGTAAACAGCCCGCATCCATGCGTAATGCTAAAACTACTGTTTCGAAACCATATATATATATATATATATTTTTTTTTATATATATATATATATATATATATATACAAATATTGGATAAATTATGTGGTTTCTTAACAGGCGCAAACTATTTGAAACTTACCTGTTGTGAAATAAAAAGGTGTTGGACCGAAAATGTCATCTTACTATTTAGTGATGGGGCTCAGGCAAACCTCTGCTTACAATAAATCAAGGGACACGCACGCATGCACGCATGCACGCAAACCGCAAACACACGCGTACACAGACACACACACACACACACACAAACATATATATATATATATATATATATATATATATATCCTTTACCGTGATTAATACTCTTCTTTGTGTGATATTAAAATTACAGAGATCGCTAAATTGAAATTGCAGTTGTAAAATTATCCTGTTCTATATTTGTTTTATTTTACTAACGATTTTATTTGATTATATAATTTCATCATCCAAATATATGTAGACAGACCAACTACATCTTTTTCAAATAAAGTATTATAGCTAACATTGGTTCTACATCAGAATAGCTCTATGATAAACAATCGTAAAAACAGCACATACATAGAATATGTAGTAATTGGCAACTTATGGGGATGTTCAACTGGGAGAATTATACTATAAACACAATTAAATCTTTTTAACATCAATACAGTGAGCTATCTGAATGTATTAAATTAAACTAATTTCTGGTTCAGATCCTTTTCTGTTATCACGATTTTTTAGTGGACCATCTCACAAGCATTAATTATCGTATATCAGACACATTTTAAAGAGCTATGAAATCGTACTTGTTTCTAAAAAGCTTTCTCCTCAGTATCCACCTGAATGGGTTATATAAAATATATTACATCTAATGAACTTTATTTATTGTGAATAATCCCCTCACACAGACGGAGACAAATACGTCTTGATATGGTCAAAGAATATTGTTCTATGGTTATAACAAATTACCTCCTACTCACACTGTCTTACTGCTAAATATACATTTAAACATGCATGTAAATAAATGCGAATGTGTGTGTTATGTGTGTGTGTGCACGTAGGTTACACACACACACACACACACACACACACACACACACACACACACACACACACATATAATATATATATATATATATATATATATATATATATATATATAATTATCGACGGAAGAAAGGCTACAAAATTAACTCAGAGTAAACACACATACACATACACATCACCACACGCGCACACGCACACACACACACACATATATATATATATATATATATATATATATATATATATATATATATATATCGACGGAAGAAAGGCTACAAAATTAACTTCAGAGTACGACTTCATTAAAAAAGCTAATTTTTTCCAAGTCATCAAAGATTACAAATTGTGGCTAATCAATCATAACAAAACTATGACGGAGAAGGATATATAATGTTACCTGTATTAGCCCAAGGCTATCATTATATCATAGGAATAATACCCCGAAGCATATTGATTTTTTTCTCGGTAACCCTATCCACGAGAGGTCGCTATTGTCTTGCCGTTGTGGACATTTTACGGTTGACTCATTTCCTGATAAACTATGCCATACGTTTGATTGATCATAAACCACAGTCGTTGATCAAAGTGTTCTAATTGAAATAGCACTAACTGCGGTAGTGGAATACTTTATTTATTTATTTATAGATTTGTTGTAATGGAGCGCTGCAAAGCAAGCTGTTATATTGTTTTCTTGACAATATGACTGTTTATAGCTGAATCGCGCGGAAATAAAGTAAATTGGTTCAGTGAAAAACAATCAAGCGACACCTTGACTTACGAGTTGATCAAAATCTATTAACATCTTCCATATTAAATATATAAATGAGATAAATGTCCGACGTTTTCAACATAAGCTGAGAATCTTCTTTATCTTCAGATAGTCTATGGCTTTATAATGTTTTCTTTTTTCCTTCTTTTCCTCAGAGCACAGTGTTGGAAGTGCCACCTAATCCAGCAAACTGATATTGTTATCGCTTTATTCTGGATAGTCTACTTAAATAACCTAATGCTGAGATTTATTATTTGGCGCGTAACAATGTGGTTTTATTTGATCACATATAGTACAATGTGATCATTGACCCTTTAAATGGACAGTGGTGTTAGACAGTAGTATATTGCACACTAATACCAAGTGATATGATGCTGTATCACAAAATTAAAAACACTACAAGGTTGAAAAATGTACTGATATTGTCTAATCCTGTAGTGTGTTCTCAGGTAGACTAAGACTATTTCTATATTCATTTGAATATTATGTTTGATATACATAAGCAGTGATATTTAAAACAGTTAGCTGTCGTGAGTGTCAACCATACAGAAACTAGAACAGGCTTTGTGTTACATGCTTTCTTTTTCTTATCAATTTTGAGAGATAGGTGGTAATGAGCAAAATATGTTAGTATTATACGATAATATAATGTTTGTATGACCAAAACGTAGCACTAGAATCGTTGACTCATGCAACCAATATAATAACCAACAAATAGTGTTTATCAAAGGACGGTATAGTGTTACATTAATTTTGATATAAAATTCTTTGTGACTTTTTACTTTAATCAAAGTCACGTCTTCATTCTATATTAGTTTGTGTCACCTAGCAACCAACTGACTTCCTGAACAGCTATTTAGATGCTTAATCAAGTCAACTCCCAATTAATAATTACTGCACAAAGAATGGAATTGCTGAGAATACAACGAAGAATATACAATCGAGAAATTAATCTGGCCGCCAATATTGTAAGATATATTTCGTGAGTCTTTGGGGTATGGCTTATCGCGAGATATTGCTATGTTTTCGCTTCTGTATTTGTTTTTATAAAATACCTCTTTGGCAATATAAAGCCAGTTGTTATAAGTATCAGTTTTATCGAGAAAAGCGCTTAAATTGTAACATTTCCGAAATATAAATATATCTACTCATACACCATATAGCTGAATTGGTAAGCTGAAAATCGTGTAAATTCTGAAGTCATGATAGCTTGTAGACCAAGTCAAAAATAGAATACCTGTTGTTTTGTTTTGGAGAAGGAAACTAAGCAAATTGAAACTACCCGAATATATGATAATGATAATTAATAATTCGTCAAATATAGTTATGTAAGACTGGTATTTTATAAAAATACCTATTTTACCCACCTAATTATGTCGCTAAACCATGCCCATACCTGTACACCTACCTTAAAACGTCTAACCCTCTATGTACTAGTATAAATATACCTATACACTTATGTATATACTAATAAAATATACATAACCACGTTTAAATTAATTCACATAACTGTCTCCTTACCAATGCATGCACCGAGATAGAGACATGTGCTCAGGAAATCGAAAAATACTCATATCAATAAGGAAAAGAGATCCCATAAAAACATCATGAAATTATCCTTAATCTCAGACAATATTTTAACAATCCACCTTTAAATTATCTGTTAAACATGCACTTCCTTCAGGAATAAATGGCTAATGATGTGATCAATCATATAAGTGTCGCACTAGTGACGTTGTTGGTAAGAGTGTTCCTGGTACTGGGTTAATGAAGTTAACTAACGAGATGGACCCATCTAATTGGACTTCATAGTAAAACCTTTATAATGACAAATCTCATACCTAATAATAAACGACAAATGATGGTTATTAACTGCATATTATAGCAGCCACCAACAAGTTAATGTTAAGTACAGATTCAAACTTTTATGACATTGTACACTTTTGATCAACTTCGCTATAATAAAAACACCATGCAACTTGAATAAATATAGGCATTTGCTTACATATGTGAATAAACGACTGGAGTTTCCGGGATGACTCTCCAAGGACTAGAGCTCAAATAGCATTTTAGATAGCTTGTCATTGATAGATAAAGTTATCGGTGAAATCATGAAATCAGAATGTACGTTTTGAGTAATTGCGGTAATAAACTTAAAGAATTCAATATTTATCAAACTTTGAGGTGCATCATTTTAAATCACCTGAAGGCAGCTGATTTTATTCCGAAATAAGCTTTGTAATTGGAAGAAACAAGCTTTTACAATATCCATGTAACGAAATATGACAGCTCATTACATGAACAAAACACCAATCAGCACAGTATACTGGTATAGCTAATATTACCCATCATAATGCTAATAATTGTCTTATCCAATCTAAATCCGTTTAGAAGCTCATCACCAGCAATCATAGCCAACAATATAGCATCGATGAACCGCCTAATTTATCTATAATTTTACAATTCCCTTAATAATAACAAAAATAATAATAATAATAATAATAATAATAGTAATAATAATAATAACAAACAACAAACTTCAATAGCGCCAAAATCCATGAAAAGAATCGATTTCATAGTCAAAATACGATGCTAATTTCGTCAACAAATGATCGGATGCTGTGAGGAGGGAGTGATAAACAAGAGAATGATATGTGTCTGCTGTAGATATAGTGTTTTTTTTTTAATTAACATTATCAGTAATATTGTTATTAATCGGTTCACTTATTTCATAATTTAACTGTCAGATAAGTTGTTGCGAGGGGGTGTGTAAGGCACCAAGATCGTATGTTAACGATAATATATGGGAATGAATAGACCATATAATTAAATGTATACACTATTTACCACACCGACTAATTATATTCTTTTAGGTAGTTTTATTGAACTTCTTTGTCTTAGCATAGTTCACTTTCTGCAGCAATTGGTATCAAGAGCCATTCGTGTAAGTTTCTTTAAAAGATCAGAACGGAATTTTCCATGTGTGGAAATAGCGTACTGGTTAACATTACTGTGCTACAAACCTACTTACAATGGTTCAAATCAAACTCGATCGTGTGTTTGTACAACGTCTCCAAAGAAGAGATTTGTTAACCAGATGTAACTAGTGATGAGTCTAAACTGATAAATTTATTTTTATCATTCTTCTTATTATTAGTTTGTTAGTATGTGCCTACATACACTATAATATTATGGATACTGGTTTCTTCCATTGGTTCTACTCAACTAATGAGTTTTGGTAAATTTGCAGGGAATTAGATCATTTTGTTTCAGTACGTGATATTTATGCTTCTCTACGCTCGTGGTATGTGCCAATGCCAGCTACAGCTTCCCTATTGTTATTGTCCATTATTTGTCTCCCTTTCCATGCCCCCCCCCCCCACAACCAACTAAAGTATACTTAGAAACATAAAAAGCATTGTTGATTAGACATCTATGTTAGTTCTTTGAAAAGAATACTTTACCAATTTACTGACATACCATGTCATGGTGACCCAATGCCAACACGCCTCGGTTGCCTTAGCTATAAGTCTGACAATGTATCGAGAACTTTTATAAAGTGACGATAGATCATTTCTTAGAGATGATAGACATAGCATCGCCTTATAAGACGTGTTTTATAACCCACCATATGCTGCAGTCCAGTCTGGTGTTAAATAAATCCATATTGTATATTCCTGTAGCAGCTACAAAATTGTAATAATATTACAAGAAACAGAATACAGTAGCAAACTGAAATGATTTAGTTATGGTGACAATACACAGAGTGCATGGCATTTAAGTTTGATTGGGCGTAATGTACAATTTCTAATAAATATGATAACTATGTAACATAAAGCAGAATACTTTCGGGTTTAGTTATTGTATTTATATCCACCTCCTGAGGTGCTAATAAAGTGTGTTCTTATATAAATCGTGTTTTATAGTATATCATCTTGTGGTAGTTTCTTTATAGGCTGTTGTAGTTGTTGCGATCATGTTGTTACAGACATTTTGTAATTTGATAAAAGATCCCCCCCCCAAAAAAAAAAAGTTTCGATGGTACTTGACTTTATCGAAACGTGATCTGACGTTAAAATACTATGCTGCCTAATGCGTGCTATAGACGGTAGCCATCACAAATGGTTTATAACATCTTTGATGGATTACACGAAATTTCAAACAGTCATATTCTTAAATCAGTAACCAATAAAATAAGTACTTGATAAATACGTGACGTCCGCTCGTCAACAGCCAAAAGATATATATTCAAAGCAGAATAATAGGTAAATGTTCTCATGGAAACCTTCCGCTCCGTCATTTCCAACTGCCAAGTGGAAACTTCACATTACGGGTAGACAACGACACAGACTGAAAATTGGAAACAGGTCATTTGGACCGAAATTAGACAACGTCCTGTCACTCGGTGAATTATTTTATTGGATCGTCTACCATCTAAGATTACATTCCCACCTTTACATGTCGACATTATTATTTCATATTTTACCTGTCTGAGACACGTGGCTAGATGATTAACGTTTACTCATACGTTGGTATATATATTGATATTAGGTTTATTTTAATTCATTATTATTATTATTATTATTATTATTAATAGCATCATTATCAGGAGTAGCAGCAATGTCACCAACTAATGTTAACATCAGTTCTTCTATTATTACTACAACAATTGCTACTGCTATAAATTCAGTTACTAATACTATCACCACCAGTATCAGCAGGAGAAGAAGAAAAGAAGAAGCACAACCATAACCACAACTTACTCTATTCCTACTACTACTACTACTACTAGTAGTAGTAGTAGTAGTAATACTAGTAGTAGTAGTAGTAGTAGTAATAGTGGGAATAGAGTATTTATATTCTGACTCATTAAGAATATAAAATAGCTTGTTCACATTCATTATATTGTTGTACTGGGGATATATTAAAACAAGGAGTGTCTGACAACTGGCTCATGTAGTCAATTATTGTAATATTGATATTTGGTTAAAATAATAATAAACTCTCCAGAAACATCGACATTCAAGTTATCTAAACAGTTTATTGTCAAGGGAATGGATCACTTTATCATATTTATGTTCATATTAAATCCTAGGATTGTTAATTATGGCGGATATCTGTTGAAATGCTATGTGTCCGATTACTGGTATGTTACTATGTATAAATATTTTGTTAGGCGAAAGTTCCAACGAACAAACATCTAAGTCTAAATAACAGTGTTAATTGTATAAGAAGCGAGTCTTGAATCAATAATCCTCGCTTTGTGTCAGCATCTAGGATATTAATAATTTTGAAGGGCAACCGTCATAAATGGCGGATTATGTCAGATCGTTGGATTGTACATAATAATAATAATAATAATAATAATAATAATAATAATAATAATAATAATAATACTCTACGACCCTTCGGTTACGAATCTTATGCTCTAGCTAACTGTGCAATCACGGCTCGACAACATACATCTTGTTCAAAACGACTCTCTCCATAATCGAGATAACAAACAAATCCTAACTATCTAATGGGTGTCATCCACACCGCCACGTGCTATTATCTTAGAAAACAAAGTCAATAAATAATCAACGCATCTAAAGCCTTAATGCTAATAAAAACAAACACAACATAACATCACCCGAACCATTGATGACCAAATAGTGTTGTTTTATGTTATTCAACATTCGATTGGCTGTGGTCCCATTTACTTGCCAATCAAACAGTCCTTAAGTGGATGGGGAGAGATGCTTACAACAAGATTAGAGATAGGCAGAGATTTATTATAAGAGATGGGTGATAATGTAATTGTCGGCTTAGAAGATCTTAGGAGATAATTAGGCAAAATACATGGATTCGTCTATGAAGTGAAATCCTTCAGCTTTTTAAATTACCCTTAAATATAAGCTTATTTATGTGGCTCTGTATTTCTGTCTTTGTCTGTCTACTTACTTATCTGGTGTTTTAGCTTCCAATATCCAGAGACGTGGATAATTTCCTCACATATGAATAATCTAGGATAATCAGATAAAAGTCCAGTATTCAGGATTTAGCTATAATTAAATATTATTGTGATAACTGATTGATGGAATACATAGGTAAGTCTATAACGAAATAGAATGAATGAAATTAGCAGTTGCATAAATTGCCAGAGATGTGTTAACCAGAAATATATATCCATACATAATGTCTAGACGCTGAAACTAGACACAAGCATAGAGAGATCAATTTGTTCCAATAGCTAGATATAGAAGGTAGTCGTAGTAAATAGATACAAAACTTTGTACATTAACTCAATACAACTATTGAATCCAAGATCTGGAAAAATAAACTTTAATATGACACTCAATTGTATACCTAGTTCATCTAGCCTATTCGGATGTATTACTGGAAACTACACACTGAACAAATACATCAATCGTATAGCAATTAGTAACCGTGGATGGTGTGAAGTCTGACTGATCTTGTAGGTGTAAACTAGGATAGCTTTGTCTTGTAGGTGTCAATTATTGATGATTCCACGTAATCATTTATTGATAGTTCCTATTCCATAGTCTTTTTGTTTTCGATCAATTCATGCAGCTAATAAACTAAAAAGAGGGATTTTGATAAATTAATCAGACCTAACTTACTGTTATGTAAACTGTATCCATATACAGCTTTACGGGAGTCTCCGTGGTCCAGTGGTAGCGTGTTGGGCCACAGATCACTACCAACCGTGTTCAAATCTCGGCGTGGGCATACCTGAAGGTCGTTTCATCTTTGACTTCGCTTCATTATCTTTGGAGGTCGCTCGGCCCATTTAGCCTACCATGTGCACAAAATTTGTCGTAAAACATCAATCATCATCATCACCATATAGATCTTTGAATAGCCACTAACTCCCATAGAGGAACCTACTTAAAATTAAACAAATCATAGCAAGCGTGGAACAAACGCTACTTCTAGGTCCGAACTAGCACTTCACAAGATGTTTCTGGTTTGACTTCTTTACATTTCATCTACCTTCGTTCATATTCCGGATACTCGTTGTTGATATTTCCTGTCTATATTGTTAATGACCAAGTAAGCGTATAGAAAGTTTATAATATCATCGACCTGTCTAAGTCAAAGAAATAAAAGGATGACTGTAACTATTAAATTGTATAATATAAACCAAAGCGTTAAGTTCTTGGAATTGCATTGTTAACTTCAAAATGTTAAACAAAACGTAATGGATAGAACTTATTTAGTAAAGATTGAAAACTCAAGCCAATTTATAGGACATATAAATGCTTACATCGACACATTTTCAATGGGATAGATGATAATAATAATTAATAATCCGTCAAATATAGTTAATTGAAATGCTAGCATAATTATAAAAACATATATTTTCACACACCTAATTATGTCGACAAAATATCCACATTCCTGTACACTTACATCTGAACGTCTATATATGTACGTATTAGCTTAATTTTACCTACTCGTTTATGTGCATACTACTAAAATATACATAAACATATTTATACAAATTCACCTAAATCGTGACCCCCCCCCCCTACAAATGTTCGGATGTAGAGACATATTGGGAAAAAAACAAATACATTAAGAAAAAGAGATTCCATTGGAACATTGTAAAATTAACCTAAATCTCAGACAATATTTAAACATCTATCTTTTGATTATCTCTTAAACATGCAATTCCTTAAGGCATAAATGGATAATGATATGATCAATAACATAACAGTAGGACTTGTGACGTTGTTGATGAGAGTGCTGCTGGTGCTAGGTTAATGAAGTGAACTAACCAGCTGGAACCAAGCAATGGGATTGTACGGTAAAACGGTCAATATCAGACATTTCAACACTAATTAGAAACGATAAGTGATGGTTATTACTTACACATTAAGGCAGCCTTCAACAGGTTAATATTAAAAATGGATTTTAACTTTTCTAGACCATATACAATTCTGATCAGCTTTGCCATACTAAATACACAAACACCATGCGATTTGGATCGAGACCGCCATTTATTAAGATGTGTAACTAAATGACCTGAGTTTTCGGGATGAAATCGGGAGATAAGAATGTACGTTTTAAAGAATTATGGTCATATACTTATAGTATTCAGTATTTATCAAAATACAAGGTGCATCATTCTGAATCGTCTGATAGTAGCCGATGTTATAAATAAATAAGCATTAAAATAGGGAGAAACAAGATGTTGCCATATCCATGTAACAACACCTGATATATCATTAGATACAGAAAATATTAATCATGATAGTACATTGGAATAGTTAATATTAACCATCAAAATAGCATTAATTATCTTTCTCCAATCATAATCCATTTCAAAACTCATTACGATTAACCATAACCAACAAATAACATAATTAATATACTTGTTCAATGAACCGCCTAATTTACCTATATTCTATAAATCTTTTATATAATGTTTTTGTTTTTATTAAAAGAACTCGTATTTCAGTGATATTGTTATTAATTCAGTCTAATCGATGCTTAATTTTGTGGTAGGATAACCTATTGCGGTGGGGGTGGACGCTTCGGATGCCAATTATTGCCACTGGCTCCAAACACCTGGCCATATGTTTGTTTGTAATTAATGCTCACTTTTAGTATGACAAACATGCAAGAACCTATCGATTCTAATTGATTGAACCACTGCTATTATTTCACCTGCATACCTGATCACTCTGTCATACACTATGTGCCGCCCGAAGCCGATTAGATTGATACCTATCATACTAAATCATATTATAATACCAAGGTATTAGGAACAACTTACTATTTGATTAAAGTGAATTGATTCAATTTTGTTAACTAAGAACGCATAAGTTTTATTAATATTGGAAGTATACATTAATCAAATTAAAGGAAGAGTAATCTGAATGTCCGGATATTCCGGAACATTCTTTGATTTAAATCTATCAGTTATTTAGTTCGGTTTATTTTTAACTGACGATACTTCTGGATTGTAACGAATCTAATCATCCCTAGCCGTGAACATTAATCAATAAGCAGTTGTAATAATAATAATAATAATAATAATAATAATAATAATAATAATAATAATAATAATAACGTCTATAGTTGGTGCCAGAGATATTCGTATTGATGATGGTGATAATGGTAATGATGATAATTGTGGTGATGACAGTAATAATGGTAGTGGTTATAGCAGTAATGATGCTGGTAGTGATAAAAGGGATGATGGTAGTGGTGATGGTGATGAAGGTAGTGACGATCATAGTAAATGTAATAGTGATGGTCATGGTGATGCGATGATGGTGATAATGTTGATCATACTGATGAGTGGATGCGTGAATGCGGAACCAATCATAATACAGTCGATGGATTTGAGCCTGGAACCTCTATTACCTGAGCTCATATTTTCGTAAGCATCTCTCTTAACAATAAAACCATAAGGACTGCTATCATAAATACATTTGTACATGTTTAAGCCACTATATATTCGTAATATGATGTGAGTAACTAAACACATGGCTAAAGTTAGAGCTCTCAGAGGAGATATGTTGTTCGACGTGTATAGACAAGGTGAAAGTTTAGGGAAGTGTTACTGTGTGGGTGTGATTATGTTTATGATATGATTTGACATTTATTTCCCATTCCCAAATTTACAACCATAGCATATAAATATATAAAATGATTAAATATAACAAAGGAATTGAGGAGAACAGCCTAACGTTGTCTTCCTGCTAGCCCCAAATAAACTACAAACATCAATATTAATATTATGTAGTTTGGAATTATTTGCAATAAATAAAACTGGGCGTTAGATCATATGTTTGAATATGTGACATTTATCCGTGACCGTGATCTTAGTATGTGCCAATGAAAGTTACAATTTCCCTACTGTTATTGTTCGTTATTTGCCTTCCTTTCCGTGCCTTCCCAACGAGCCATAGTGCATGTTTAGAAACATGACAACACTGCTGAAAAGCTAACTTTACCAATTTGTTTTACATATCATGTCACCGTGACCCAATGCTAACACGTCTCGGTGGCCTTAGCTATGTCTGACATTTTATCGAGAACCTTCATCAAGTGTATCATCGCTGTCTCAAGTGTAGGTTTAATGACTGTCAGGGCGAGACACGATCGATCATTTCTTAGAGTTGGTAGACACACTATCGCATTATATGACGTGTTTTATAACCTACCGTATGCTTTAGTCCAGTCTGGTGTTAAATAAATCCATGTTGGAAATTCCTGTAGCAGCTGCAACATTGTAATAATAATACAAGAAGAAAACATATAATAGCAAACTCAAAAGATGACGTTATTGTTACAATACATGGACTTGGTGGCATTATGGGCGGATTGCACTTAATAATTGCACAAAGTATATTATGCAGTCATTGTTTCTCTAAAAACTGTTGTTGTTTTTGTTGCTAATCATGCTGTTACAGATTTTGACTGATACTACAAAACGATGAAAGCTTTCGATGGGATTTGGCTTTATGAAAATTGTATCTAACATTTACAAACCATGCTGCACAATGCTTACTACATGCAGCAGCGCTCATAAATAGATTCTAGCATCTTTGATCGAGTACACGAATTTAAAAACTAATATTCTTAATTCATTCGCTCCGTGATTCATTTTATTGGGTCGTCCACCATCTAACTTGCATTTGGACCTTTATATATCGACATAAGAATCTAACAATTTCTAGCATTTCAGGTAATGATCTCGTTCCTGTTCATCTCAATATAAAGACCTTGACTAATTAGATTTAATTTATTACCTTAATCTCATCATATGATTTCACCATAAAGCACCCTCTAACAAGGATATAATGGAAGCATTATTTCAATCATCTTTTCTCACCATGATAAAATTGACATTAAACCTCTGTAATAAGGAGCATTATGGTTTCGGACAAATCTATTACAATTTTCATCCTAATTCATGCTTTAAAGGTCACGCAAAAAGAAATTTCATATTTTTAAGTAAATATAATGTAGCAAACAATTATTTTTTCCCCATTGGATTCACAATTCTAACCACCAGCTATCACAATTCCATTAAAAGTTCCCTAAATCCTTAAATCACGAAACTTTCACGTACAGTTGCTAGTGTATATTACGCTCGCTAGGGATAATTGTGTGACGTCATCTTTGGCAAACATCACGTAGTGCCACAGCTGCCTGCAAGGTCTTGACCAGTTAATAGGCAAAATTTCAGGTTCCGACGAGAGTTTGACTTTCTCATAGATATCCAGTCCCACAATTTTGTACAACAAAAAATACATACAGTATTGATTGTACAGAATTAACTGCAAGAGGAGCACCCGGCCCCGGTCCACAACAAGAGTTAGATTAGTGTGTACCTTTTTGAACCCTATTTTCATCCTATTAAGGCATAAATGAAGGTTGTGTCAATGTAATGTTAAGTTATTACCTTATTTTGTCTCATTATTTTGTTGTATTATAGCCGTTGAAAACGAATATAAAGCAATAAATAAAAGCATCCATCGATCATTGAAAACCTAGGCATTACAACAAAATCATATGACATAACACGCAATGCCTTATCCCTATTTTCGGCCTGCACAATAAAACATAGTTCCTACGTCGATATGACGAGCCGGTTATTTCAATTTTATAATAATAATAATAATAATAATTACAAACATATCGATGTCATTGGCACACCTATTACAGGGGTTGGGCAATCTCATAGTCAAGGTACAATGGAAAATTCATCCGCAAATTTTAGTGTGGTTTATTTTAGCATCAAGCTGACATTGGATCTGGGTGGTGATTTTGTTTTAATGATTTATTTAAATTGCCTCAATAGTTTCTAGCATATGGATCTGTTTACAACCAATCTTAAATCACGCGAAACCTGCACCAAATACGCATAGGTCGATTATTGGGATGGGTCGACAATAGGGATTTAGCTGATAGATGTTTGTGTTTGTATAGATCTGGTTGGTGTCAACACACCGGGAATGAATGCCAGTATTTCCTCTTCCTATCACATAACTTCGTTTAAAATAAAATGGTATTTGTCAGTTCACGGGAGCCCGTCGGATTTGGGCTATCCCATATGTGGCCTAGACAGGGATTTGCTGCCTTCGGTGAACATCTACTATTTTAACAATTTAATAGTGTCTACAATAGCCACCCATTAGAAACTTTGAGTAGGCCTAAATAATTATTATTTTGTGAATAAGTGAAATTCCTTTGATAAGAAATATCTCTGTCATTCGTTTTTGTATTAGAGAGTGTTATTTTGTGCTTCATACTAGTTCAAGACATAGCTGTCAAAGATAAGTTACTAGATTATCAACACTTATTTATACTTTGGTATCGGCACTGAAATTAGGTTTATTTTAATTCATAAGACCCCTGCTAAGAAGATTGTTATTATAATAATAATTATTATTATTAGTAGTAGTAGTAGTAGTGTTGTTGTTGTTGTTGTTGTTGTTGTTGTTGTATTACAACTGCTTACTGGTTTATGTTCTCGGCTAGGGATAGGGATGATTTGGTCAGTTAGATATATTTTGGTGGCTCCTGCTAGAAGAGAGCACTTATTAAAAGTATAATAATAATTGATGTGTCCTTCAATATACTTTTTTGTACTTACTCTTACATTCCCCCATCCATTTGATATTCCCATCCTAACACTCCATTGGATGTCTTTCTGACTCCAATTTCAACTCTAATTATCTTTTTTCCATCCGTAGGCTCTATATTCTGCCTATTTGTATCTCCAAACCTTTGAAAGTCTGTCCCCAGATAACATTAAATATTCATCTGCCCGGAAAGTTGACTGTCGAATACCATTCAGCAGCTTACTACAGTACACATATGAATGTTACATTTCTGCTCACTGAATAAGTAAATGAGTCAGTCTATCAGTCGATCAGTCAGTCAGTCCGTTAGTCAGACAGTGCGTCCGTCAGACAATCAGGACTTCATTGTGTCTTTAATTATGTTGGTGTGTATGTATTATTCACCGATAATTACATATCTTGGGTGATATATGTTCTTTTTCTACATACATATGACATATTGTGTGGCAAGGTGTATATAATGGACTGCGCTACTCGGACAACAGACTATGCTGGTGCTCGGCTGTAACGAGTACATGTTAATTGACTCTGTGGTTAGTGCTTAGAAGGCAGGCAAAACTTAATGGCATATTCACGGTCTGAACTGATGGCTATAAGAGAAACAATATGTGTCAATGAAGTGCATTTAAGTACTAGTACTTGGACTAACATACGCCAAACTGCTATATCAGTCTGTGCTTCGACACATCGGGGTGTTCGTGGTGGTGCCAAAAGACGTATTCATGGACAGGTGAGTTATACACGTCGTCCACGTGCGCGCGGTTAAATGGCACATAACATCGACAACCTGACTATAGTTCCACTTGTGAAGTCAAGTAATATTAAAGTCAAGACTTTAAGGTGCGCCTTGATTAACTGCCAATCCATATGTAACAAAACTAGCAGAATAAATGACTACATCGTTGATGAACAGATAGATGTTGCCATTTTGACTGAAACTTGGCTTAGCGGATGTGAAATGGATCAGAAAACCATTGGAGATGTGACACCGTCTGGTTATAAATTTCGTCACAAAGTGTCCATGTTTCGCTGACTGTTGGTGGGTGCAGTGTTCACCTCAACATCATATATCGCCCCCATCCGACTAAGAAGAGCAAGGTAAAGATCTCGGACTTTTTTGCTGAATTTGCCAATCTCATCGATGAGTTGTCTTCTATATCTGATGAGATAATCATTGCTGGTGACTACAATATACACTGGGACAAACCAACAGAAACTGAGACTAAAACATCTAGTGGAACTTCTACATTCTGCCAACATAGTTCAACATGTGAAAGAAAGAACACACCTATCGGGTCATATCATCGACCTGGTAGTAATACGTGAGGGCCAAACTATATTGGGTAATCTACAGGTATGGTCCATGTTATCTGATCACTTTGTAGTCCAGGCTTATTTGCGGATGTCTCGTCCTCGTCCTCAAAAGAAAACTGTTTCCTACCGTAAATATGATGCACTCAACATGGACGATTTCTCTGACGAACTTCTAAAATCTCTGCTCGTCACAGATCATTCTGAGACACTGGACACATTGGTGGATCAATATAACGATAGCTTGAAGTGTCTCCTAGATAAACATGCTCAGTAACAAAATAATTCAGTGTGGTGGTGACCAGCGAACCATTTTAAAGGTAGTGAATAGTGTCTTACATCGCAGATCGACTATTTTTCCGACTTTTGCTTAGAATCAGGAAACAGCACATAAATTTGGCGAGTTCTTTCGTAACAAAATAGCCAAAATTACAACTGGACAAGAGTCAGAATCACACAATAATCCACAATTCTCTGTTACTGACACGGAAAAATCATAGATTTTGTTTTCGATCGATTCCAGCCTGTTATAGAGGAACAGATGCGCAATGTAGTAGTTAAGCTTTCGAGTGCTACATGTGTGCTAAATCCAATACCAACCCAAATGCTTAAAAAATGCATCAGCTCTTTAAGTCCCGTATTAACAAAGATTACCAACATCTCATTAAGTAATGGGGTTTCCCGACAAGTCTGAAAGTTGCGAGGGTTAAATCTCTCATAAAGAAATCCATCCTGCATTCGGAACAGCTGAAAAACTATCGACCTGTATCGAACTTACCCACGCTATCAAAGATCACTGAAAAACTGGTAGTCACGCAAATAGAAGACAATATGCTAGTACATGGACTTGACGAAAAGATGCAGTCAGCATACAAAAGTGGGCATGTTGATGGCAATCAATGGACGATGTGATTCTAGTCCTATTAGATTTATCGGCGGCAATCAACACCGTTGACTATGAAATCATATGTAGTAGACTGGATAGACTCCTAGGGCTCAGCGGAAAACCTTTGACCTGGTTTCGCACGTATCTCGCTGCTCGGACTCAATATGTATCTATTGAAGAGGCTTCATCTGATGTTCTGTGTTTGCTGTTCGGTGTGCCACAGGGATCAGTCCTGGGACCGATACTGTTCATCATCTATACTATGCCTTTGTCCAGAATAGCACAACTATATGAAATACAGATACATATGTATGCAGATGAAACTCAAATATATGTGTCGTATGATGTCTGACAGAGACAAGACGTTACTGAGCGTCTAGAAAATTGCATTAGTGACATACAGTCCTGGATGGTAACAAATAAACTACAACTAAACAGCAACAAAACCGAGTTACTTGTATTAGCCTCATCCTATTTCAGCAAACACTCTTGTGACTTTCAACTTCAAATTGATAATAATTGGATCTCACCTAGTGTTTCTGCCAAAAATCTTGGTATACTCATCGACCAACATCTGAACATGGAGACTCGCGTGGGTGGTATCTGCAAGGCGTCCTATTATCACATACGGAACATTAGGAGCTTAGAGGCCATACTTACCCATGATGCACTTAGTTATGTGATTCATGCCATTATTACATCACGGTTAGATTACTGTAATTCCCTTCTTCTCAGTTTGTCTGATAAATAGCTTCAAAGGTTCCAACTGATTCTAAACATCGCAGCTAGGATAGTCACATGGTGTCGGAAGAATGATCACATCACTTCGATATGGAAGGAGCTTCACTGGCTTCCAGTAATTAAACATACACTTATGATCACATACAAGGCGTTAAATGGTCAAGCACCAATATATTTGACAGAACTTATTCATGAGAAGGCTAACGCTCGAACACTAAGATCATCTGGTGAAATGATCCTTGCCGTTCCTAAATACAAACTTATGGCGCCAACTTGTTGAATAAGTTGCCTAGTCATATTATAAATTCGAAGTCACTAAATGTTTTTAAGCATATTAAAACATTCCTATTCAAACATCTCTTTTTTATTGTACAGCCCATGAGAACAAGGTTACCTGGTTTCGGCACTTTATAAATATACATTACTAATATATATGTATTTCCACGTGTGTGAGAGAGACAGGGGTAGCGAAAGACAGACAGAGAAAGAGGGAGGGGGGGAGAGATAGAGGAGAGAGAGAGAGAGAGAGAGAGAGTGAGAGAGAGTGAGAGAGAGTGAGAGAGAGAGAGAGAGAGAGAGAGAGAGAGAGAGAGAGAGAGAGAGAGAGAAAACAGACAGTCAGAAAATTAGATAATCCATTAATTATATCATTGCATAATATACTAATTATGTCCACTGCTTCTATATCACTGACTGGAGGTAAAAGTTATATGATCTGTAATATGGAGCTAACCTTACAATGGATATAACACTCGTTGCTCCTACAACTATTCTGGTTCACATCCTCCTGCAATCAGTCCATGTTCTCCCATTAAGTACACCATGTGTACCCATAATTCTCTCCGTAAAGGTTATCTCCCGTTCTCTCCAGTTCAGCGTCCTATCGTGATATTTCCTTCACACGATGCTGTATTTCAATCCCACATCCTTCCATAACCCTGTCTGCCCGGTTTTATTTTCTCATAACCTGACACCATTTGGCATTTTTTCGTCCATTATAACATCCCGTCTTTCCTTTCTTTCTTAGTTTATTCTTATTATTTAGTCTGTATTCTAATGGGTTAATTGTTCCTATTTGAAACCAACGCTCTACTAACTATATCCGAGTGAGACATCATTTCATTACCTTTACATATTTCTTTCATTATGTGTCTTTCTGCTTGCCTACCAGCAAGGCATACCTTTCTGGCTTTCTATATATTTGCTCGTCTTTGTATGTTTTTAGTTGTTTCAGTTATTGTAATGCGTCCCCTTCCCTTTTCTGTTACATATTAGGTAACATATTATATATATATATATATATATATATATATATATATATATATATATATATATATATATATATATATATATATATATATATAGCAACCCGTTATTACATGACTGATGACATTCCATATCCTGTTAGTACTCCAGAACCTATCACTGCTGTATCTGACTAGTTATCTGATTATGAGTATCCGTCATGTTTTACGTTTTTCCATATCCAGAAACATGGACAATTTGCTGAATCATAAACAATCCAGAAGCATCATGTAAATGTCCAGAATGCATTATCTAGGTATGATTAAATATTGTTGTAAAAGCATGCTGATTGAGTACAAAGGTAGTTCTATACAGAAACGGAGTAATTGAAAATACCAACTGGCTAAAATTACTGCACGTGTGTTCACAAGACAAGGGCACAGAGGTACAATTTCTATATGCAGAAACTAGTCACATAGCTTGACGGAACCATTTGTTCAACCAGTTGAGCATATGGAGACAGTAAGTAGATACACGAACTTGATACAATGACTGATCTCAGGAATTATACAGAATAGTAGAAACGGCAAATGTAAACAAAACTAGACACAGAAATGATTTAAGACTCCATATTGTATGACTACCTATTATATGAGTGATTTTATGAAAGGTGAAGTGTTGCTTGATTCTGTATCCATGGCAGACGTTGGCGTAAAATTAAATCACTCGACATTCAGAAAAAGCAAGAAACGGTTCAAATGTACTCATTATATTCCTGATTGTGTTCCTTCTAAAGCCTTTCCACTTGATATTGATATAATAGCAAATGATTATAAAATGAATACAGTATTTATAGTTAAATTCGTTATTCTCCATCTATCCACGGTTGAAAATAAAGGAACAACCATTTCAATAAAATGGCATATCTTTTCGCCGTAATGAGTTATGTAAAATTATTATTATATGGGTCAATAGATAGGTAGCAACGTTTCCCAGTCCATTTTTCACTGATGCATTCAAAATATTTATTTAATTACATACTACTTTTGCAATATATGATTTTGTTTATGTTAATATTACATTTCATTCAGCAATTATCTATCCTTGTGATGGTAGGACGAAGACATGATAACAGTAAATAACTCATACTTAATCTCCTTAATGCCGTCCCTTAAAGAAATCTAACATGTCCAATACATCAACGTTAGCATCTTGTCTAGGAGAACTATAAATAGATTGATAGAACACCAATTAACAAGATAATCGATTGTATTCCTTATCTTGATAGGACACAAACAATGGTTGGTAAGTGACATGTGCATCGTATATCAGTCAGATGACTAGTATGGTCTCTTTTGTTGTCGGTGTCAATTACCCATGCTTCTATGTATTTATTCGTTAATAATTCATATTTCATTCTGTTTTAGCGGTCACGCTATACATCATATAAACTAAGAACGGTCATTTTGATATAGTATTGTGTACTTTCTCACCTGTGCTGTAATGCAATCATCACCAACTCCCTGATACATTAAACAGGATGATTCATCACTCTCTAATGCCAGGTACCTATTTTCGACTCACCAAACCAGTTTTATGGTAGACGATCAACAGCCAGCTGGTCGTGGATGTCGCAGGTTATTTCTCATTAATTACTTTAATCAATTTGCTGTCACAGCTCATGTTTCCATGTAAAATAATTTATAGGCTATGGCAGTTAGCGGTATCTAGTTGTGTCCATTTGATAATTGACTGAGTAACACCAGACCTGGTATGTAGCTATACGAAGCAGACGAAGCCAGGCATAATACAGTCATGAGATATCAGACTTTAAAGTACAACTGATCAAGCTATTGACCAGTCCTTGGGTAGCTTTAATATTCCTTATACCAAGGTAACCCCTGAAGTTATGCAGACATGTCGTGTGATCAAAGTTTCTAGGCCATCTAGAATGATTTGAAGGCGTATCCGCGGGAACCTCCTGGTTTATACACTGCGTAATTGATAGATCTCAGTTAATACATGATGCTAATCGTTCACCTTGTTCACCCCAGACAATTCACGACTACCGACTTCTACAATTCCACAAGTGCAAATGCAAGGACTAAGACATTTAAAGAAACATAAATCTAAAAATTCTTAGATGGGCTATATTGACTTCAGACTATAAAATAAAAAGACAAAAAACTATCTTTAGGATTTCGGATATATTTTCCAAACCGATGCTGATTGATTGAATTAAGTTCTACTTGTTAGCATCCGATATCGTATAACAGGTAATGTCGAGAATTACATTAATATTCTCACATGCGTTAATGTAACTGGGCAACTTTATAAGCATCGCTTTCAAATATTTAATGTTAAACTGAGTTTTGAGATATATGATCGTTGACATGACACATTTTACCAACTTTTAAAAGAGGTTGTTTTGGGGGATTGAGTAACTCTTTTGTTTATCCTCAGCCACAAACGTAAGTACAAAAATACGATTATAACACACAATCTCTAAGCGAAAACCGAGACTGGTCTATTATCTAACAACTGGCCTATCTTATAGACATATAGGGATAGTTAATTTGTAACTAATTAATTATCCTGTCATATTCGCTTTCCCATACAGAAATAGATAAATAATAGATTAGAACAATAGGTTTTTTCTTCTTTTATGAAGAAAATACCTATGTGTATGTAGATATAGATGTTTGTATATACACAAATATACTGGACATTAACATATAGCGAGCCATACAGACAAATTACACATTTTACAATATAGTAAAAATTAGTTCTACACAAATGTATTCCAATTAAGACCAACGGCAACTCACCAATTGACAGGAGAAATGGGGATATTGCTAACTGATGGGGATGTTCAATTGGAGGAATTATACTGTACACATAATATGTTCGAGTTTTGTGACACCAGTAACGTATATTGCATAATATTACTAAATTAAAGCAATTGTCGGTCCAGACTCATTTGTAGTGGAACCCCTATTTGTTTCAGGGGACCATCTCAAAAGCATTAATCATCCCCTATGATATAACTTTTAATGATCCACGAAATTGTTCTTCTCTCTAAGAGGTTGTTTCCTCATTATTCATCTGAATGAGATATCGACTATTATCTAACTAAATGTATTTAGTGCGACTCCGTGCCAAGATATACACGCATTTTTTGTCTATGACTATTAAATGCAATAATTACTAAACTGATCGATTTTATGTTAGTTAAATGTTGTCTATATATATATATATATATATATATATATATATATATATATATATATATATATATATATATATATATATATATTATATAATATGATGTATATCATAAAAGGGTCAATATACATCATGTGATTGTGTATTTTACTCAAAAGAAAAGATCTTCGGAGAGAATCCTACGTACTACCTTTTCAATTAGTGTAGAAGGAGTATCAAGATAGACGATATGTACTCTGTTGGGTTAAAACGTGTTAACTCCCTAACTAGTTGATGCCAGCTTGTATTATTATAGGTGTAGCGTAACCTGTTTTAGAAGATGGGACTCGATTTGAATTCCAAATCATCCTTTAACGATGGTCATAATCATTAATCTCGCCGGATCCTTGTGCAATTGGAATTGAAATGGGTTTCAACTTAAAATGGCGCTGAAAACAGACAACGAGCTTTCCATGGATACACCGATGTACTCTTCCTGATTATTGAGAGGAATTGTACGGGATTGTGTTGTTAGAGAAGTGCGCAGATTTACTGACAATCGGATGCTCCTTGTTAATATACCTATGCCAGGATGTTTGTCCAGTGTGTTGCTATGTTTTTATTCAATTTTTGAGGCAACAATTTAAAACAAAATCTGATATCTTTGAGAACATTTTGTAACTAAAACATTTGGTAAGCCTATAAAACTATCAATTTATATTGATTTAATATACCATTTGATAAATATCACCCTCTTCAACCAGGTTAACATTTTTAAATATAATTTATATGTGTTTTAGTATATATATGTGTGTGTGTGTGTGTGTGTGTGTGTATGTATGTGTGTGTATGTGTGTGTGTGTAGTGTTGTGTGTGTGTGTGTGTGTGTGTGTGTGTGTGTGTGTGTGTGTGTGTGTGTGTGTGTGTGTGTGTGTGTGTGTGTGTGTGTGTTTAGGGTACATAGTAAGAGGCAACAGACACAGAGCATCAACATATCTAAACATCCTTCGAAACATACCTCCATAAATCTAAATACAACTATACATACATTAATCTAAAAATAAAATGTTCCATACCTCCACATATTGATAAATGTGTGGGTATACCTAAGCATGTGTCTGGTCTACTCATCAGCCTGTGGGAACCAGCTAATTCGCTTTTCGTACGCGACAAATATGTCACGCCCACAGGAAAGCGGCTACATGCAGGCTACGTACAAAAAGCGGAAGCACGTAAAAACATACCATTTGATACCACAGCTCGCAACAAACAACACGTGCATGTGGTTCAATGGTGAGTTGCTACATATATATCATAAACTATTTTGACACCACAGTTTACATTCAACAGTAATTTTCTGTGGTCCAAAAGAAACCTGTATATAAAGCATTTCGACACCTCAGATACTGACCTCAGCTTTATTCTGGGTTCGAATAATTGAATAAATCCTACCTATATAAACCATGTATCAATACACATCCGACTGGTCTGGCGTCGAAGTTCTTCTCTAACCTAAGTGAAAATTCAAGCCCTATATATAGCCTCAGCGTGTTAACAAACATTACAGTTGTTCATAACAAAGAGAATGTACACTAACACAATATGGACTCACTAAAGCGACTGACTGGATGTTACACAGATAGCTTTATTTCAGCTCTAACCTTTTTAATACAAAGAATGATATGTTATATATTATACCTGCAGCGTTTCTTTTTTTGTTTATCCCATCTTGTCAGAAGCCAGAGTATATTAATCTGAGTGTTATGTTGCCCGTTTATAATTATATTCGGTTGGCAGTTTGGTGTAGAAGTCCCCTATAACTATAACAACGTCCAAATCTTATTGGCTCTCAGATTAACAAATATATCACTCATTGCCTTCTTCATTACATCTCTCCAGAAGTTCGTTCTATTTACATTTTGATAATGATCACCGACGGTTAAATAGCAACCAACGACAATTCGTCTCTGATCCACGTCGTTCTCCATTTGATATCGTTCTTTATGTGAGTGTTCTCCAATTATTCATCAGCGAAGCTTTTAATTATCCTCAAGAAGCTATTCGCTCTTTCTTGTAGGATTACTTTCCTTTCAGTTTTACTCCTCGGTCAGTAACAACTTCTTATCGGAACAAAATAAAAATAAGGGAGTTTATTAATAACATTTGCAATAAAGAACCTTGTTCGTAGCCATTGTCAAAGAGAACTAATTCGACGTCTTTTTGCTTCTTAAAGGGATCAGTAGTATTAGGTTTTGCTTTATTAACAACAAAAAAGCCAGAAGCCGGCATTCTTCCTATCTCCTTCTAAAATTAAAGGACAAAAGGTTTATCATTAATAAGGGATATTATGTTTCTGGATAGCCAACTTTTCTCATTTAGAATGTAATGTTCATATCTGAATACCTGAGAGCAAAGAGTGTTTATTTACTTTAGATTTCAGGATTTACACGAAAAAGCTGGCTTTATCGTGGGTAACAAATGTAATAATCACCAATTTGATTACTGGGGGATATTTGTGTGTGTTTTACTGTAATAACTGAAAAGGAACAAAAGGACAAGAGATTAATTATAAATTAGAACTATGAATAACAAATATGTTATGGGGATTATTTCAAAATTCTAATATTTATGTTATATTATTGTTGGTGGTGATGACGATGGTGTTTTACTTGTTGTTGTTATTGTGTTGGTTAATTGTGTTATTGCTATTCTTATATCATATCCAATACATCAACATCCTATGAAAGGCTCATTTCTTAAAACACTAATTGTATTTAACACTCTACTATGATCACACGATCATCACCATTCGTCATTCCATGTTTCCTGTTACTTGATGTGTATGTATGGAGGTGTTTGATAGTATAAGAGTAACTGCAGATTATAAATTCCCTTGTCACTACTACATTCCCAAGGATCATCCGTATCTGAACACGCTTGAACAAGGCTGTATTTAATATGAAATAATTTATCTTCCAAAAAACAATAAGTGATTCTATCTCATCGTGAAATATCACACTTTGCTCATTAACTAAGAACAAAATACTCACACGCCAGTAAGATTTGAATATTCGATAATCATATTCCGAAAACCAACTCTTATCGTCTATTACCTATTTGGTTTGCAAACTATATTTATCACGAGATATTTTGAGTAGAATACATAAGCATTTAACTCTATCATATCCCTGGTGATGGCCATTTTACTGCAATGTAAACTACTGGTTGTCATGGAAACGGTGATATCATAAAATACACCTGGCATGTTATGATATCATAAGCATTTATTTATTGTCTCGCTGTGGAAGAGATAAAAATTAGTTCATAAATAAAGTAACAATGTTAAAACATGGCATCTACTAGACGGGTAAAAGAAACAAATAAAGAAACTGTGACATGTCCAGGTAGAAACCAATGCTCAATTATTTAAGATAGGCACATAAACACACACGTGTATGTATATAAACACTACACGAAGTAATCTTACTTCTGTTCAGATCCGATAGTGAAATAGTAAGAGCAAAGTGTTACAAACCCAGATGGCAATAATCTCATTAAGATATACTTTTGGATGAGATCGTTTAGATATAGTTCGGCAGTTCCTCTTAATGCTTCGAATATGTGAAATAGGATTTCATATAGTGATCTGATATGCTGCCAAAGCCAGTGCTGCTGAAACAAAACTAGCGTTGTATCATCCCTTTTTGCTAGGTTGATCACCAGACATGAAAACACAGTTCTACACAGATAAATAATAATTATCTTTTAAATCGCTTATAGGGTGTTACAGACATATTATTTGGGGATTATTATACTACATATTATTTATACAGCCTTTTGAATGTGTTTTACTAGAAATGGCGCTTTATTAAATATACATTATTATTATTATTTGTACTACTACTACTACTACTGTTATTATTATTATTATTATTATTATTATTATTATTATTATTATTATTATTATTATTATTATTATTATTATTATTATTATTACAGTCGTTGTAGGCGGGGGAAAGGGGGGGGAGAAAAGGGGAGAGAGAGAGAGAGAGAGAGAGAGAGAGAGAGAGAGAGAGAGATGGAGACAGAAACGGAGACGGAGAGGGAGAAGAGAGGGTAGACAAACAGAGAAAATGAGAGAGAGAGAGAGAGCAAGCGTGAGAGAGGAAGAGAGAGAGATTATATAACAGTACATTGCCATAGATAAATTGAGTATTTATAAGGCCTTGAATGCAAATTTTACCTGTTTCTCCATTCCTAGATTATTATCCAAATATAAACCCCCGGATTTGTCACAGATGTGAAAGCATTTATATAACCGACTCTTACCTTAATGCGAAGATTCTAAGTTTTCTTCGTGTGTAGCTTGGATGAGATAATAATGAATTTGATCATATGTTTATTCAATTTCAGGAGTTTTGTTCTAACGTGGATTGCTGTGGTACAGAAAATTGAAGACGCTAATCTGGTGACGTTATATGCGTGGCTGAAATACACTAAGTTGTGTCGGTCGGTCAGGTACTGCTCAGGTTAAGGCCTTTTCTTCGATGCCAAAGGAAAGTTGTAAATGCTTTAGTAGTCTCGGGTGATCAATTTCACGAAAAGCTACAGATAAATTAAGCATGATTAATACAGCCATTGCAACTTCATCACAAATTTCAGCATTAGAGACCAATGCTGAAATCTGCAAATTCCAATAATGCAGTTTATGTTAATTGTTATGAAGTTTATTGTGCTCAACTGCTTTTTTATGCCTCTTGCTACTACTCCTGTT
>JAODUP010000956.1:112500-146907 GCA_025642065.1 Paralvinella palmiformis | reverse complement strand
CAGAAGACCACTTTCCTGAAGACGAGCAGACGATAGTTATCATTGACAGTCCATTCTCCATCTTAGCGTGAGGTGTAATGCATTTTATTTCGACCTACGAAGAAACAACAATCATTTATACACTTTTATTGACATTGATAAATATAATACACTTTATCAGAATATAAAATATTACCTTTGTACCGGGGATTGTTTGTTTTGTACTCTTTGTAGATCCTTTTACGTCTATTGGTGGACACGAGTTCGCTGGATTTAAAATCGATTACTATTTTATTAAAATATCTTGAATGTTAACATATGCAATTTGTGTGTGTGTATCTGTGGATGTATATCCGTGTTCGTGCATGTGTCTGTGTCTGTATGTTACTTCCCTGTTTTCTAAACTGAATTTGCAACCTTTATATATATATATATATATATATATATATATATACTTTAAATACTTTAAACACATACTTATTGCATCTGGCATTTTCGCATTCCACTTTCCATTTGGCAAACATATTATTGTTCTTGCTTTTTCGCCATATTGAAATCTGTACCCATAATTGGTGACATAAGTGACTACAGAATCGATGAAAGTATTTTTGTAATGTGCAGTTGCTCCTTTGACTTTATCCGGTTCTGGACACTGACGAACAATGGCTTGTTTTGTTTCGGCATCCTGATCTGAGAGGATGAGATTTACAAAGGGGATTAATTAAGTCGTAGACTTTAGCCTAATATCATGGTCACATAAAGAATGACTTACCTGTACATTTTGGTACGGGTTTCCAAATGGCACCTGCATAAGAATCAAAACCACAAATAGTTTCCAGAGATGTTATCAGGCCAAAAACGTTGTCACTTTCTATTTTGAATCCATGATTACACGTATACGTCGCTGTTTGTCCTATTTCGTAGCCTTGAACTTTTACTTGACCATGAGCTACATGAGGTGGTTCTGAACATAATAAAACTGTAATATAAAATAAAATATTTAACGTCAATATAAACCAGACTGCTATAGATACTAAACGTTTAGATCCGGAATGCTACAATGGATCTCAATAGACCATCCGAATGTTACCTTCACATTTAGGTGATTCTGACCAATGTCCTGTTATCAAGTTATCATCGAGTAGACATGTAAGTTTAAATCCTACCGTGGTGTGAGTTTCATTATTAACAACATATCCGTAGTCACACCAATAATCAGCATGACCACCAATAATTGTCGAAGCACCATCAAATCTGGCATTTGGAATGTCTGGCGAGTCAGCACAGGTAATAACTTGAATGAAAACCAAAATATTTTAACTGTAACAATTAGGTTTACCTCACTTTTCTCCAATGAAAATATACACGTTTAATAGTGTCACTGCATCAGGCCAATTTAAAAGTATATTGTGTGACCAAGCAGACTTCTCAATATAGCTTGAATAAAGGATTACAACGTTCTTAGAGAGACATCTCTTCTTGTTTATATGAAGAAAAAAAACTATTGACACAATAAATACCTTCACATGTTGGCACATTTAACCAGATGGCCTCTAAGTTCTCGTCGTATCCACACGTAGCATTTGCCTCGTTAGATGAGGTTCCTTTAATCCTATAATTAGTCTCACAAGTGTAGGTGACATTGTCATTAATATTATTTCCAGTCATCACATAGTTAGCCCATTTAACGATAATGGGTTCCCGACAAATGAACTCTACGTATGAGAGAAATAGAATGAGAAGCTGTTTATTAAAAAAAGGCTTGGAAAGATGATGAAGTCAACCAATCAGTATCTTTACGTAGCAAAAAACAAACATTTATAACTGATTTACTAGTAAATGAAGCGACACAAAGGCAGCAATATACAAATATTGCATACTATTGTTGGAAGAATTAATATGTGCTACTCTATTGAATGAATATGTCCTTGGAAAATATTGTAAAACGGGTTTTATCACCCAATGAAAGAACAGCGATAAATATACTACGTGCTTAACCAGTTTGTAGAGCACCATGTTAGTAAAATTAAATGAAATCAATTACCTTAGCCATGCCACAAATCATATTAAAGTCATATGTATTTACATCGAGTTAGTAGGATGATAATGGGGTTTCAATAAGACACTAAGAATTACAAAGGAAGTAAATGTTGATAATTTGTTAAAAATGTATCAGTTTTGTCGAATAGGACATTTTCTGCGATCACTATCTTTAGCCTCTAGATTGGAGCATCCATGACCTATATAGAAGTGTTGTTGGCCACATATCTCTAGCACCTGAGTTCAAACTCTGGTCGGGCTATTTCTTAAAGGTGTTCAAACATTCGCTTCCCTCAATTACATCTGGAAGTCGCTAGACCCATTTAGATTAAATAGTGCACACCAATTTGCGCAAAACAACAAAAGGCAAGGTTAGGAGATTGAATGATGCCAAAATCTACCAATCAGTATTTTTACGTAAATAAGGTTCAGAAGTTATAACATTAGAACAAGCGACAGAATAATACAAATAATCATGATTCCATATATTGGTATACTTTTCATATTCAGCATGTTTAATGTTTATAACGTGGTATTATAAGATCAATGCTATTTAGCTAACCTTTGATAGGAGGTTGAGCTGACCACTCGGCAGTAACTGTGTTCGGTATCCATTTACAAGTCAGATTATAATGCATCAGACCTGTTTCAACGACGTAATATCCTGGAGGACATCGGTATAAGGTGGTGTCATTAATCCCCAGTCCACTTGATTGGATGATGGTTCCGTTGGTGGTGTTTCTTGGTTCCGGACATATTATGACTTTCGTGACAATGGAGTTTAACAATCCTGTCTGATAATCTATCGCTGCGGTTGTTTAAAATAAATAAATTACCGAATTTTTCGAGGGCAAGGGGCAAGTTGCATACCTAAAGGCTATATAAATGTTAGGAAGCGACTCATACGCGTGGCTGAGAAAACGTTCCAATAAATATTCCATGTGAATGACATGAGATTAATTCCGGATCATAATGAAAATTAATGCTTGAGCTTCGTCAAAACAAAAAAGTGTAATGCCGATATATTAGTAAATCGAATGATATCAAGGCAACCATATATACAACCATGGTTGTCGTATTATTACATTTCGATAAAGTAACAACACTCTCGAGGGATTGCATCCCATTGTTGTGAGAAATAACATTTACTATTCCATTGAAATAATATGTCCCTGGAAAGTATTGTAATATAGGCTTTATCATCCAGGGAATGAACATCAATAATATATAACTTTTTTAACCAGTTAGTAGAGCACAATACTACTAACATAAAATGAAACCATCTACTTTGACCATGCAACAAATCACGTTTTATATCATATTTATCAACATCGGTGTTGGTAGGATGATGATGGGGTATGATAACACACGAATAATTAAATTCGAAATAATTGCTGATAATTTGATACAAATATATCAGTTTTTCGTATAGGACATTTTCAGCGATCATTTTCTGTAACGTCTGGAGTGTGCCTAAATGTCCTAACTAGTTGTTCTGTTTGCCACAGATCATTAGCACTTGGGTTGAAACTGTGGTCGGGCTATATCACATAAGTGATCCATTTTTCATTTTGCTCTTTTACATTTGGAAGTTGTTAGGCCATTTTAGCTTAAATTGTGTACAAAAGTGGCTACAGTGCAGGAATATGTAATGTTTGGAGATTGAATGATACCGAAATCTACCAATCAGTATTTTTACGTAAATAAAGTTCAGAAGTTATAACATTAGAACAAGCGACAGAATAATACAAATAATTATGATTCCATATATTAGTATACTTTTCATATTCAGCATGTTTAATGTTTATAACGTGGTATTATAAGATCAATGCTATTTAGGTAACCTTTGATAGGAGGTTGAGCTGACCACTCGGCAGTAACTGTGTTCGGTATCCATTTACAAGTCAGATTATAATGCATCAGACCTGTTTCAACGACGTAATATCCTGGAGGACATCGGTATAAGGTGGTGTCATTAATCCCCAGTCCACTTGATTGGATGATGGTTCCGTTGGTGGTGTTTCTTGGTTCCGGACATATTATGACTTTCGTGACAATGGAGGAAACGTAAAAAATAAATATGTCATTTAAGTTTAACAATCCTGTCTAATAATCTATCGCTGCGATTGTTTAAAATAAATAAATTACCGTATTTTTGGAAGGTAAGGTGCAAGTTGCATACCTAAAGGCTATATAAATGTTAGGAAGCGACTCATACGAGTGGCTGAGAAAACGTTCCAATAAATATTCCATCTGAATGACATGAGATTAATTCCGGATCATAATGAAAATTAATGCTTGAGCTTCGTCAAAACAAAAAAGGGTAATGCTGATATATTAGTAAATCGAGTGATATCAAGGCAGCAATATACAACCATGGTTGTCGTATTATTACATTTCGATAAAGTAACAACACTCTCGAGGGATTGCATCCCATTGTTGTGAGAAATAACATTTACTATTCCATTGAAATAATATGTCCCTGGAAAGTATTGTAATATAGGCTTTATCATCCAGGGAATGAACATCAATAATATATAACTTGTTTAACCAGTTAGTAGAGCACAATACTACTAACATAAAATGAAACCATCTACTTTGACCATGCAACAAATCACGTTTTATATCATATTTATCAACATCGGTGTTGGTAGGATGATGATGGGGTATGATAACACACGAAGAATTAAATTCGAAATAATTGCTGATAATTTGATACAAATATATCAGTTTTTCGTATAGGACATTTTCAGCGATCATTTTCTGTAACGTCTGGAGTGTGCCTAAATGTCCTAACTAGTTATTCTGTTTGCCACAGATCATTAGCACTTGGGTTGAAACTGTGGTCGGGCTATATCACATAGGTGATCCATTTTCTTTATTTTGCTCTTTTACATTTGGAAGTTGTTAGGCCATTTTAGCTTAAATTGTGTACAAAAGTGGCTACAGAGCAGGAATATTTAATGTTTGGAGATTGAATGATACCGAAATCTACCAATCAGTATTTTTACGTAAATAAAGTTCAGAAGTTATAACATTAGAACAAGCGACAGAATAATACAAATAATCATGATTCCATATATTAGTATACTTTTCATATTCAGCATGCTTACTGCTTATAACGTGGTATTATAAGATCAATGCTATTTAGCTAACCTTTGATAGGAGGTTGAGCTGACCACTCGGCAGTAACTGTGTTCGGTATCCATTTACAAGTCAGATTATAATGCATCAGACCTGTTTCAACGACGTAATATCCTGGAGGACATCGGTATAAGGTGGTGTCATTAATCCCCAGTCCACTTGATTGGATGATGGTTCCGTTGGTGGTGTTTCTTGGTTCCGGACATATTATGACTTTCGTGACAATGGAGGAAACGTAAAAAAAAATATGTCATTTAAGTTTAACAATCCTGTCTAATAATCTATCGCTGCGGTTGTTTAAAATAAATAAATTACCGAATTTTTGAAGGTAAGTGGCTACAGAGCAGGAATATTTAATGTTTGGAGATTGAATGATACCGAAATCTACCAATCAGTATTTTTACGTAAATAAAGTTCAGAAGTTATAACATTAGAACAAGCGACAGAATAATACAAATAATTATGATTCCATATATTAGTATACTTTTCATATTCAGCATGTTTAATGTTTATAACGTGGTATTATAAGATCAATGCTATTTAGCTAACCTTTGATAGGAGGTTGAGCTGACCACTCGGCAGTAACTGTGTTCGGTATCCATTTACAAGTCAGATTATAATGCATCAGACCTGTTTCAACGACGTAATATCCTGGAGGACATCGGTATAAGGTGGTGTCATTAATCCCCAGTCCACTTGATTGGATGATGGTTCCGTTGGTGGTGTTTCTTGGTTCCGGACATATTATGACTTTCGTGACAATGGAGGAAACGTAAAAAAAGAAATATGTCATTTAAGTTTAACAATCCTGTCTGATAATCTATCGCTGCGGTTGTTTAAAATAAATAAATTACCGTATTTTTGGAGGGTAAGGTGCAAGTTGCATACCTAAAGGCTATATAAATGTTAGGAAGCGACTCATACGCGTGGCTGAGAAAACGTTCCAACAAATATTCCATGTGAATGACATGAGATTAATTCCGGATCATAATGAAAATTAATGCTTGAGCTTCGTCAAAACAAAAAAGTGTAATGCTGATATATTAGTAAATCGAATGATATCAAGGCAACCATATATACAACCATGGTTGTCGTATTATTACATTTCGATAAAGTAACAACACTCTCGAGGGATTGCATCCCATTGTTGTGAGAAATAACATTTACTATTCCATTGAAATAATATGTCCCTGGAAAGTATTGTAATATAGGCTTTATCATCCAGGGAATGAACATCAATAATATATAACTTTTTTAACCAGTTAGTAGAGCACAATACTACTAACATAAAATGAAACCATCTACTTTGACCATGCAACAAATCACGTTTTATATCATATTTATCAACATCGGTGTTGGTAGGATGATGATGGGGTATGATAACACACGAAGAATTAAATTCGAAATAATTGCTGATAATTTGATACAAATATATCAGTTTTTCGTATAGGACATTTTCAGCGATCATTTTCTGTAACGTCTGGAGTGTGCCTAAATGTCCTAACTAGTTGTTCTGTTTGTCACAGATCATTAGCACTTGGATTCAAACTGTGGTCGGGCTATATCACATAAGTGATCCATTTTTCATTTTGCTCTTTTACATTTGGAAGTTGTTAGGCCATTTTAGCTTAAATTGTGTACAAAAGTGGCTACAGAGCAGGAATATTTAATGTTTGGAGATTGAATGATACCGAAATCTACCAATCAGTATTTTTACGTAAATAAAGTTCAGAAGTTATAACATTAGAACAAGCGACAGAATAATACAAATAATCACGATTCCATATATTGGTATACTTTTCATATTCAGCATGTTTAATGTTTATAACGTGGTATTATAAGATCAATGCTATTTAGCTAACCTTTGATAGGAGGTTGAGCTGACCACTCGGCAGTAACTGTGTTCGGTATCCATTTACAAGTCAGATTATAATGCATCAGACCTGTTTCAACGACGTAATATCCTGGAGGACATCGGTATAAGGTGGTGTCATTAATTCCCAGTCCACTTGATTGGATGATGGTTCCGTTGGTGGTGTTTCTTGGTTCATGACACATTATAACTTTCGTGACAATGGAAGAAACGTTAAACAAATTAATTGTTCAAATAATGACTTAAATAAACCTATAAGTCGGTTACGTATACATACACCTGCGCGTACATACACACACACGCGCGCGCGCACACACACACTTGCTCACTCATACACAATCGCATATACACATAAAGACTCACACACCCGGGCACATACACACATCACACACCACATATATATATATATATATATATATATATATATATATATATATATATATATATATATATACACATACACATACTGAAATTAATATATATATATATATATATATATATATTATATATATATATATATTATTTGGTGAAATTACTGTAGAAACTGACTGAGGTAGTATAGAATGTATAGGGATGACAAAAAGATAATGTTTATTTTAGGTGTCTCTTACTGTATGCTCACTAATCCTGAATGGATAAGTTGTATTGATGTTGGGGATGATGTTAGATGAGCAACAATCATTCTTTTATTACTACTGTTTTGTGAATATAATTGTATTCTCCTATCAGACTGATTACGAATAAGGATTTAAATTTTAATGCCAATTTAGAAGTTCATTTCTACACTGACTTTATTATTTGAAATAAGCATGTTTGCTAGTCCACGTTGTGAAACATCATTTATACATTTTACCTCATAATGTGAGGATTCTATTATTGGTAAGGACGAGTAATTTCCTGAAATATGTGAACCAATGTGTTTTCTTCTTATATTTCAAACAGAATAATGGAAATTTAGTTTGATTTGTGTTTCCGTTGAGAAGAGATTATATGTATTTAGCTAGTTTTGTTATTGGTTGGTAGTTTAATATAAATAGCATGAAAACGTCACAACTTTACAGATGAGTATCATTCAGTACGTGTAGTAAGCGTAGTTGAATATGAAAAAGAAATTGAATAAATGTGTATTGGTGTGTGCATGTGTGTTTGTGTGTGTGTTTGTGTGCCTGTGTGTATGTGTGTGTGTGTATTTATGTGTCGGTGCGTCTCTCTATCCCCCCTATCTCTGTCTCTTCTCTCTCTCTCTCTCTCTCTCTCTCTCTCTCTCTTTCTGTGTGTGTGCATATATCACTTTGTATTCAGTTAATATGAACAAGAACAGGTAGACAGCGTAACAATATAAAGCCGCATCGATAGACGTACACTTTTTATAGTACATACGTCTTCTTGTTCTTTTGCGACTGTAGAAATCTTCTGAATCTATCCGCCTTTCGGATATATCGTCACTGATCCAACATTGTTCAGTTTTATATTCGTATGAACTCAATCTGGAACGATTAGATAACGTTAGAGTTGCTGTCTATAAAATATCTGATCACTCCGGTTATTCTAAATATTTCTTTTAGCTACCAGTTTATGAAATATTGCGTCATAAGTATATTTAGGATTAATGAGATCAGTGATCAGAGTGTTTAATAATTGATTATTTTATTCAAATAATTAAGCCTGCATGATTAATTTCTGCTGAAGATGATTTCGTATCTGTGGCAAATACTTACAGGCAGGTAAATCCAATGTAATTAACGCATATATTCCAGCACTTATCCAACGTTTCTACATTCTTGATTACTAGCGATCTATTTACTTCGTAAAAACCATCGTACCATGAATAGTTCCAGTATCCTTAAAAAGACGTACATCGGTAATGGATTGTGGCTCATGTAAATAGAGGACACTAAATCCGTATACGTATAGGTGAGTTACTAACCATCAACTTTGAGACAGCCATTACTAGAAGTACACGGGTATAAATCCGGATCTGTAAGATAACATAACTATTAATTATACGAACTGCTGCATCTTAGTAACACAATATCACTCTCAGGTATGTACAAACTTACAACACCAATGACATTTAACAAACATTTAAAGGCAATTTTCTCTCAACCAAAAAGAAGGCAGAAAAGGAATTACCTGGTTGGCTCTGACATATAAATGCCCTCCTCCTATCGCATATGGTACAATAGACCTTCCCAAGGAAAACGTAAACACAGTGTCCGTTAAAACCTAAAGATGGTTCATTAATACCCCAGTCAGCCCACGTTATAGCTAAAGTGTCGCTTCCTCGAAATACACCAGGTGTATAACCGTCACTGATACCAATCCATAACCTGAAACAAGCAGCTCGATTGTTCACAATGTTACTCTAAAGCCATTATATTTAATCAGATCGATGCATAATCTCAATTAATAAAATCAACCTCAACAACTAAAGGGGGTCACGGTGTCTATAAATGACGTACTGTTTTTCACCATTTTGTTAATGAATAGTTCACGCTACTTACCAGGGGTCATACCTGTTGAAGAAAATATTCAAGTTATCATCCGTGCCACTTTGTAAAACTTTGAATTTGTCTCTATTGTTCGGATAAAATAAGGTACCTCCTTCTGACAAACAGGTCGTCATGGCGTTATGAAATGATTTATGCTCAGCGTGCGGCCAAGAACAAACGCATTCATTGCCATATGTCTTACAGAAAACAGCCATCTGGTCAGCTGTGGTATATAATAAATTGTCTTTAAAATGCAATGAAATATGCAGCATTTTAAAGGCATATATCCCGGACATAATACTTTATAACACAAATTTAGTTGGCATAAAATCCAACAAAATAATCATCTTACCATAAGGTACATCTAAGCTACAAGCGACGTTGTTTTTCTCTTTACAATCCGATGTCTCCCATTGTCCATTTCTGTTGATTACTAGACAATCTCCTCTGGCAGACTGACCTGTCATCAAGTTAACGTTAGTAACACGACTTCCATCAGGCCAGTAGTAAGGTTTGTTCTTGCCTCTATTCGTGTAGCCAGTCCAAAATGAGGTCCTGCAAATAAGCGATTGTTCATCGGCCCTCGTTATTTGGAATTATGTACCCGAAAAAGATAGAGAAACAAACCCTATGGTGAATTATAAACAGTTTTAACTGTAATGCTGGTCATATAAATTGAGCGTTGAAACATTTACCACGGAGTCTTTAGTATAGAAACAGAAGAGTAATATCAAACGGAAAGCGGCCATAATGTGACGACTGATTACTACTCACGGAAACCTTTTTACAAGCCATTCGATTTGTTCTTGGCTAGATATGTCAACCAAGGAGGCCGACTTTTGTTTGCACTTCGTGTTAGCTTCGAAGAAAGTCATTTTCAGATTACTGTTCCTTGGATGGAAGTAACAAATGTTGTCGAATATGAAACCTTCACAGTATACTGCAGCTAAATCCAAACAAAAGTAAACGAGCAATCGATAATCCAATACGATCAACAAAAATCAGCCATAATCATTTCATTAACTAGTCACTAATTATTAATGGTGCAAGCCATACTTTTATTTAACACCAGAATTAATTACCCAGGTTTTCTATCGAGCAAACAACATGATGTTTAGCTGAACAATATTCGCTGCTTAGTTCGTGTTCCAGTGTTGAAATCAATACAAAAACACAGAATGACTTTTGATTTGAATCTGGATCTCCGGGCGAGTTGAATATTATGCTTCGTCCAGTGTTGATGTGGATCCAATAAGGTTTGCGGGCTGCCAACCATATTCTGCCATACAATTGTATATAAAATAACACACATACACACACACACACACACACACACACACACAACACACACACACACACACACACACACACACACAATATATATATATGTATATATATATATATATATATAAAATATATATATATATATGTGTGTGTTGTGTATGTGTGTGTGTGTGTGTGTGTGTGGTCGGTGTTGGTGTTTTAGTAAGATACACCCAATAATGATATGATCAAGATACAAATAAAATCATATATATATATATATATATATATATATATATATATATATATATATATATATATATATATATATATATATATATACTGAACTATTCTATATCTATTATCACAGCAACTACTACTATCATCACTACAGTTACTGTCGCTGTTCCTTCTGCTATTAATATTATCGGTAAATATAGATGTTGATCTTATATATCATAGCTTTGTGTACGTGGTAGACTAAATGAGTCGACCAACTTACAAAAATAATAAGACGAAGTGAAAGATGAAATATCCTTCAGACATATTCCAAATAGGGCTTGAATCCAGGTTCTAGATCTCTATGCCTAACCATTCTATTAGTTAAGTAATGTAGAGGCTCTTATTAACACCACTAGTGCTACTATTACTACTCTTACTAATTATTATTATTATTATTATTATTATTATTATTATTATTATTATTATTATTATTGATGCTATCATTGTTATATAACGTTATTATTCAAAGAATGAGCTATTCTAAGCCCTTTAATGTTACAATTTTAGATTGGCTTGATGTTTGTACATCCATTGGCGGATGCCGTATGCACCATAATCATAGCTTTTAGAGAACTACCCATCACTTGTCAGAGCATACAATACTAACCTAGTTGGATGAGTCAGTATCAGCTGATCACGACGTTTCAACGTCAGTATTTCAGCTCCCATTTTCCAGCATTCTCTCTGCGCCATACTGTATGTCATCTGATCATCAAGTATCTGATAAAATGGTAGGCCATTGCTTGGGTGCGTGGTATCAGGATAACAGGCGAATATACTCTCGGGAGCTAAGGAAAAACCATAGGGGCATACAGTATACCCGCTCAGACCATTCATTTGACAGCCATTAGAACAGAGTTGGTCGATTTAAGTTGTTCCATTTAGTGAGATGATTTATTTAGCAAATACAAAAATTTCCTTCTATTTATATATGTGCGAATAATAAGTCGCCTCTCGGCCACCTGTCCAACGTTTGACCAGAGCCGATGTTAAACGAATCACTCAGTCATTCTCTAACTAACTTAGGACTAACCGTCAATTTAACAAACATCTTTAATATTGTCAGTTTCTGATTCGGTCATTTATTGATATAACTCAGCCCCGTCCTGGAGACATTTAAACCCATTGATATGATACTCACTGTGCGACAACAAAGCCAGTAATAGGCCAATAGTAGACATTCATTGTAATTTGTTTCCCAAAGACCGGGTCTAATCAACCGATAATTCACCGCACACTACAACTTTCTTTGATATATTTTCAAAGTTTGCTGCTAAAAGGAGGGGATTATAAATACTTCCACATCGACCAGATGTACGCCCAATTCGGAAGAAGAATATGGTTGTTGTAAATAGATCACTAGTATATAAATTAATGAGGCGGCCATGACAGTTCCCTACGATTTTGATCATCGGAAAACATTTAGCAACTGAAAGTGGGCGTGTTAAAATTCAAGCTTTTGCCACTAGGTGTTAACATTTCAAAAGTCTTTAAGCAACATTCACGCCATTCAGTTTGTGTTAGATTTTCAAGGGTGTTTGATCTTCATTAGCACTCTGTGTGTTATGCTTTCGAACAAATAATGTATGTAGAAATAAAATGTACCTTTCATGTAATAAATTTAGAAATACCAAGGGAAAAAGTGGTCGATCCACCTCTCCGTCTTGTCGATTCGTTCTTTGCAGACTATAATTTATGTGTCATTATCATAACACGTAGGGTAATGTTTGCTGCTAGAAGGATGGGATAATAAATGCTTCCACATCGACGAGATGTACGTCCAATTCGGAAGGAGAAGAATATGGTTGTTGTAAATACGCTTTTAAAGGCGTTACCTTGTAGCTGTGTAAAAACATACAGAGTGAGATGGCTTCCAATAGATCGAAGGCTGGAGTTCAGTGGCCAATTATTTTGACCCGACAGTTGCACTTTCCCATAAAACGACATAAAGTTATATTTTCTAAATGTTTCTATTTTCTACTGATCTCTGGCCAACATATGTTTGTTAAATAAATGTCCCACTCGTGATCAGTTTTGGAGATAATGATAATCTTGTTTATCTTCCGGAGTGATGATACCTCAGACGTCAGGTTGAAGAGATACCCACTAAGAACATCGGACGCTCGGATGACATATCTCACAGTTACGAAAATATTAGGGACAGAGACGTTTATCTAGGCCAAAGGTATTTCCTTGGTCGATTTCGATATTGGGTAGACAATACAAAGATGCGGTAGGCAGATGAGCTGAATATTTATCATAGAAACACCACAAACACCTCATCGCACATAAACTAACGCTGGTACATACATATATGTATGATGTAATCACTAAATTGAGATACATACTAGATCACTGTAGAAATGGCTGTCAAAACGTCAGTCCGGGACTCATCCCACCTTAAATCATTATTTCCGCCTTCAAATAGTATTACCCAACTACGAGGTCTTTAATATAAATTATTGATAATAAAGTAACAACTAACCGCATATCGCTTTACCCCGACTGCAAAAACCCTTTAGGGCCATAAATAATAATATACACGAATAAAGAAGTTTCGGCAGATGTATGATCTCTCTTTGATAATCATAGGTGGGAAGCACTAGGACTCCCAGATTGGTAAACAATTAGTATATATTGGTACAAATATAGTATATATTAGGTACAAATATAGTATTGGGAGCGAAATGACCATAAACCTCACAGTACCAGACCTGGGGTAATTGTAATAGTAGTAGTAATAGCATCGATTACATTTTTCACAGTGATAGTAATAGTGAATCTCATTTTGAAAGTAATATTAATTGTAATTGTAATAGTTGATAAAGTAATAGTAATCCACTATTACTTTGCTATTATATTTTGTCAGACACACAATACTTTTTGCCAGATATGTCACTGCACCCTCAAATCTCATTGTCACCTGATTGGCTGCTTAATCAAATTTTCATTTATAATATTGTTAATTATTGTTTCTGTAGCTGAGAAGCCACTCCATTTGAAACAGACTAAGCAATGTGTACTTAACCGAATCCAAGTTGATTACCATGAGCTCCCAATTATCCCCTAATTAAGAATCTATATCTGGCATCCCTAATTAGTGAATGATGGCATTACTTGTGCCACTGTTCATATATAAGCTCCCTAGTTTACAGGTCCACACCTGTGAACTCCGGTGGCCTAGCGGTTAAGCACCCGTCACTTGGTGCCAAAGGTCACAGATTCGAACCCCGTAAGAGGTCAAAACGTTTCCAGAGATTAATTTCTCGGCTCACTACATCGTGGGTGGCTGACCACGTTAAATGGCGCTGCCGTCTCCACTGAATTATTTAAAATAAAGGGGACGTTAAGAACCCCCTGAGGACGTAAAATACTCTGGCAGTGACCACCCTCGGGGTAGTTCGGCTCCATCCGTACTGCTCCCCTGTGAGTGGTGGGGGAGGAGGTTTCTCAACGACTCCAACATAGAGGCTGTGCTGATTAAGCGACAGCCTGGGGATTCTCCCAGAACATCAAAGCAACAAACAAACAGGTCTACACCATATCTTACAGCTGCTATCACTGCATTACATCCGATATACGCCTAATCTGATTTTAATATATTTTATGCTGTATCTAGGATATTATCAATAATATAGACATCCGCATAAAATCTACAAATCACAATGGCTAAGGTATCACCTATGAATCATTGTGAGATGCCTACTAATACCGACGGCAACTACAAAGCCAAATGTAACCATTGTAACTTCACCACACACTTGAAGGTCAGTATTTATCTGTAGATTATAATATATTGTATACTGCATGTATTATTATTATTATTATATTAGTTTATACCACATTTGAAAAATAATAAGAAAATAAATGTAACAGTAAACCCATACCGTAATCTACTATTGTTCTATGCACCATCTTACTAATCTTACTAATCATGCTCAATCAGCCATGACAGGCATATATGGAAATTCTTCACCTATTGGAAATTTGCTAGTTGTTAAGTGTAACTAGGCAAGGTTACTGAACAGTGTTGGTTTAATAGGTTTGGTAGATGGTCCTCCAAACAAGATAAGTTAGAATTAACAACAATAAAATAATAACAGTTTATATTCCTGCTAGATCTAATACACATTGATCAATCACAGCGAACTATCAACTAATTATTGTGTATGCTTTATTTATTATAGAGGAAGCATTGCCAGTTGTATGCATATACCAGCTTGCATTGGTGAACTTGAACAGCCATCAGTGTTCAATTTCGTGAATAAGACTGACAAGATAAATAGCCCAGCTGATCCGAGGCAAGACAACGCCACAGATTCTCTCATATCACTCCTTGCTGATGACATGCTGCTACTGTCACTTGTTATAAGCGCTTCATTCAGGAAGTTTGTGAACATTCTGGACCCACGTTACATATATAATAAAAATTAAAAATATGTAAATAAAGTTTTGTTTTGTATTATTTTATGACGAGAGTGACCCAGTAACACATAAAACTACCAGCACTATCATTAACATTACCACTACTACTACTACTACTACTACTACTAATAATAATAATAATAGCATAAGTAAGGTTTGATCTAAGTATTGTTCTACCGGTCCCTTAATGTTTAATGTTCCCAAATAAGGCATTGATCACGTGGTTTGTGACCCAATTCATTGTCGTAAACGTTATTTATATGAGCAATTAAACAATACACCATCGAAAAACAATCAGCGACTGGAGGTGGGCGTGTGAAAATTCGAACTTTTTCCACTAGGTGTCAACATTTCAAAAGTCTTTAGGCAACATTCGCACCATTCAGTTTGTGTTCGATTTTCACGGTGTTTGATCTTCATTAGCACTCTGTGTGGTATGCTTTCGAACAATTAATGTATGTAGAAATAAAATGTACCTTTCATGTAATAAATTTATAAATAACATGGTAAACAAAAGTGGTCGATTCGCTCTTTGCAGACTATAATTTCTGTGCCACTATCCTAACACATAGGGTAAGTTCACCTAATGTGGGCCACTTCCCTAAAGCTGGCCATTTTTGGTGACCCAGAAATCGTTAATTTCTTGTTCGGGTGCATGAGACGGGTATGTTGTTTGAGTCATCTACTAGTACTATCATTTCGATACGTGGCACCCTATGTCATCACGTGGCCTTTTGAATTAGGACGCGCGGCAAGTTGAGGTGTGAATAACATATTTTACTCCTAAAACTTTAAAACTTTTCTCAATCTTGCCACTAAGTAAATAGTTTATTATATAGTACAAGGAAGGCAAGAATAGGCTTCAACACGTTTAGAAGTTATATTTTTAACTAGCTTTTTTGTTGTGAAAACGGTCCATGGTCAGATTTAGGTCTAAAGTGGTTAGGTTTGGATTAATGTCAAATATTGGAGAGGTGTTGCGTATGTTTTTGATGAGTAAAAATAAAACTATGGTGAACGGCCATTATGTAGTAACTGTTAATGCTTTACAATGTCCATAATGGACTATAATAGGCGTTAGGAAAGAAGTTGATACATAACAAGTGACACGAGCGTTTTATTGTAACACTGTAGTAATCAAGTTCATATAATGGTAAGCTCAAATGATGTAGGCATGCGCGGTAAATATGTTATTGGCTGAATGTAAGTCACATATTAGGGATGTTAGTTGAACAACAGCTCCTACACACTCAAAGCCGATACACACTAGGCTTTGGAATAAGACTTACATGTATTACACAGTCAACTCAGGCTAGATGTTCCAGCAAGCAGCCCAGACCCCCTGAATGAAAAGGTAACACTTTATTCAAATCCGGGGTGGATGTCCAGATTCACTAACAAACAAGAGAGAAAAGTGGTTGAATATGCATGAAACCGGACAGATATGGGTTCACGATTCGGCAAGAAACACTTTCTGATATATGCTGGCAGTTTGCGAAAAGGTAGGTTGAGAAGTTCAAACGTGGAAAGCCATGAAATAAGTGGTGATGTGGAATTCTGAAACGACACCCTGATCTGAAGTTAAGAAAACCAGAACCAACAGCAAGTGTTGGTCATTAGGGTATGGAGCGGGAAGTCGTGAAGTGATACTCTGAAGCAATTCGTCTGACCATGATTAAGCACAACACGTTTGATAACCTTGTCACCAAAATTTGGAACATGGATGAAACTGAAATAGATCAGGTACAAAATCTCTGCACAGTAAGTCAAGTGGAAACAAAGAAGTGATAACAGTTATTGCTGATGGAGGGAAATCGTTAATAGATATACAGCCTTTTCCGTAGGGAATAGAGTAAGAATTGTCAATTACCCGAGAAATAAGAGTATTTCCCAGGACGGTGTGAAATACTGGTAATTACCGGGAAATACTGGGAAATTCAATACGGTCATGAGACAAATACTATATTGTCATGATTTGTTAAATAAGACAATGATCTCCCAAAGCGCTAATTAAGCCCCCAATTAAAAGTGACACTGGATTTGAGATGATATTTAATCCCCAAAAAATATATTCACCAATGGAATTAAAGGAATATCCAGAGCTCCGACTAGAACTGTGTCGTCTCCAGACAGATGATATTACTCTGCCTAAGTTACTGGAACATTATACTACACGTGCCAAGACAAAACTTATAGTGTGGTGAAGTGTATTGTATCATCGCAGTCAGTGACATGAGTTGTGATAACTTGCATTGAGATTACATACTCCACCAGCCAGTGCAGCATCCATGGAGCGAATCTTCTTAAACGTTGGATAATACAGACAAAGTTGAGAAATCATCTTGGACTGAATAAAGCCTCCAAGTTGGTTATGTGTTATAGGTAACTTCGTGGGAAGGAAGACATAGATTGGAAATTTGTTCCGTGTAACTTACTGACTGATGATTACAAATTTGTGAATATGTTCAATAAATATATATACTAATACAGATCCAGTTTCTTATTTTTATTATCATAACATGAAGGAATGATATGTTGGTAAGTAAGTTGTAAAAATAACAAGGGATGGAAGAGCAAAACTGAAAAAAAAGATTACATTAATAATATGCAAAATGGATATTTCCCAGTATTTCCCACTTTTGGTGTATTGGACAGGGCGGTATTTTGCGGGAAATACCGCCCGGTAATTACCACCCTGCATATGGTTGAATTTTTGTTAGATGTTATACCTAAGGACATCCCGATAAAGGCTTTGCCTTTATTACTTGACATATGACACAAACCAATTATTAACGGTTAACTGTTCTTGGAATAAGATGATAAACATTGCACTTTTATAACTTAACTGTTAATCGTTGTGTATTTTCTTTAGCCATGAGTTGAAACGAGCCCATCTTTGTGGCGCAATCATTGCATTATTCAGATTCAAATTTAAAATGATTCTCTAAATCTAACTATGGGATTAGTGTACATGTACGTGTGAGGGTAGAACTGGGCTCTGCATATATCTCAATTCCGAGACTTTTTCGAGGGGCTTGTTCTCCAGTCCCTAGACGTCGATGTATAGGGGCTCTAAATAACTTAGATTTAGAGGGTCTTGTCCATTTTCCATTTTGAGGCTTTCTGTAAAGCTAAGATATCTTAGGTTCCAAATAAGAATTTAACAAAGTGGCTTGGGTGAGTTGTTTAGAGTGGCAGATCCTTAGCGTTCGGTGTTTCGCCTTGGCTCCCGGAAGAAAAAAAAATTCCCTATGCCAAATGAAACCGACCTTGTTCTCCTAATCACCTGTTTCTGCTTACTTCCTCATATTAAACTTTAAGTAACCGATCAGTTGCTTTGATGGTATGATTGTTGGGTGTACAAACGACTCTTTATTCACGTCTGATCACGTTAAAGAATCCTAGATTTGGTTTTGAAACTCCTATAACACACGATCACAACGCCCTGATAGTCAGGTTTTGGTTAACTTAAAACTGAATTAGTTATCTTAAAAAATGAATTTTTGGCAACTGTTTGAAAAGAAGTGACCAGGATTTGATTAAATTACCCTATTTACAATTGGATAAACAAAGCTAAATTTCATCGAATCACGGTTAGCCTGTACCAAAAGGATATGCTTACTCATTTAATTAGTCGGTAATTATGATAGGTTGTTTTTATTTGGGGGAATAATCTTTTGCACATATAGCGATCAAAATATCGACCTGACATACCCCATACCTCATAGTATCATTTAATGCCGATTTATTATAATAATGGCCACACTACATCAATGCCCCCTTCTGTGTATAAGTGTGTGTGTGTGTGTGTGTGTGTGTGTGCGTGCGGGTGTGTGTGTTTGTGCCATTGTTCCTTAGTTATTGTGCACTGCTAAAAGAGAATGATTACCCAAATAGCGACAAGGTAAGATATAGGCCTATACGATATGTTAAAAGTAATGTTTATGTGTGTGCGTGTGTGCGTGCGTGTGTGTGCATGCATGTGTGTCCGGTTGTGTTGGAGCACCAAAATGGCTGCTTACTGCCACCATCATTTGTTTTCTTTGTAACAAATTATCATGTAAACACAAACATATAATTCACACACGTTTCAAATAAGCTAAACAACAATTACAATGATTCAGTATAAATATTATAAATAAAGGATTCTATATTATTATTTCGTAATATACTAACAGAGGAAACAAATAGGTTATAAAATATAAATTAAAACAGGTAATATCTAAATAAAATTAATTTAAAAAAAGCAACAATAAATATAATCTTACCACAGTGTTTCGCACATAACATCAGTAACAAGAACATATAGGGGACATACGCGAACCGTCCCGTAGATAAAGATGGCATCATCATCTTCATAACTATCTTCGCTCAGATAGTAAATTCCATGATAGGTGTTGTTCAATTGTCATCTAATTTCATAACTGAAATAAATGTTGAACCAGCGCAAAAGGATGAACTATTTTGTCGGATGAACATTGGCTATGGCGAAGAACGGTATGGCTGAATCGTGTGTTGTAGGAAATTAAATTTGTATAACGCGGGATTATCGTATATTGACGACCGGGCCGGTAAAATTATGACATTAAATCGATATTGTGCCATCAGCATTATCAGGTTTTAATAGTCATATACATAAATTAAATGCGATCGTTTCTAGATGATAAACTTTGTGCCGAGTTTAGAAGTTTGAAGAGATGCCGCTAAATGTCTCTGTGTGTGTCGGTGTGGGTGTATATATGTGGTTGTTTGTTTCTGTGTATGTATGTGTGTGCGTGTCGGGTGTGTGTGTGTGTGTGTGTGTGTGTGTGTGTGAGAGAGAGGGACTGGTGAGACATTACACATGTCTCAGCAAGAAAAGTCGCCACTCTGGATTCAGTCCCCTGAAGAAACGTCCAGAGTTTGAATTCACGGTTCGAGATTCTCTGTGCCTGTGCCTTATTATACACAGCTAAAACACACACACACACACACACATCACACACACACACACACACACACACACACACAACACACACATACACACCTACATACACATACCTACACATATACACACACACCACGCACATACGCACACATACACAACGACAAGCAGATACGGAAACCGCGTACATATTACATTAAAGCTATTAATTTAATTAGAGAGAGAGAGAGAGAGAGAGAGAGAGAGAGAGAGAGAACAAAAGCGTAATGTAATAGTAAATTAGAGAGAGAGAGAGAGAGAGAGAGAGAGAGAGAGAGAGAGAAGAGAGAGAGAGAGAGAGAGAGAGAGAGAGAGAGAGAGAGAGAGAGAGAGAGAGAGAGAGAGAGAGAGAGAGAGAGAGAGAGAGAGAGAGAGAGAGAGAGAGAGAGAGAGAGAGAGAGAGAGAGAGAGAGAGAGAGAGAGAGAGAGAGAGAGAGAGAGAGAGAGAGAGAGAGAGAGAGAGAGAGAGAAAACTTGAGCTCATCCCCAGGCAACACAAACAGGCCGTCTATCGTAATACTCAAAAATTAAATATGACGTATGATCTATGACATATGAATAAAATATATCTATTTAAGATAATGGGTCTAATGGTGAGAGTGAATAATTTACAAACATGACGACGTCTCATCTGATTATCCTGGAATTTCATTCTGTTCCATCAGTTCTTGTGGTCCTCTGGGATTTATTACGGTCAGCTCAATGGTTAGGACTGTGGACTCCCAAACTACAGGTTAAAGTTCGAATCCGTCTCATACCTGGGTTTCTTAGATGTTTTCCTTGGGGGTCTACCCTCACCCAAACGTGTCGTGTGGGATAAGTAAAACACTGACCGACTCACTCAACTCATTAACCCATTTATTCACTCTCTGAACTAGCCCTATTTAATTTGCCATTTGCAGTAACAGCTGTAGTACATGTTTATCGATGTTGCTACGATTTAAAACACATTACTCATGATGCCATAAATATTTCTGCAACAGAGAGTAATTATATTTATTTCAACTGTGATGTAATGGGATAGCGTTTGTCTTGCAGATTCACTAGGCGGCGTTACTGTTAACTGGAAAATACAAACAACATATTTAAAATGTTAAAAATCAGGTTTAATTTGTCATAAGAATGTTATCACGAGAAAGCAATACTTAGCATCATACAGTTTAGTTAGGATTGTATTACAGGTTTTAATAAATCAATCGGACAATTATAACGGATGTAACATTCTCCACTGAATGCGTTCTGCATTTCATCCTTTAAAATAATCCTCCACGGCTAACGTTTATCTGGTTATATATATATATATATATATATATATATATATATATATATATATATATATATATATATATATATATATATATATATATAGAATGAGAGTTAAAAGAGAGAGAGAGAGAGAGAGAGAGAGAGAGAGAGGGAGAGTTAAAATAGTTTTATTTACACTTATAAATATAAACAAAGATGACCAATAGATAAAAGATAGCCGAAACATTATGTTGCGACAGTAAATACGTGAGTGAATGAGTGAGTCAGTCCGTTGATTCGTCGTTTTGTCGGTTTGTTGGTTGATGGGTGAGTAAGTCTATGAGTACGTACACTACCATCTGAGCTATAAGAGAGCCAACGATATGACCACAACCGCCGACAATATATTGATTACTAATTCAAGGATCTCCCCTTCACGGGTTGATATCTTCAACAGAATTAAGCATCAACGGGTTTGTTCTGTTTGCGTAACAACAGCGCCATCTGTCGGAATGAAACATAAGTATTATATTGGGAAAAATAATGGGAAATACAAATATATCAAATATAAACATAATTGGTTAGTCTTTTAGGTAAACTTTAACTTTATATCTAGACAATTTCACAGTTCATATTATAGTAAAATAATGGAATTTAGTAATAAACGTTTTATTTGTATCTATATATTTATAAATATATATATATATATATATATATATATATATATATATATATATATATATATATATATATATATATATATATATATATATATATACACTCAAAATTGATTTTATCTTGCGGAGTTCATATGGTAAATGTGTTTTAATTTGCTAGTTATTGCTATTCGTTGATAACAAATCAAACTTAATAGAACGTCGGAGTAGGGTAGTATTTCTTATATCTAACCAGTCTAAACTATGAGATTTCAGGCTATGGAAAGGTTTACCTAATGCAACAAAGAACTTCGTGGGGTTGCTGAGTTAGACTAGTGAATACAAGAACACTTATAGTCGCCTAGCGTATTGAAAAACCACAACTTAGATCACTTATTCTCAAACATATTGGCAATAATCCATCCTTCTCAAATTCAAATGGTGCATTTTTAATATATGATAAACATAGCCCTATCTAAACTGTGTGGTGATGGTCGCTATTTGGCATGATCGGAGTTGGCTAATGATGCGGTTTTGGCCATCTTATTTTATCACCAATAGATTTACATTATCTCCTGGGTGCTAGACCGGACTTGGTTCCACGCGCTAGTTTGTCAACACACCTATTAGACTACCATAGAGTTTGTAGTCTTACTTGATAACGTAGAATCGTTATTCATTGCGAAATAAAACTAAGTCTCAACTCCCCCAAGACTGGTTTTGGAACAAGCAATTACTATTTATTATGAACGAAGTTTAGTTGAGCTTTACCGTCTGATTTTGTCATGGATCCTTTATTATTGTGATTCAAACCATACGATCTGATGCTCACTAGACGTTGATTGTGTATAATAAACACGAATCCATACTTCGTATAGTATTGGCTTATACCAAGTACATGTATAGAATAATCGCAGTCGGGAAGAGACACGAAGGAAAAAGAAAGTATGCAACGGGGTTGATTATCAAATGTGCTGGCCTTGTCTTTTTATGCTAGAGCGCATTATCCAACAACATATACTTTAAATTAGAGGAAAACAATGTAGGTAATGGCTGTCGTTGATCTCGTGTTATTGGTTAAATGGATGTAAAGCAAACACACATAAAACGCCACTCATAAGCATATTTAATGTAAATATCTTATTATTTGTTACGAGTATGTTAATAGACAGCATACTATCTAAAAACGGCTGAAGTTAAGTGGCACCACTTTTGTACCAGTTCTGTTGAAAGAATAGTTTGAAACGTTATGATTATTTATGACTATTTGTATAACATCTTTTCAAATATCATTTCATTATCTGATCAAAATGTTAATATGCCTATGCTCGGCATCTGAATTAACCTGTTATTGCTTTTCGCCTCCATTAACGTGGAGTCAATCTGTCTCGGGGTAAGGATTGATCAAGTTGTCTATAAGTTATATATACATTGACACAATCACTTACAATTGGGCTGACCATTGTGGGGATTAGTTGTTTTAGGATACAGGCTGAATTATTTCACCATCGGCAAGCAACCATTTAGACATTAGATATATTTACGATGTATATTAAACGAATAAATGTTTATTTATCTTTTTGTATTCGATCCTGTATACACTTATATAAGGTGTTAAGAACATTTTGTTTTCATTATAACACCTGCGAAATACGGTGTTTTCTTAATTTTTCTCACTTATGAAGGAGGCCAGTATTTTATTAATTGAGCTTAATATAGTAGGCATTATATTTCCTATGTGTACTTTTATAGAAGTTTACTATATTCAGGTCTAACAGGCTGATTAAATAAACTGAAATTTATTTAATATAAATAAAAAATTAATAAAGTCGATTTTATTTAATTTTTTACGTTATAAATTGTTTAAAAAATATTTGAAAGCTGAGCTGTATGGAAAGAACTCTTGGTCCGGTATCGGGTACGTGGGTGTAGGATCATTTGTCTTTCTCAATGCTAAGCTTTCTAGATAAGTGTAACATAGACCAACGTCGAGATGATAGATTTGGGATATGGATAGCTTGGTGTTTAGAGGGTTAATAATAAAGCAAAATGGAGATATATATAGACGATCTTGTGTTTGAGGTCGAGGTGGGTATAAGAAAGCAGATCATGATGTTTTGTTTGACTTTTGTGTGCCCACATATCACTCCATACGTTCGTATGTTCACACTTGTACGTGTCGTATAGTTCACAATTAAACTACACTATTCTGCAATGTTTGTATTTCTCTCTAAATCTGAAGAGAAGCAGGGTTATATGAAAGCAACATCAACTTCATACCTACGATCTTGAGTTGATTCGATACTTCACTATGCTAAAGTAATCATTCAATATACTTTCGGCATATTCTCGCTCTGAAAATATTTTATTTTAAATATTGTGTCCCACCTCAAAGTCAAACTAAAATTAGAAGCGAACAGTATTTTGACCTGGCGATGAAATTCCTGCAACTTGTAAGCTGAATGAAAGTAATCAAAATCAATCGATTTAATGGAACATTTTTGAATATTTTGATTTTGTAGGCCAGTTATGCTTGTATAATGAATGTCTTAACTGAATTCAAATGACAGGTAATAAATATATTTGTCACCTAACGCTATGATAAACAATGATAAAGTTTAAAGAAATAAGAATAATTATTTCAATTTCATATATTGGTGTATCACCAAAATAAACTAACCTTTGGCAAATCTACAAAGGCTAAAAAATGCAGCTGTTTTCTATGCAGATGGCTTAAGGATATTCTTGTTTTCCCCCCTTTATGTTTATACAGCGTAGCGACTATTAATACAGCAGTTCTTGAATAAGGGTAACATCAAACAAGATATTATAATTATTATGGTTCATATCTCTAAAGAATGCTAGCCATCCTTATATGTAAATATTTGCTCACTATAGTTTACACATAATTTCATGAAATCTTTCTTGAATAACGAGTATTATATTTAACATAAGTATAATTGTTTCAGCAGTTGGTGTAGAGATATACTTATACCACAAGTTAAATTTATTTAATGATAAAAAGATTGGTTTTCATTCGTTTATTTACCTCTCAATAAACTAACAAGTTGTTATAGTAGAATATTTTGTGCCATTTACCAGTTCAGTTTCTGCCCCAAATCCAAAATGTAATATAAATTATCGTGATTAGCTAACCAGAACAGTTTCAAGGAATTAAATAAAGTAGAATATGTTTAGTCCATTTTCAGAATAACTGATTTGAGAAAGGTTCGTGCAAGTTTGATTCTCTAGTTGACACTTCTCTAGAAGAGAACATTAAGATGAAAGCTTCTCGTGTAGAGAGCACCCCTTTTTAGTATATGACCTAGTTGTTTACCTAGTCCGGATTGTGAGCAACCTATAAGATGATTGTTGCCTGCAGAATGCAAAATGAGCACTACTTTGTTCAGAACAGTCCCTGAACGTTAAAGCGAAAGCTTGATGATACTTTGGCTGTAGTTAATCAAAAGAAACTGAGAGTTTAAAGGAAGACTCTACACATAAAACTAAAATTGACAGCATAATCTCGATGGTTGCATCTTCATAAGAGAACCTAGTGGTTTGGCATATATACGATAAACCATATTTGCTAGTCCACTGCATAGTCATGCAGTGAAGATAATATATTCTATAAGTCCAACAAGAGTCACGGTCAATACACAACAGAACAACGATCTTTTGTCAATACTATAAGAATAAGTTCGACTAAAAATGTTTAATATTAAAACCTGGCAATTCATGCATATTTATTACCTTCTTCGTAGATAAACAATATTTTGTGGTATTGTTTACTCGCGAAAGTTGATATTATTTTATTATTGCTTTTATAACTTAATCAAATTTGTATTACAGTAGAGAAATGTTGAGTAATTTGTATCAAGGGATTTCTACATTCTTAATTTATGTAGTTATCAATAAATATTAGGTTGTAATACTGTTTTACTGGTTTTTAATTACCATTATTTATTATATTGATATAATTTCTTTATTTAAATGTCTGCACCGTTATTGTAATATTTTTTTTAAATATTATAATTTAATAGTTGTATTTATATATAGTGAATTACCACACAAAAGTTAGATGTATGTTTATAGCAAATGAAATCTATTAATTAGTATTAAATAAAAAGTGGATGAGATTATATTGCTTGAAGAAAAGATGCAAATTACTGGTGATAATATTAACTTTGAGGGGATGGAAATCCTTATATTTAGCAGAGCACAGGAATATGAAGAAGTTATATATAATTTAGTAAATTAAAATTTGAAATTGAAAACCACTAAAACCAATTTAGTATCCCATTGATGAATAAACGTCAAAGGAATATTACACAAAAATAACAGAATATATAATATGTTATGCAGATTGGTTTTCGTGGAAGTGTGGTTTTCATTTTAGAATGTTGAAAATTAATTTATAATGCACTATTGATGATATTAAGTATTTTATTATTAAAGGGACAGTCCACCATCAGAAAATATTTCTTAAATATGTAATGCTTAGAACAATAACCAAAAATTCCATTATAATAATCACGAAATATACCTTATATCATAGATATAGAGAACTAATCCAAATTACTGCAGGGCCGCCATTTCCGCTGCCACGGAAACCAGATTCGAAGGTGGGAAGGAAAACTCAAATGCTCTGATGTCACATGAGCGTCCTCTAGACTGACGCGGATTATTGTTTCTCTTGACCTTTACTATCTGAGCCATTTTGAATCATCTTCCTCTTGTAAGGTTTCTTCTGGCTCAAACCGATATGGTTGTATGTCATTTATGACGTAATTTTAACAAAATAATTGCGTTATGTTCTGGATTATTCTTTGCTCACACTTGTTTACATGCTTTTATGCGGGTTCTACAGACATCAGGTCAACCGGATGCGTTCAAGTGACGTCACCTTTCAGGAGCTTCCGGTCTCTAGCTTCAAGCTTTGCGGCGCGTACAGGCCACTAAAATCGATTAGTCATAACTTAGAACTGGATTATTTAATATGTGGGTGATCATTTACACATTTTGACTATATTTATGATATTTGTGAGTATAGCTGAATAAGACCTGAAAATTTGAAATGAATTTTGACTATCCATTTAAGCTCATATATATATATATATATATATATATATATATATATATATATATATATATATATATATATATATATCAGTACTCAATACACGATTTAACCACAATGTGTTACGAACTATTGATTTTGGATCGCAGAATATTCAGAAATTTAAATAAAATACTGTTTACATTTAGCAGTCTTCATGCTGATGGCTTCACTGGAAAGCTAACATATTGCGGTCCTTGGATTAGATAGTATCTATATGTTTTGATCATATTACTTGTTTCATTAAAATTGTAATTTAATATATATATATATATATATATATATATATATATATATATATATATATATATATATATATATATATATATATATATATATATATATATATATATATATATATATATTAAATACAGTTAGATTATAAATTTATCTAGCTGTATTAAATAGTATATGAACCAATGAGACGAGTTATGTGACGCAGCATGTACGATGTTACTAAATCACTTACCGTTATGTAATAAATAAGTAGGATAATTAACACATTAAAACAACCCTTTGATGGTCAATTGATTCTAAGCGGAATTTCCATCACGTGTATATTGGAAGTTTTCTTTTAAAAACAGTTTTTTTTTTGTTTCTTGATAGAAACATTGCCATTAATTTGTATTTGAGCTGATTACCTTGTGTTACTACTATGTAGTTGATTAATTAAGTAGCAGAAATGCACACACACTGATAAAACTAAACTAAAATATATACATGTTGACGATGTCAGTATACAAATAAAACAGAACTGAATATTATTATGGAAATTTATATGGCCCCTACTTACTGTGGCATATCATAACTCTATTAGTGTTTGATGTTTATTGAAATTATTAACAAACCAGAGCGTAATATTATAGTTGGATGTGATACATAGGCAAACTATTGAGTCTTATACTAGTATGGACATCTTAACCTCTAACATGAAGGGGACTGTGGATACCATTCACAGTGAGAGTTTAAAGCATTATATGATATTAGGGTGACTATAGTGTGTATCTTGTCTGTTTTGAATCATGTGCCAAAACCAAAGGTAATGAGGCAAAGTCAAAGATGAAACATCCTTCAGATATGCCCACGTCAAGATTCGAACTCAGGTGGTAGTCATCTGTGGTCCAACGCGCTACCAGTTAAACCAAGAAACCTAAATTTAGAACGATCAATATAAGTGGGATCATGTAAAATATGTACCAAATATTTAGTATCTTACCAAATCATGATACGCGTATTGAATATAGTCATAAGAGAGAAACTTCAAATTAGATTTTTGGATTATGCCGAGTTGATTGAATTGTGTAACCTAGGCGCTAGTCCCACGTGTAACATATGATTGAGGTGAGTTTCTAGCATTAACACGCTTACTTTAAGCACGTGTTATTACTTCTTTTACGATAAACTCTGATTTCAGTATTATAAATCCACATGAGTTTATGTTAAGTAAAAACGGCAATTTTTTTTTTAAATTCGACATGACACTGTAAACTTAGTTTAGTACACTAGCAATTCTTAAATAACACTATTAATCTGGGACTTAGTTCCTTCTGCTGAACCAAGACATTTTATATCAAAGACAGCCAAATGAAAGTTTTACAAATGGGCGTGTAAATTTAACACTGAGACATTCTGGTTGTAATGTATCAAACCGTGTCAAAAGTACATTTGTTAAGCAAAATGCTACATAAATTTATCATATTGAGCCATTGGTCATTTTGTTGTTATAGCTCAACCTTCCAAACATTTGTAATAAGCTCTAACATCTATTTATGCTAGTGCTGAATTTAATTTATTTTTAAACTTAGACAAATGGTATATGGAAACACATCATGCTTGATGCAGTATGATAAAATTAATAAAGAAATGAGATAAACTAACGAAGAGCTAAGAAGGAATTTTAAAAAGGAGGCAGCACAGTATTTATCATATTATACGGTGAACATATATTTGTTAATACATTTATTAAGCACGAACATGAAATAATCCCGTAAGTGTAACATGCATTCATTTTAATAAAGATATAATATTACTTTTATGAAGAAAAAGACTCTCGCTGTTCCTTTTGAGACAAGCCTGTCGTACCAAATTGAATGACCATAATACATTATGAAATTAAAAACTACAACCGATCAAGAAAATGTATGGAATTATAACTATATATAATGTAAAATGCTTCTGGAATGGTTTCTGTTAGAAACGGATTCGTGCATATGGGTGAATATCACTAGGCTTCAAATGGTTATGGCTTTCAAACAATGCTAATTATAGACAATTTGTAGCACATGATTTTATGTAGTTTTGTAATATTCCAGGAAGGATTATCTTAAAAGTCGTTAATATATTGGAATCTTCCGCTAAAATATATTTTCTAAACAATAATAATAATAGTATGTTCTGTAAGGCATTATTATTTTAAGGCATTATACATTTTAAAATATTCGAAGACATCAGCATTTTGTACCGCATGTTTTCGAATCTTTATTTGTAGAAATTATGTCACAATCTGATAAAAAGACTATTCTTGGTGTCATATATAGACCTGATTCCGCATTTATTTTTTATATAATGAAGACTGTCAATACATAACACACACACAATGAGTTATTATGGGTCAAATGGATATTGACTTATTAAAATTTAAAACTCATTTTAAGAAAAGCGATTACTTAGATAACTTATTTGAAAATGGTTTACTACCAACAATTATCAAACCTACGAGAACAACTAGCACCTCTGCAACACTAAAATATCATATTTACACAGACAACATAACAATAGCTGGATAGTCAGGAATTAATATAACAGATTTAGCTGATCATTTTGGGACATTTTATATTTCACAAGCACAGAAAACCAAACATTTCGGTGAATAGAACGAAACTATTTTCGGACGCCAACATTGTTAAATTTAAAGATTGTTCGGAGTATAAGGACTTCACGAATGTCTTAGGCACATTATGCCCAAATGAAGCTTATGGTGAATTCTTTAATCTTTATAAACACGCATTTGTAACATTAATAATAAAGTCTTTAGAAGGGAGCCTTAGGTAACAGAAAGTATCTTAATTTCGTCCAAGCAAAAAGCTAAACTTTTGTCAAAACGCTAAATAACCATACTGCTGACAACATTGAAGCTTATAAAGTATATAACAGCATGTTTAATAGATTGAAGCAAACAATACAAATTAATTATTTTCAAAACGCTCTTGTGGAAAATAAGCAAAATATACGAAAAACCTTGGTCTATCCTAAGAAAGGCTATGAGAAAAGTCAATAGAAAAACAAGGTTTCCTCAAATATGTATAATAAATGGAACCTTAATTACTGACAAATGTAAGATTACAGAAGGTTTTAATAATTGTTTTCTTCTAAAATTGTCATTCGGACCAATCAAAACGTGCCTCAATCAAATACACATTTTACAGAATATATGCCTAGACATAACATGCGCAGCATGTGTTTTGACCCAGTAACGCCATCTGATGTTCTTTTAACTACCTATAATTTGAAACCGAAACTAAGCCAGGGTTGTTGCCTCTTTATATGTACCCTAAAACGCACATTGCCCGTGCCAGACATCTTATCTATTTCCATCAAGATTCCTTATTACACTAATGTAAGAAAGTTATGCCATTATTACAACATGTTTGAGTCTATTAGCTTTGTTATGTATAATGTAGAATCTATGTTGTTGTCCTCTTATGTGGCCTGGCGAAACGACCTATTAATTCATACAATGCTGCTTGATGGATTTATACTCCTGGAGTCGTCTGTTACTCCGGGAGGCATCTCCATGGGTATTTAGCTGCGGATGAGTAATTAGGATACACTGATATAGGAAATTTGTTAAATGTATAGCTATTATAATCCCGACGTGTCATTCGCAGTATCGGAGATCTGCCTGAAATCCGCATTCTCTTTGTTATGAACAAACTGTAATGTTTGTTAACACGCTGAGGCTATATATAGGGCTTGAATTTTCTCTTAGGTTAGAGAAGAACTTCGACGCCAGACCAGCGGGACGTGTATTGATACATGGTTCATATAGGTAGGATTTATTCAGTTATTCGAATCCAGAATAAAGCTGAGGTCAGCATCTGAGGTGTCGAAATGCTTTATATACATGTTTCTTTTCGACCACAGAAAATTACTGTTGAATGTAAACTGTGGTGTCAAAATAGTTTATGATATGTATGTAGCAAGTCACCATTGAACCACATGCACGTGTTGTTTGTTGCGAGCTGTGGTATCAAATAGTATGTTGTTTACGTGCTTCCGCTTTTTGTACGTAGCCTGCATGTAGCCGCTTTCCTGTGGAAGTGACATATTTGTCGCGTACGAAAAGCGAATTAGCTAGTTCCCACAGGCTGATGAGTAGACCAGACACATGCTTAGGTATACGCACACATTTATCAATATGTGGAGGCATGGAACATTTTATTTTTAGATTAATGTATGTATAATTTTTAGATTTATGGAGGTAGGTTTCGAAGGATATTTAGATATGTTGCTGCTCTCTGCCTGTTGCCTCTTACTATGTACCCTAAAACACACACATACCCACACACATACACATACACACTGACACACACATACATACATACATACATATATACATATATACATATATATATATATATATATATATATATATATATATATATATATATATATATATATATATACATATATATATATATATATATATATATATATATATATATATATATATATATATATATATATATATATATATTTCAGCAAAGAACATAGCTAAACAAGGTTAATACCAAAAATATATTTACAATTCATATCAAGATATAATGTTTTGAAAACATAATAATTTCAGCATTTCCAGGAGGATGTATACATCAGGGTATAAACGACATAATAATAATATACGAGAAGTCTTTAGATAATAACTAAAATACTATTGTGGTTCGGAAGTAGACATTCAATAATCCCGAACTGTATCTTATAAAGAAATGTGTCTCAGGCAACACACAATTTGATATATGATCATTTAAAGGATATAGTATATCGGGTTTTTATACTGATAACAGAAATAAAGTTATATAATAAATACACAATTTGATATATGACCAGTTAGCGGATTTATTGTTATTTGGAAACATTTTGAAGATATAATATTAGGTTTATGAAGAACAAGACTTTCGTTGCTCCTTTTGAGACAAACTAGTGATGCCAATTTGTGTTTAGGAGAAACAAGTACGTTTCTTAAAAATCGCGTAGCCGCTTATTACTAACATATCAGTACTTTATCGTAGTGCATTGGTTAGGACGGATCATCATTCGGCCGAAGTTCATTTGATGGGTTCTATTAAACCTGAAAACACCTAATTTCACGTCAAAATAGCCAGTTAGACGATTGCCATCGTTGGAACAGTACCACCAAGGAGCTCTTAGATCTCGTCCTATATTGCGATCTGAATCCATATCATTATCAACATTCTCGGTACTGAACATACATCCATCGTGTACTCTCAGAATGTCTCCTATTATTATTAAGATAATAAATGATTTATTAAATTGTTTGCCTAATGAAGATAAAAAACAGACAGACAGACGGATATAGATTCAAACATGGAGACATGCAGACAGATATGACGAGGGGCGAGGTTCAAATATACATTGACCGGTTTGCATATATATATATATATATATATATATATATATATATTACAGACCGACATACGTATGGGCCGAAATAGAGATAAACAAACTTACATGCAGACAAACAAACAATATACAGTATGTCATTCAAACATGGATTAGTAGACACGCACGCGGGCATTCACATGTACATGCATACACATACAGCACACCCTTATATACAAGTACAATTTGTATTTCAGAAACATCCAAAACTAAAAGAAATATACCATTTTATGTCTTTAAACTGTTCACTTTATTCACCTAATTATTTCACACTCACCACTATTACTGTTGTGATCATATCCGTTGACATGTAAAATATAATTATCAGCCTCTGATCCAATCGAGAAATTACTGTATTTGGCATATATACTATACGGTAAATCCACTCTCAGTGTATAGGTGCGTCCATCATTTGTCAGTTGGTGTATTAAGTCGTTACCTGTAATGTCATAGTTGGTTGTGTTTTAACCGTGTCTGATCATATTTTTCGTGTGCAGGCCTTACCCTTGACAATAATCTAAGAACACACACGCGCTTGCACGCACGCATAGATGCACGCACACGCACGCACACACACATACGCACACACACACACATACACACACACACATATACGCATATATATATATATATATATATATATATATATATATATATATATATATATATATATATATATATGCATATACTACCTGCCCAAAAATTGCCATTCAGTGACCCAAAACCAACTTTATACTCTTTCCATTCTCTATTGAACTTTACTGCGTCACCCGATCTTTTCATTATTACCTATAATTATACAGGTTTCTTAACGTGTACTGGCGCGTGCACACACCCACATTCACATGCAATAGCAAGCCTTAAAGTAAATATTTATTTAAATTGCATATAAAAACTCTATATAAAATCATCATGCTTAAACATGACTCACCATCCATCCTCCGCCATCTTTTTTCATTTCACAATAGATATATTTTCTGTTGTTACAGGTTTCTAATGTCAAGGTCGATTTGGATGAATAAATACCACTCGGCTTCATCTCAAATCTACTGCATCCACCGAGATATGGATCTGAAAAGTATTATATATATATATATATATATATATATATATATATATATATATATATATATATATATATATATATATATATATATATATATGATGTCAAATAATTATATGATATTTAGCATATCTTGGGATAAACAATATATAATCATAATATTATGCCTTCAGATTCTATAAAT